>CM070023.1:24916368-25376368 GCA_036247105.1 Cirrhinus mrigala
CAAAGTTATTCATTTTCACGTTTTACTAAATTGTGCACACAACATAATTTGTTCCCTCGTTTTACTAAATCGTGTGCATGACACATTTTAGTTAAATCAATTTGAGAGAATGATTTATTATACTGTACACACAATTTACTTAAAACTAGGGAACGAGTTATGAAGTTGTTTACACGATTTAGTAAAATTAGGGAACAAATTATTATGTTGTGTACACGTTTTTTTCCGTGTATATGTCATGTGTGGACCTTTGTAATAGTGCAAAATGTGTGTGAACTTTTTATAAAAAATCAGTTTGTATGAATTTATTAAATGTAAATGTTACAAGTCAAGCCTCATGTTGTTCCAAACCTATAAGACCTTTGTTCATCTTCAGAACACAAATTAAGATATGATTTGTGCACAAAGAACACAAACATAATGACTTTATTATTATTAAATACTGACTTTGCTGAATAAAGTCATTATTTTTGTTTTCTCTGTTGTATTCTCATTGCTTCATAACATTACGGTTATATGTCCTTACTACCTTTCTGGGCCTTGAACGTGTCAGTTGCACTGCTGTCTATGCAGGGTCAGAATGTTCTCAGATTTCATCTAAAATATCTTAATTTGTCTTCCGAAGATCAACGTAGGTCTTATAGGTTTGGAACAACATGAGGTTGAGTAATCAATGACAGATTTTTCATTTTTGGGTGAACTATCCCTATAACATTTGATCGAGTCAACAGAAATCTTCCATAACACCATCTGCATCCCTGGCAACCTTGAATAGGGTCATGATCCCAAGGTGAGACCCTGAATGACATTTGTTGTATTTTTTTCCTCTTAGTCTCACCATGTGAGTCCCTCATAAAGCAGAAGACAGTCATAAAGGCCACAGGTACAAAAACATATTCCTCCTACCGGATCAAAGGCCTGGTCATTTGATCCCAGCACAGCCTCTCCAACATATTACAGCACACATGAAGCTATAACAACCTCTTTTGGGCTTTATTGTGCTTTATTAGTATTTTTTTCATTAGTGGAAAAGGTTACAGGCACACCGGTGAGATCTGCTGTTCTCCGGTGTGACGTGTAAATCCCTCTTCTGGCCCGCATCTCCGGTTGCCAGACGGGCTCTCGCACCCCGGCATTATCCTTCAATACAGGTGCACAAATATCAGTTCTCAAACACACAGATAAGCCAGGCTAATTATCTGGCAACAGCAGCCTCTCCCATTAATAATGGGAATATAAATGTGGGCGTCTGAGGCAAATGCAGGAGACTTTCAGCGTGACTGTGAATGAATGTGTGTGCTATGAGCAACAGTCAATGGGTTTGAGGTAGAGATGAAGCAGACACAAGCCTCAGGATATGGTGCTTGTTTGTGAAAAGACATGAGAGCATTTAAAAACACTTAATGGGCAGCATGCTGTGTTTTTAGTCACTGAAATGTAAGAAGTAGTGCTTGTAAAATACACACACATCTTACAAAGAAAAAGCTTTTTAGTGCTTTTCTACACTGAAAAAGGTAACCTAAAATAAGTAACACCTTATTTAACTGTTTTTATTCTAATAATGCTTTCTAAAATATTGTTTAGAATCACTAAATCAACTTAAATTGTTGTTACCGTTTCTTTTTTTAAGGTTAAATTTTTTTTATTTAATGTAGGTTTAAATATGAAACAAAAATATGGTTCATGTGGTAACACACTGTAAAAAACAATTTGTTGAGTCAACTTAAAATAATTTGTAACCTGGCTGGCTTAAAATTTTAAGTTTAGTCAACTCAAAAAAAAAAGTTTATTCAACTTGAAATGTTAAATTATACTAAGTCACAACTTAGATATTTGAGTTGAATAAACTTAAAATTGTAAGGCAGCTGGGTTACTTACCCATCTGTTAAGTTTAGCAAACACAAATATCTAAGTTGTTACTTAGTACAACTTAACATTTCAAGTTGAATAAACTTATTTTAGTTGACTGAACTTACAATTTTAAGGCAGAAGGGTAACAAATTATTTTAAGCTGACGCAACAAATTGTGTTTTTTATTTTTTACAGTGCATCTAAATAAACAGATTTTACTCAAAAATATTATTTAACATCACTCAATTAATAATGCATTAGGTTAAATCTACAAACCTAAATTTAAAGGCCAAACAGGGCAGAAACAGCCTCTTTCTGTCATTGGCCATAGTACAAATATTACATTTAGTCTCATGAAGTTTATTAAAGTCTTAAAAGTTGCATATTAACTATAAAAATATGCACAATTCTATTTAAATGTCACACAGTAGGGCATGTCAAGTTCCTTGAAAGTATTCTTGTCAGCAACCCATATATAATAAAAGTTATTGGAGTTTCTAGAACACAGAAATATTTAAACTTTAATTCAAAAGCTGAGGGTAAAGATTAGAATTGCACTAAGATATTCCTCAAAATTGTATTTTTTATGCAACCTGGAATAAAATATTCAGAATTCAGACTAAATCTACTGAGAGAGAGAGAAGGAGGGGGGAAAGAAAGAAAGAAAGAAAAAAACAAAAAAAAAAAAAAAAACAGAGAGAGCAGAGTGTGGGTTTCAGGATCGTCTTCACCTGATGAGGGCAGACTGGGATCATTTTCCCTGCTGACAGAGCTCTAATTTCCCTTAGGAGAACTAAATCCAACCTTCTCTCTCTTTCTCTGTCACTCTCTCACTCTCCCTGTTTCCCCCCCCCCCCCCTCTTTCTCTCTGTTCGGGTTCACTGAGCTTCTCTCTTTCCTCTGTTATGCTCTTCTTTTTGAAGAACACACTTATTTCACACTTCTTTCTATGATTTTGTTTCAGTAGTTGTAGAATAAGTGGTTTGTAGCAGATATTTGCTTGTGATTTAAGTTTGTTGTTGTTGTGAGGTTTTATTTTTTTTTTCATAGGGTGAATTGAAACAATTGATTTCGCTAAATATAAAATAAATGTAAAAAAAAAAGAAAAAAAAACATTAAAATTAATCAATATTATGATAAAATGCACAGTCTAAAAGATACACAAAATATTTAATTAATATAGTAAAATAAGTATAGTAATTATAAGAAGTATAGGACATTTTAAAAATGCATATAACAACATAATTGTGTTAATAAGAATATGTATGTATGTATGTATGTATTTATTTACTTGCTTGCGTGCCTAATTTACATATACAGGTCAAATAACTTTATGCAAATAAACTTTTATTTTATTTTTTTTTATTTCATTTTATTTGATTTTATAAAAGTATTCATTTTACCAAATGATATGTATTTCTTTATACATTCATTTAATTTTCCACATTATATGTACATATAAAATAAAATAATGATACAATATGTCTTTATTTTATTATTATTTGTTTTTATTTTACTTTATTTGCATTACCATTTTCTCATGCAGTCCATGACTCTGTTATATATGTTAAATACAATGAAATATTTTATTTTATTTTTATAAAAGTATTTATTTTACCAAATGATATGTATTCCTTTACACATTCATTACATTTTCCACATTATACGTTAAATATAATGAAATATCATATCTTTATTTATTTTATTTTATTTTATTTTTTAATTGGATTAGCATTTTTCCCCGCAGTCCATGACCATGTTATATACGTTAAATATAATTAAGTATTTTATTTTATTTTATTTTATTCTATTTTATTTTTTTTTTCCCTGCAGTCCATGACTCTGTTATATATTTTAAATATAATGAAATACCATATCTTTATTTTATTTTATTTTATTTTATTTTATTTTATTTTATTTTATTTTATTTTATTTTATTTATTTTATTTTATTTTATTTTATTTTATTTGCATTTTCCCTGCAGTCTATGACTCTGTCATATATGTTAAATATAATGAAATATCATATCTTTATTTTATTTTATTTTTATAACAGTATTTATTTACCAAATCATATGTATTCCTTTTTACATTCATTAAAGTGCCATCTTATATGTTAAATATCTTTATTTTAATTTAATTTAATTTATTTCATTTCATTTCATTTTATTTTTTATAAAATATTAATTTTACCAAATGATATGTCTCCCTTTATACATTCATTAAATTTTCCACATGCTATATGTTAAATGTAATGAAATATCATTTTATTTTATTTTATTTGCATTAGCATTTTTCCCTGCAGTCCATGACTCTGCCATGTATGTTAAATATAATGAAATATCATATCTTTATTTTATTTTATTTACATTTTTTTATTTATTTATTTTATTTTTGCATTAGCATTAGCATTTTTCCCTGCAGTCTACGATCCTGTTATATATGTTAAATATAATGATTTTTTTTTTAAATAAAATTTTACCAAATGATATGTATTCCTTTATACATTCATTTAATTTTCCACATTATATATGTTAAAGATAATTAAATATCATATCAGAATTTAATTTAATTTAATTTTGTTTTTCTTTTGCATTAGCAATTTCCCTGCAGTCCATGACCCTGTTATATATGTTAAAATAAAATGACATATTTTTTATTGTTTTTGCATTTTTCCCCTACAGCCCATGTCCCAGCCAGAACACACTTGCTGCACATTTTTGGTCACAACCCACCAGTTGAGAACCTATAAATTTGGATAATATGAGACATTTTTACAGTTTCCACTTCATTATTTATTGCAACTCTCACATCAACACAAACAAGACATAATCACATGACAAAGCAAGTAAAGTAAACTCAAAACTGCATGTGATGGCGCAAGTTTCAGTATCCCACAATAATGGTCACTCTTAAACTTGTTTTATCTCTTTCTTAAGCTGAGGATTTGTCAATAGCACATAAAGTTGGACTAAAATCACTAAAAGAAAATACATTCCTTATAAACTTACTTTGACGTAAACTGTGACTGCGCAGCTGGTTACCATCACACTGAAACATCTATCAATTAAACCACCACTAAAAAATAATGAATCCTTGCATATATTTTGTTAAGAAACAGAGCTTTTTAAGCAACATCTTGATCATTTTAATTTGAGAAACAGATGTAGCCTTGCACGTGGAGTAGCACAGAGGCCAAGCTGATAGAACGTTAAGCCCTAGCAGAAGCACAGAGAGAGAGAGAGAAAGAGCAATGCTGGCCTTTCTCCAGGACTTCTCTCATCTGCAGTGTGCACCGGCTCATCAGGGGTCTCTGGATCTGGTCATCTCCATGCAATGGGCCTCTTGCCATCCCACCCTTCCCCCTCTGCCCAATCCCTCTCCTCTCAGCCCACTCAAACACCCACCCCATCCTGCAGGGCCGGGTCCTGCATCCCATCTGCCGCCTGCCCCAGCCGGGCCAGTCCTGCACCCTGCTCCCATTTACAATTCAATTAAAGCCTGCTGCCCCCATCCCTCCGCGATCCAGCCTGCGCTGTAAAGATCAGTGAGCACCAGCGCCACAGTCAAACGGCATGAAGCCAGAAACACACCATCTGAGATCAGAGCGAGCCTCAAACCTCTTTCCACTGTAATAGACAGGGTGACGGGTGCAAACCTAGCACTCCCTGCTTCCTGCTTTCTCACACTTAGGTGACGGCGTATCACGCAACAGTGAGAGAACCGTACGGAGAGACGTGTCACCGTATATCCTCATGAATCACAGTATAATTAAATCTACATTCATTGGCTGCATTGATTCCATTACGGAATTCTGCGAAATGTATTTATTTATTTATTTATTTAATTCCGTTTTATTTCATTCTATTTTATATTATTGTGTAAAGTGGCTTTTCATCTGACATTCCAGGACACACTATGTTAGGTAAATTTTACCAAGTAAATTAAATTTAGCATTATATTGTTTGCATTATAATGCTAAATAATACAGTACAATGTTTAGCTTATTAAAATGATTGTTTTATTATATTGAAATATATTGAATTTGCATAAATATGCCTACACTGTAAAACATAAAAAACAATTTGTTGAGTCATCTTAAAACAATTTGTTACCCTGCTGCCTTAAAATTTTAAGTTGATTCAACTCAAATATCTAAGTTGTCACTTAGTATGATTTAACATTTCAAGTTGAATAAACTTTTTTTGAGTTGACTGAACTTAAAATTTTAAGGCAGCCAGGTTACAAATTATTTTAAGTTGACTCAACAAATTGTTTTTTTACAGTGTAGTTTACATATGTGGGTTAAACATCTTTATATTTATTTTATTAATGTATTCATAAATGTATTACTTTAAAAATGTTATGTTTATTCATTTATTTTCCGTATGTTATATATGTTAACTCATATTTCTTTTCATATTTTAATCTACTAATTACAGTGACAATCCCCTGCTCAACTTATTAAACTCACAAAAATTATTATTATTATTATTATTATTATTATTATTATTATTATTATTATTATTATTATTATTATTATTATTATTATTATTATTATTATTTTCATTGATATATTAATAAATGCATTACTTTAAAAATATTCTGTGTTCATTCACTTGTTTATCATGTTATATATGTTAATTGTCATATTTATATTTATATTCATATTCATATTTACATAAATTTTTCAATAAATAATATACATATGACGTATATTAATCTGTATATATAAATGTAATTATAAATATACTACTTTAAAAATGTGTTCATTTATTTATTTTCCTTATATACGCTAATTATTGTATTTATGTTCATATTTTAATTTACCAATTACAATGCCAATCCCCTGGAGCAACTGGTTAAACTAACAAAAATTATTATTATTATTATTATTATTATTATTATTATTATTATTATTATTATTATTATTATTATGTAGGCTATTTTCAATTGACATAATAAATATTTTATGCATATGATGTATATTAATCTGTATATATTACTGTAATCATACATTTATTTAAAAATGTTATGTGTTAATTCATTTGTTGACCATGTTATATATGTTAATTATCATACTTACATTCATATTTTTTATCTACTAATTACAGTGACAATCCTCTGGAGCAACTTGTTAGACAAAAAATATGTTGTTGTTGTTATTATTATTATTAAAATGCAGGTTATTTTCATTGACATAAATACATATTTCAATAAATAACATACATATGACATAAATTAACCATTGTTTACCATATTATACATGTTAATTACTTATATTCATATTGTTATCTACTAATTACAGTGACAATCTCCTGGAGCAACTTGTTATACTCGAAAAATTACTATTCTTATTATTATTATAAAAGTAGGCTATTTTCATTGACAAAATAAATATTTAAATAAATAATATACATATGATGTATAGTAATCTGAATATATTATTGTAATATTCATTTAATGCATACATTTTAGGGAGGTAAAAAAAAGAGGTTATATAAGTTAAAAAGAAAGTACCACATTCTTATTAGTGACTGAAAGATCATCTAACATATATATAATATATAAAAAAAATGAACAAACAGTTCAATATATAAATAAATAAATAAAAAGCAGATGTGTAACACTTTGAAATTCTGTGAAAATCACTGAAGGCAGATTCAGTGCAGGCCAACATTTAATGAAGTTGACTTTGCCCATTGAAGCCAAAAGTTGCATAAATATTAAAAAGATTTTTTTTACTTTTTCTTTAGCTTACCAAGAACATAAAGTTTTTGTTTTATATTTCCCCCCTACTAAGTATTTGATCTGAGGAACTGCAAAGATTCCTCTAATTTTCATACATCATTTGAAGGGGATACCCTGTATGTGATATAATCACTGACTAGAGGGGAAAAGGATGTTATGAAAGCAGAGACTAAATTAAGTCTCTCATGATTTTTTATGCTGTAATATGCAAGCAATATCCACAGGCAACCCCCTCGCCGGAAAAAAAAAAAAAAAGAAAAAGAAAAAAGTTTGCTACTTTAATGTTTAATTATAAATGAACCAACTTACAACATTTGAAGAAGAGAGAGAGGAAAAAGAAAAGAGGCAAACGAGCAGTGTATGGTACTGTGAAGATTATGAAAACCAGACACTTAAGGAGACAAACTGAAACAGCTGCTTCCAGTGGCCTCAATTCACCTAAAGTCAAGGTACAGCTAGTTCAGATGATGTCATCTGATGTTACAATATCACTAGGCAACATCAAGTCCTGCACATTTTAATTCAAGCCACAGAGATCTGATGAAGTGCAAGTAGGTAGAACAACAGCAGAAAGACAAAACTGGAAATGAAATGTTAACTAACAGCTCCAGCATCACACTCACCCACACTTTTAAAGATGGGGCATAAATGCTCTCCAAAAATATACCTTAAAGGGATAGTTCACCCAAAAATTAAAATTCTGTCAGTAATTACTCACCCTCATGTCGTTCCAAATTCATCAGACCTTCGTTCATCTTCGGAACACAAATTAAGATATTTTTGAAGAAATCTAAGAGCTTTCTAAACCTGCATGGACAGCAATGCAACCGAAACATTCAAGGCCCAGAAAGGTAGTAAGGACATTATTAAAACAGTCCAGGTGACATCACGATATCTGCCCAGATTTTCCATCGATATACAGTCTGGAGAAGTTGATGCGAGTTGGCGAAAGAAGACTCTGATTATACCCAGTCAGGGTATCAAACATGCCTGATGATTTCAGCTGATTTTAGAATAAAGCAATAAGCCCCAAGAAGCCGTAGTTTACAGTGAATTTATAACAGATAAGGGGCATTGTTAGGCACGATGCAAAAACTACGGTTTCATGGGGATTATTGCTTTTATAAAACGGTTATTCCATATATGTAGTAAGGCTTCATAAAATAAAACAGAGCAAATAATTAGGGTACTATGAAATCCGTTTTATTTTTTCCCAAATTCCGTTTTATTTAATTTTTTTCCAAATTCCGTTTTTTCCATTTTAATTTTTTTGGACTCTTTTTTAAATTATTAAATTACATTTTATTTATCAAAAAGCAAGTCTAATTCATTAAAATTATGAAACTTTTACAATTTATTAAAAGTTTAACAAAAATTACATGTTTAGGGCCCTATGAAATGTTTTATTTTTTCTCACCTTCTGTTTTATTGTTACCAAATTCAGTTTAATAATGTCTAATTATTTGAATGCATAAAAGCAACTTAATTTATTAAAAGTTTATTTTTTACAATATTTTTACAATATTGAACATTTTCTGGTTATCAAATTAAGGCATAAAATATTAATTTATCTTTTAATCAAATGAAAATTAAACAACTTTATTTTTTTGGCAAAGTTACTATTAAAATTAAAACATGAATGAAATATTCTGTGTTTGTTCCTTAATGAAATTTTTTTTTTAACAATTTTAGTAATAATAGTAATAGTAGTATTACGTACATTCTACTAAACAACAGTAATATAATGTCTTCAAACTAAACCAAACTTTTATTTTGACAAGTTGCCGTGAATACCTTTACATTACTGTGTGTATATGATGTGATGATAGTTTCTCTCAAAAGAAACACTAAAATGCTCATGAAGAAACTTCAGAGCAGTTCTGGTAATGCTGTTCATATATTTATATCCATTTGGCGAGACAGCAGAGACTGAAATCACTGCGAGCGTCACGCAGACTTCAGTCAGTGTGTAGTAAACGAAACCACGTGTCTGTGCCATTCACACACACATTTAAATAGTCTCTTTGCTTAATATTAAGAGATACTAGTCCATATCGCGATTTGATTTAAGTGTAATGACCTACTTTTGATAAATTCATCCAAACTGACAAATTTCGTGACATTCCACGTTATACACTAAATTCCGTTTTTATGACAGGATTCCATGATTCTGTTCACGTTTTCCGCATCACAAAAATCATAAGGCCCTAAATAATGTGTAACGATACTAATAAAAACATTATTCTTTCACCAAACAATGTAGTTCCTCAGAAACAGTTGTGGTTCCAAAAAAGTGGTTGCCAATCAACAAGCAGACGTAAACAAAGGTGTATGTTTGTAGAGTTATTTACAACAGCTTTGAACATGGCTCAACCAATCAGAATCAAGGACTGGAACTATTTGTTTTATAACACATATTTTTTTCATTTGTCAAGCATCTCCGAGCAACAAGGCGCACGTTTCATGGATGAGTTTACTGTGATCGGAACAACTTTAAAGTCTGCTAGTGTGTGATCCTCGTCGTGTAGTGTGTGATAGCCAGTTTTTTAAAAGTCTGATCAGATTTTAAAAGTTGTGTAGTGTATTTCAGCCTTAAAGGGGTCATCGGATGCAAAGTTCACTTTTACATGTTGTTTGAACATTAGTGTGTGTTGGCAGTGTATCTACACATCTACCCTATAATGATAAAAATCCATGCAGTGGTTTTTAATTACTTTGTAAAAATAATATCCTCTTTTTCAAATCGAGCCATTCTCAGATGTGTAACGTAGACGCGGAGGCAGAGGTAGAATCCATATGCGGTAGTTTATTCAAAACAGCGAAACACAAGTGAGCAGGGAATGGGTCGGTAACGGGAAGACAGTTCACAGGCGTACAGAGCAAAAGGGAGATCCAAGCCGCAGAGTGATAATAACAGGCAATGGGTCAGTAATGGGATGACAGTCCAACAGAGCAGCCAAAACAAAGGGGAAATCCAGAAGCGATAGTGAGGGAACGAAACAAGGAGGTCAAACCGTAATATCAGTCCAAAAGGCAAACAATCCGAGGGATAATCCGAATACTCGTGAGGCAGAAACAAAGCAGAAACGGTAACAGGTAATCAGGCAGATAATGTGAATAAACGCTCGGTAAGGCAGATCAGACTGGCAATACTTCGCGAGGAAGGAACACCTGGATGGCGTCTAAATAGTCCAAAACAGGAAGTGTCGTAGAGGCAGCAGAGGGAGCGAACAGTCAGTATTCGGGTGAGGGCTCCCTCTGCTGGCGTGGCGTTACAAGATGCTTGTCATTGTGGCGTCACACTGACAGAGGCCACTCCCACGATAGTTGATTGACATGAGCGTCTTACCTCAGACCCGCCTTAAATCAGCTGTAACAGTCCGACCATCCCTGATGCCGGAGCAGGGATGTAAGTTAGACAAGAATATCTCTGATTGAGCGATTGAGGTGTTGTGTTGCTGGATGTAATAATGAACATCGTGGTCACCCGACTCCCGACATTTGAGCCGCTGAAGATGCAGTGGATTATGTTTGTTTGTGAAGGGAACACGTCTCCCGATCTACATATATCCGTCTATGTTCGTGCAAATCATTCATGATCCAGCTTCACTTACAGCAGAAGTGAGTATAAGTTGTTTTTTTTTTTTTTAATCTTTGCGATCGCCTTTCCTAATAACATGCTAGTTAGCAAGTTTAGCTAAAGTAAACAGGCTCGTCACTCCACAAAGAGAAGAGAGGGGCGGGGCGAGCAGAGCTCATTAACATTTAAAGCAACCTCGACCAGAACAGGATGATTTTTGCAGAGCTGATTTTGGCAAGGTAAAAAGAGTGTTGTTTTACACTACTAGTTAAAATTTTTAACCAAAGTATATTCTAGACTTTTCATTAAGACCCTAAAGAATCATATCAACTTGTGGAAAATGGGCATCCGATGACCCCTTTAAGGAGGTGTTTATGTGACACAATTTTAAAACTTTTTATGTGTTTCGGTCATTTTGACAATGGCATTTTGAGGGCCTAAAAAGGCAAACTTTTGAAAATTGATTTTAAAGTGCACGTTTTTGAAAATGATACTAAATTTGTAAAAAAAAAAGAGATGACATATGTGCGCAGATGCATGGTGTTTCTTTACAAAGTGACATTGCCAACTACTGGACTGGCATGCATAATACAGCATTTTTGCTGTTTTTGCTGGATCCCTGTGAAAGGGGATTCACAATGTTGTTGTCTCTACTCTAACTATTCAAAAACGTGAAGGAAAACTTTCAATTTTTTAGTTCATCATTGTCGTGTAGACGCACAGTAAATGCAACCAACACAAAAGTCACTGGTTGTGCTGTACATTTATGATGAATAAAAAATGAACAAAAAACATCAGTCATTTGTTCTGTAATCAAACTACACATTGCACTACACACTCGTAACAGTGTTTTACAGGAAAGAGTACAGGCAGAGTACATTCATTACTTTTTTTTTTTAATGGAAATGGTTCTAAATGATAACTAGTTCTCTATTCACACTCCTATGCTGCATTTACACCATGTCAATAAGTATGGTAATTACGAGACGACAGCCATGTTCATGTTCTTAGACACAGAATTATGCATTTCTATGACAACAACATTAACACCACACTGAATCTGTGTTTAGTTTGAGTGATCAGTAAACACAACAACAGTGGCTATGCAAATGTCTTATTAACAGTTTTACTCAGCATTTACTAGTGGTAATTACAAGTTCTATGAGAATGTAAACATCAGAATCGTCAAATGACAGTACTTTTAAAATGACGTGAATACACTTTTGTTGCTAATGATACAAAATAAACAAATAAATACATACAAAAAAAAAAAAATCACATATAGTTATAACACGGTAGATCAGAGGCCCCTGGCTGGTTCTCTTCATAATGAGCTCTGACAGAGCGAAAAAAAAAAAAAAAACGTTTAGCCTATGTGTTGGTCAGCTGAGATTTGTGCCTTGACCTGTCCTGTCCCAACTGTCCCGACTAAGCCCTGAGCTCCCTTTCCGGTAGCTCTTCGGCACTCCACGGAGAGGTGGCACACTCCACTAATAGGCCATAATGTGTGCAATTATCAGCAGAGGGGCGCCCCAGTGCTGATGAGCAGTCTTAGCCGCCTTCATTAAGCTCTCCTGTTCCTCTCTGCTCCCTCCGAATGGACCGCAACGTGACTGTGAGGCCTCTAGACGTCGAGACCCTCGCCATTAAGATGACAATAATAATAAAAACGTCCCATTAGCATAATAATACCTGCCATTGTGATTTGATGTGTCTTTAATTTAAATAGATGGAAAAAGACTGAGGAGCGGTGAGCTCGGGTATTCAGTTCGTTATATGATGCCGATATTCCTCATTAGCCTTCCTAATTCACCAGCTCATTTATTTATATAGAACATTTGCTTAATTGCAACTAAAAGCCAATGAAAATAAAAAAGCAGAAGGAAAACGGCAATCCGTTTCCACACAAATGCATTCTTCGAGAGGTTTTCCGCTGGATTTTGTTATTAATCCGTCGTCTTTAAACACACAAACAAGTCTCTATCAAAAAACACACCTGAATAAACTTATAAAAAGACTGAAGAATGTTTGTGGCTTCCAGAAAAAAAAAAAAAGGAAACTGGTTGCGATTGGATGAGAAGAAAGCCGGGCCGTGTCAGGTCACCGGCAGAGCTCCAGTTCTGGCTCTGGTGGCAATAGCAGATGGGGAATTTATGACTGAAAGTACTTCCATGTTTTCCCATCATGCGTGCACTGGCGCTTACCAGAGAGGCTCGCAGGGGGAGCGTGAATCGCATGTTAGTGCCTTGTGAAAGATGAGAGAGTGTTGCTGTGATGGGTTTTGAGCGATACCGTAATATATTCCCCACGCTTAAACTCATGTAACATCGCGCGCCGGGGCAGCTTCTTTTCATCCCCTGAACCGATGTTCCATTCAGCCTTCTAACGTTACAACCCTCAGGTATAAGGCTGTATATTTTGTAGATCCAAATCACATCTGTGCTTCTTCCAACATATTGGCCTCCCTATCGAGTTCATTTCAGATAAATGAGGTGCATGTTCTGTGCAGTCAGTGCCTCGCAATGCGTGCAGCAGAATCTGGGCCCGATAGTTATTCTGAACACATCTGATGACATCCTGGCTGTTCTCATGTGTCCTTTGTGAGATTCTGGTCCACAGTGACCCACTCTTTGTGTTATGGTTTATAAAATCTTGTATATTCAAACTACATGCAAGCACATCTTAATATACCACCATTCGTTTTCTAACAACATTGCGTAGATAGTTCACATGTTTGTGTCAGAATTTAATCTGATTTACATTAGAGTTCATATCACTCCTACAGTTCGATTAATGAAATGTTGTTGGTTGTCTCGCATGCTGCTCACCATGCACTGCTAACTGGATATTTACATCTGTCATCCCCATACCGTCAGATGTACATTACACAAACACAAAGCAAGACATGCATAAATCTACTCATCATGCACTGCTAACTATATATTTGCATCAGTCATTCCATGCCATCAGGTGAACATCAAAAGGCCTCAAAACTGAGAAACTGAACTATGTTAATATGTACTGTAAGTTACAAAAAAAAAAAAAAAAAAAGAATACTGTAAACAAGATAATACTAACAGATAATAACAACAGAATAACAAAACAAGCAAAGCAAAAAAAAAAAAAGTAAAACAACATAAGACAACAAAACAAAAAAACTAAGCAAAGCAAGCAAAACAACACAAGACAAAACAAAAAACAAAGCCAAACCAAAACACAACAAAAAGTCAAAACTGAACAATTTTAACATGAACTGTAAGTAAAAAAAATAAATAAATACTGTAAACTAAATAATAATAACAGAATACCAAACCAAAAGAAAACAAAACAAGCAAAGCAAAGCAAAGCAAAACAAAACAACAGAACAAAACAAACGTTAAGCAAATCAAAACAAGACAACACAAAACAATAAAACAAAACAAAAAAATAACCAATGCAAACACAAAACAACAAGACAAAACAAAACAAAAGACAAACCCAAACAAAAACACTCATCATGCACTGCTAACTGTATTTACAACAGAATAACAAAAACAAAACAAAAAACAAGCAAAGCAAAACAAAACAAGACCACATAAAACAACAAAACAAAAAATATGCTATGCAAACACATAACAACACAAGACAAAGCCAAACTAAATGCAACAACACATGCTCCATCTACTCATCATGCACTGTTAATTTTATATTTGCATCAATCTTTCCATGCCATCAGTTCAACATGAAAAGGCCTCAAAACTGAGCTATTTTACATAATAATAATAATAATAATAATAATAATAATAAGTTTATTTTATATAGCGCCTTTCTAGAAACTCAAGGTCGCTTTACAATAACAAGAATATTTATACATAACAAGAGACAACAATAACAACAAAAACAGAATACAGATAAACATGATTTATCAAATGATTAAGCAAATTTACAATCATATATTCAAAGATCTGGAAAACAAGACGAGAAAAGATATGTTTTAAGGTGGGTTTTGAAATCCTGTAATGAAGAAAGATCCCGGATGTGTTCTGGAATAGAATTCCAGAGTGTAGGGGCAGAGATACTAAACGCTCGCCCTCCGAATGATGCTAATCTATGGCGAGGAATTAACAGTTGACCATTGTCTGCAGAACGGAGTGTGCGAACGGGGGAGTAAGTATGAATGAGATCCGAAATATATGGGGGGGCAAGACCATGAAGTGTTTTGAAGGTGATGAGGAGAATCTTGTATTGAATGCGAAAGCGAACGGGTAGCCAATGAAGTCTGTGTAGGATGGGAGTGATGTGTGAGGATTTCTTTGAATAAGTGAGGACCCTAGCAGCAGAGTTCTGGATGTATTGGAGCTTATTTAATGTTGTGTTTGGTAGACCATAAAAAAGAGAATTACAGTAGTCAAGTCGAGAAGTAATGAAAGCGTGAACCAGTGTCTCAGCATCCTTGATGTTTAAGAAGGGACGTAAACGAGCAATATTGCGGAGGTGATAAAAGGCAGATTTAGTAAGCGAAGAAATGTGAGGTAGGAAAGAGAGATAGGAGTCAAAAGTTATACCCAGATTTTTAACGGTGGTGGAAGGTCTAACCAAGATCCCAGAAATGTTAACAGTGTCAGTACAGAAAGGAGCAACATTTTTTGGTGAACCAACAAGTAGAACATCTGTTTTCTCAGTATTGAGTTTGAGAAGGTTACCGGTCATCCAAGCATTTATGTCGTCGATACAAGCTGAAATGGAGTTAGTGGGAAAGGGATGGTAGTGTCGAAAGCTGATATAGAGTTAAGTGTCATCTACATAGCAGTGGAAGTAGAAACCGTGACGGCGGATAATTTTACCTAGAGGAAACATGTAGATGATGAAGAGTAGAGGGCCAAGAACAGAACCCTGAGGAAACACCATGAGAGACAGGAGCAGTAGAGGATTTAGCCTGGTGGATGGTAATATAATGTTGACGGTCAGACAGATAAGAAGTGAACCAAGCTAAGGCAGTTCCAGAAATACCAAGAGCAGAAAGTCGTGAAATCAGAATACTGTGAGAGATAGTGTCAAATGCAGAGGAAAGATCTAAAAGAATCAAAATGCTAACAGAGCCAGCATCAGTGGCCATAAGAAGGTTATTGACAACCTTAAGAAGTGCTGTCTCGGTGCTGTGGTAAGAGCGAATACAAATATGACTGTAGTTGAACAGCAACAACTTTTTCAAGTATTTTTGAAAGAAGCGGAAGATTTGAAATTGGTCGGTAATTGGCCATATCAGAAGGGTCAAGGCCGGGTTTCTTTAAGACTGGTGTGACAGCTGCAGTTTTTAATTCAAGAGGAACAACACCAGTGCTCAGGATTTTAGAAATGAGAAGTGAAATAGGCCGTGAAATAACAGGTGCAGGTGTGAAATGTACATGTACTATAAGTAAAACAGAAGTGAATACTGTAAATATAATAGCAATATAAAATAACAATAGAATAACATAAAACAAAAACAAGCAAAGTAAAGCAAAACAAAATAACAAATCAAAAAAGCAAAGCAAAACAACACTAAACTAAGCAAAAAAACTAAGCAAAGCAAGCACAAAACAACACAAGACAAAACAAAACAAACTGAAAATTTTTAACATGAACTATAAGTAAAAGAGAAATAAATACTGTAAACAAAATAACAATAGAATAACAAAACAAAAGAAAACAAAACAAGCAAAGTGAAGCAAAACAAAACAACAGAAAACAAAAGTTAAGCAAATAAAAACAAAACAAGTCAACACAAAACAATAAAACAAAACAAAAAATAACCAATGAATGCACAAAACAACACAAGACAAAACAAAACAAAAGACAAAGCCAAACCAAAACACAACACATGCTTCCATCCACTCACCACGCACTGATAACTGTAATAACAACAGAATAACAAAAGAAAATAAAACAAAACAAAAAGTTAAGCAAAGCAAAACAAGACAATACAAAACAACAAACCAAAATAAAACAACAAGCAAAGCAAAACAAAACAACAAAACTATAGTTAAGCAAAGCAAAACAAAATGACAACACAAAACAACAAAACAAAACAAAAATAAGCAATGCAAACACATAACATCACAAGCCAAGCCAAATGCAGCACATGTTTCCATCTACTCATCATGCACTGTTAATTGTATTTTGCATCAATCATCCCTTGTTATCAGATGTACATGAAAAGGCCTCAAAACTGAGCTATTTTAACATGTTCTATAAGTAAAACAGATGTGAATACTGTAAACAAAACAATAGCAACAGATAATAACAACAGAATAACAAAAAACAAAACAAAAACCTAAGCAAATCAAACACAAACTAACACAAGACACAACAAAACAAAAGACAAAGACAAAAAACACAACACATGCTTCCATCTACTCAGTATTGCTAACTATATCCTATGCCATCAGATGTACATACTGTAAAAGGCTTGTTATTTTAACATGTACTGTAACTAAAACTGTAAGTTTACTGTAAACAAAATAATACTAACAGATATTAATAGATATAATAGATACAATAGAATAACATAACAAAACAAAACAAACTATGCCAAACTAACACAAAACAAAAGACAAAGCAAAAATCTATCTACTCATCATGCACTGTTATCTATATATCTGCACTGTCATCCCATGCCATCAGATATACATTACATTACATGCCTCACAATGGAGCTATTTAATGTTTAATAGTTACTATAAAATAAAATCTTGTGAAAAAAGAATAGAATACTATATACACAGAGTAAGATATTCTAGAACAAAATAAAACACAACAAACCAAACAAATAAGCAAAATAAAAGAAAACAATAAATGATACATGCATAAGACTGCATGATTGTGCAAATGTATGCATTTGTATTACACACTTAAATGTCTCAGAGGGTCACTGCTAAATGCATTGAATGAATATATGACTAAGCTTGATTTGTATGATGAAACATATACTGCAGGCAATCCACCGCTCCAGGCATGCTTGAAATTGTGTCTGCTTTTTCACTTTCTCTGTTTCAGCACAAACCTTTGTGCACTAAGTGTTCCAGACTGCATGTTGCTACACTTTTTGGATAACTACCTGCTGGGACATTACCCAGGAACCAGCGAGAGGCCCCTCAGAGGCTTAAGCTTTTATAGACATGCGAACCTTTGCCTAAAAATAAAACCGTAAGAACCAAATAAATAATGTCTTTAAAACAGCAAAAGAAAAGTGGGGGCTATCACATTTGAAACGAACAGCTATAAATTTAGCAATAACTCAGCATATGAACCATTATACTGCATATTCAAAGAGAACTGCATCTATTAGTTTTA
The DNA here is from genome assembly GCA_036247105.1 of Cirrhinus mrigala. Taxonomy (NCBI): domain Eukaryota; kingdom Metazoa; phylum Chordata; class Actinopteri; order Cypriniformes; family Cyprinidae; genus Cirrhinus; species Cirrhinus mrigala. The sequence goes on from CM070023.1 coordinate 24,934,861, forward strand.
TGGGTCAAGGCTTCATGACAAAATGGAGCAGCTATGAGAAGATCTGTGTCAGTCTCAGTTAAAACTTGCACAAGGCTGTCTTTATGGTGTGACTCACCTGCCCGCCTCTGGTTTGCTGAGTGAGGGGAATACCGCGCTGATTCCCTCCGCATACCAGTTACTCACAGCATTCAGATGACACAGCATGAGGAGGAATCTGTGGAGAGCACACCAGCAATGTAGGGGTCAGCAGGGGCATTTGGTTAAATTACAGTATGCTAGTTGGTAAACTACAAGCTAGTTTAATGCAGTTATGCTACAATCAGTACATAATAGGTACACTATAAGCTACAAACAGATAAACTGCTTTAAAAATATTTAAAAATGCACATTTAGCTAATTTAGTTCAGTTTTTAACATAAACACAATGAGGAGCCCAAACAGAGTGACTACATCTGGAATACATAAACATTTTAGATAAAACTAAAACTTAAAAGGTAGCAAAACATTAATTTAACTATAAAACCAGACACATGCACTGACGAGAAAGGATTTCTGGGAACACTGTCGAGTGATGACTCAAACAAATCAGCGGGTATGTTTGGAATGGCATACTCCCACTCTTACTATTTTTGCAGTATGCAGTATGTACAGTATGCACAGTATGCAAATGTTTTGTATGCATGGAATACTGGAATGGCTTACATGCCAAAATGTACAACCAAAACACACTATATGGGATACCCTATCCCACGATGGAATGTCATAGCCTTTGTTTTATGGTATGAAGGAGGACCAAACCTTCATATTTATGCAAGCATGAATAAATGAACTGATGGATAAATAAATAAATAATAGCAAAATAAACAAAGAACGAAACAACAATGGAGTCTTTAAAAACCCTTTTTTTGTGCTGAACTACTTCCATCCGCCATGGATTCAAATCTCAGTTAAACAGCTGCACCCAAACCTCCCTTACTAATCGAAAACTTTCACTTTAGAACTATTAGCGAAGAAACGTTTAGTTGCTCCATCGAAAGCTTATTGTATTACTCTATTACAAGCTCATTGTTTTATGTAGAGTAGAGAGACTGAGCGACTGTGATTATACCTGTATCTGATACAGCATTTATTCTTCAGCTCAATCTCATATTCACAATAAAATTTGAATGTCCACTGAGGAAAGCGATATCTTTGTCATACTATCCTTTCATATGTTAAGGGTGATTTCTGATGATAGCACTGCTCAGTGCATTTGTTGGCTGCATCTTACAATCTGTTGCTGAAAGTAAAAATAACTTCCTTGTTTACAACCCTGTTTCAGTATCTTTCAATATAAAAGTCTTTACTGCTGACCCACTCATAAAAACAGTCTTTTTTCACCATCTAATGGCAGAACAATGTACTAAAATTACCATTACGAAAACACACACACACACACCATTCCTCAATACTGAATATTAAATATTATTTGTTTTATAAAATTTAATTTATTGAATAATATTTTTAATAATAAAAAGCAACAACAGCCATCATAACAGTTGCTAGGCAATTCATTCAAAAGTACAAAGGTAGGACTCTGATACATACCATTAAAGATAAATAAAATTTAACGCTATGAGGCTTTCACCCTCAGCCAAAACTATTTGCTCTAGAATAAATAACAGAGTCTAAACTCTTAATACTACATTCTGTGACACAAAAACAATATTATTTATAAAATTATAGTGGATTTGGGCATCCGTTATGACACTCGCTGCACCGCAAGCAGATTGGTTAGAGCTCTGTTATCTCTGGAATATTGCACTCCTCTCAGCCAATCAGATTCAAGGACCAGAAAGAACTGTTTAAGTCTTGTTTTTACTTTCGTATTCATTTTTACACCTTTTTAAATTATTTTTCTTTATTCATTTTATTATTATTTTTTTTTTTGATGTATTTTTATTTGTATATTTATTTATGCCCTTATTTATTTTTTTATTTATTAACTTCCACATGTATTTATTTTCATATTAACTTATGTCAAAAAGAGACCAAATTTACTTAATTTGCGATATATACTATATACACAATATGCTATATGTTCTAACTAGTAGTAACTAGACAAGCAAATAAATAAATGAATTAATGAATGAATGAATAAAATAAAATAAGCTAATGTAAGAGTTTATTAATTAAAATTAGTTCATTATTAATTAAGTTGGACCCTAACAGTTCTTCTTATAGTTTGCTACGTAGGAACACTAGTGTTCAAAGCACATTCTCGGGTGTTTATTCGGTGGTTGTTTGCTTTCTGGCTTCTTTCCCATGGTTTGTCATAATCTGTATTATCTTCAATCAATAAATCAATCAGTCAATACATAACAAATGTCAGGGTGGGTGTTAATGACATGGGGGCTTAAAAAGGATAATGCTATCCAGGAGCAGCAATCAATGGTTAGTCATCACACAAGAATGGGTCAACACAACAGTGGACAGCCTCAGTAGATCACCTCTGAGCTTTAGCAAACAAAAGCTCTGCAGCTCCGGCCAATATCTAATAGCCATTCCCAAGATCCAGACTAAGGGAAACGAGAGGCTTCGGGCTACAATAAGGTCACAGCAGTACAGGCCTGATCAGGCACCTTAATTAACACTGAGTTGTAACCATGATCAAGGTCCTTCTGATGCTGCAGTAACAGAGGCGGTAAATGCAAGTGGAAAGCTGAATAGAGCACAATCCACAACTTCCACCTACTCCGATCAATCCCCATAGATTTTCTGCTTTGGCACACACCTGCATGCTGTCAACAGGACATAAATTTAGTTTGCTCTCTCTTTTCTCCTCTTGTCCTCGGCCCTGTCGTGTTTCTCCATTCATCCATGTTTTACAGTATTGTGAATGGAGTGCTGCAGCATTTCTGCAATGAGTTTAATTCGCTTTTATATTTTTCGCTTGGCAGAATATCAATGAGAGAAGTGAAGTCTATCGACTGCTCTGTCTTAATTGTCTCACTGAACTGAAAATCACTATGTGAAATAGCTTCGGGATGTAAAATTTTCAGATCATGTCAAGAATATGTTCACACCACACAGATTTTACAAGATATCAAAGTCTGGTCTAAATCCACTGCAAACAAACGTAAAAACAATATACAGATCTAATTAAAATACATTCTATATGTATAATACAACTATAGTTGTACAATAACAACAAAAATACTTTAAAAACTGTTTTTTTATAGTTTAAAAAAAGAAGTCAAAATCTGTATATTATTATTTTTGGGCATTTTTTGCATTTTTCCTTGATAGAGGGTTAGGGTTAGGGTTAGACATCCGATCTCGGGACACCCGAAACGCAACTTCACCATATGTTGGCACGCTGTCCACAACGCTATGGGTGCCAATAACATCTGTGTATTATTTTAAAGGGATAGTTCACCCAAAAATTGCATGTAAAGGCCCAGAAAGATATTCTTGTAGCTTTATAAAAATACGGCTGAACCACTGATGTCACATGGACTATTTCGTATGTCCTTGCTACCTTTCTGGGCCTTGAATGTGTCAGTTGCATTGCTGTCTGTGCAGGGTCAGAAAGATTTCAGATTTTATAAAAAATATCTAAATATGTGTTCATACAGGTTTGAAACGACATGAGGGTGAGTAATTAATGACATAATTTTCATTTTTGGGTGAACTATCCCTTCAAGGATATTTTGATGTTTTTACTAGATATTTTACTTATATATATATATATATATACACACACATATATATATATATATATATATATATATATGGGGTCTAAACATGACGGTTCGGTCTGTACCTCGATTTTGACATCAAGGTTTATGATTTTGGTACAGCAGAAGGATTTTTTATATATATTTAATAGTGGTTTACTGAACAAGTTATTCTGAATAAATTCAGTTATAATTATATAATTATAACTTTTATTCTTAGTGATAAAAATCTATATACCTTAGCTTATGGTTTTAAACTACAGGGAGCCCTTTTACATTAATATTTATATTTATATATTTATATTTAATAGGTTACAATTAACAACAGAGCCCAAACATAATATTACTATTTATTTTTGAATATAATTATCAACACTCAACTCTCTCAAAAAAAAAAAAAAGCTTTAAGGATTTTTTAAAATTAACTTATAAATTATACAATTTCTTTTTGTTGTTGAAATATATTTAACAACACAGTGGCTGTGATAACTTGTTTCATAACTGATTAATTTAAACATTAAATAATTAAGACATCACTAACAGGTAAAGTAAAGAGAATATAGCCTAATATTTCGCAAAATTCTCTTCTCTAGACTTCCTTTCTCTACCGAACTAACGAGCTGTGGATACTGATGACTTGCCTGAGGTAGATTAATTAAAATAAAACACTGATTGATTACAGGAGGCATAAGATGTTCATTCATGTTTATTTCACGTTACAACTAGTAGTAAAGAGGAAAGAATGATCGTGTTCACTCGCGCTACGTTCTGCTATTTGAACAGACCCCATTTACACTGCACGAGTCTGCGGAGCGTTACAGCTCCGACACAGCCACCGGAGCTGATCGCGGCCACTCTAGTCAATGCTTGTGTTTATACCAGCCGTGCCGTGGCACATTTTCTGAAGTGTCTCACAAGCGGCTCTCCGAGGCTTTTATACAGCGATCTGTCATGTCACATCAAAGGCTGTCAAAACACATTTATTGTTTGAATTTCCTGGACAAAAAAAAAAAAAGAAAATGCTGTATTTGTTCGCTACACATGGGTACCAAACCAAAAGACCAGTGAGAATACATATGCTGTTATACCCCTACTATTTAATTTTAACTTTGTGTTAAAAATGGGTTAATTTGTGTCATTTTCTCCTGAAGAATTATAGTAGGTTTCCCTTCTTGTTTTTGACTTGGGAGCAAAACTGTTGTTTACATCTGTCTCAGGATCAGCATTATGTGCATCATTATGTGCCCATAACATAACAATGACTCTCTGCTAGTTGATTTGCATGATGCATCATTTCAAATCTAGTGCACCTGTATTCCCATACATTCCCAGCCCATTGATCCATAGTGATCCTGAGCGATTCCTGGGGCAGAGCTGCCAACTCGTTAGCGGAGCACGGTATTAGACTGGTGAGTGTGAAATCTATTCACTTCCCCTGTGCTTCATTTGCCTCTCCTTTAGCTGCTTTCCTGCTCTTCCTATTCAGCCTTGTTTACCTGGCAAACAGAGTGTGACAAAAGGAAATTCCCACAGCCTGAGGTGGGCTCCAAGGGGGAGGAACGGGGCATTACTCAAGGCTGATGTGGACTTCCTGCCCCTTCCCCTGCCCCTGTGGTTTAATTATCATGTGCATCCTTGTGGAGATGAAATAATGGGGACTCATGCCCTGGTGCTCCACAACCACACAACACAGAGGTTGCTAGAATGTGACAATGTTAGCTTCGCTTAAAGCGATAGTTGACTCAAAAATGAAAATTCTGTCATTAATGTCTCACCTTTATCTCATTCCAAACCTGTAAGACCTTTGCTTGTCTTCAGAACACAAATAAAGATATTTTTGATAAAATCCGAGAGCTTTCTGACCATGCAACTGACCCATTCAAGGCCCAGAAAGATAGTAAGGACATTGTTAAAATAGTCCATGTGACATCAATGGTTCAACCGTAATTTTCTGAAGCTACATAAAATGTAAAAAAAGCTAAGAATAGTAATGTCATTTTGGGGTCAAATATGCCTTTAATGCCTTTCAAAACTCTTCTTCATGGAGAACCAAGTACAACGACACTGTACTTAGACTGTTTTAACACAAGCTAATCATTTTCAGACTACACAAGGATGCTTGAACTTCAAAGCCAGACTAGTGAATGATGAAACTAAGGAATGAAAAACAAATACGTGCCTTTTCAAACCGTCTGGTGCAAATTTACCCATAGCTATCTGGGATCGGTGAAGGAGAGCAGAGGTTAAATTATGGTATGGATTTCCCTGGGTCAAATCACCTCCTAATCCCATTTTGTTGCACGGGTCACTCCTTCCAAAGATCTGTGCTGAAGATTACCTGAAGATCTGACATGCTTTACATGCAAGATTCGAAAACTTCGTGAACCAATTAACTCGGCATGGCAGTAATGCAAAAAGAGCTAGAAGTCTAATTACATATTTAGAGATAGTCGGTTTTTGCTCTCTCTGATTCTTTTTAATTTGACTGATCACCCTGTGAAAACCAGCCTGCTGGTTTCCAGTGGGATTTGCTCTCTGCATGACAGCGACGGCGCAACATGATTCGGAAATAAATGATTTATGCCTCAAACTGCCTTTAAAGGCACAAAACTGTTGCATCTCCACCTTTGTACTTCTCACAGGAAATAATAAATCATTCTTCGGGATGGATTCCTCATGGAAGTCACTCGATAATGCGAGTCTGGCTTGTGGGATTAAATGCAGAGTACATTTTAAAAGGAATAATTCATAGCATTTGGACCAATAATAATGTTATCAGCTGCCAGATTAATAAACTCAATTTCAGGTAATAAACGTCACAGGATACTGGCGGAAAGTGATATAGCTCGGCGTGTTGTGCGGTAGTGACACATCACAAGAATGAAGCTGTCATTCAAATCATCAAAACCAGCTTGGAGTTTGAGGTTGAAGCGTGCAATCCAGTTTTCTTATCCCACTACCTCTATGACAGCAGTACCGTACGATTGTGGCTACATTTGCAGCCCAGACGTGAGGATCTGGAGGTGAGTGTATCGGTCTGAACAAGACTCGCTGACTCTAGTATGTTAATGAATAGACTTTCTGGGTAACCCCAGACAAAGTCAGGGTTCACAAAACCTTCATTTCCTCCCATTAATACAGCTCAGAGACAGGCGTGGGTGCACACAGGGTAAAAGGTGAAGGCAATGCTCTGTTGAACCTCAGAACGGATCAAAGCGAGTGTCACATGAGCCTCCGAGTCGAGGGAAGACTTGCTGCACTCGCAGTTCATAACCGAAGCGTATTCTGAGTGTGTATGACTAAATCCAGGTCAATTCCCTGGAATGGAAATGGTGCTCAGTTGACCATAGCCAAAGCACATGCTCAGAAGAAATGAAGAAATGAGTCTGACCATTTAAGCAGAATCAGGCATTAGTGGTCAGGGGTGTAGGAAATGTCTGAATATAAGTGGGAGAAAGACATTATCAGCTTGACTTATGAATATTAATTAGGTGATGTAACATTCATCTAAGATTTTGAAGCTATAGTAGGGAAACACTAATATCTGCTGACCCTGGTGCCCCAAGACAGTGGAGTAAAGCATCTTTAACAGAGTACTGGCCTTTGACTGATTAACTAAATAAATACTTTTACACCGTTTTGTGCATTGTTAGTAACACTTTATTTTAAGGGTAATGGTTCTACATGCACATTACTAGCATACTGGCAGTTTATTAGTACTTATAAAGCAGATATTAGTGCCTTATCCTGCATGACCATATTTTAGATCCATTAATCCTACCTCATACTCAAACTTAAAAAACTGCCTTTATAACTATTAATAAGCTGCAAATTAGGAACTTATTTAGGCAGTAATCGTAATTAATTGTTATTAATTGCATTCGCTATTAATTAAAAGTCATAATTAATTGTTACTTACTAGTGAGAATTGGTATTTGAATTCTCAATATTTTATTTGTTTGGTTTACCTATAAATATGTATACTGGAACACATTTATATTATTAGTAGTAGTAGGCGGAAGAGGAGGAGGAGTTTAATAAATTATAATACAATTATATATTTTTTTTAATCCAATATTTTTATTTGTTCATTTTACTTTGTTTAAATGTAGTCTAAATGTATATTGTTATTATTGTTAAATGTTATTATTATTATTATTATTATTACTTCAGTAAATTACAATTATATATATATGTACACACAATATTTTTATTTGTTTGTTTTACTTTGTTTATATAGACACACACACACACATACACAAAATTATATATATATCCAATATTATATATATTATATATATCCAATCCATTTTTTTTTTTTTTATTGTTTTACTTTGTTTAAATGTTGCCTAAATATATATATTGGAGCAGAATGTATTATTATTATTATTATTATTATTATTATTGTTGTTATTAAGTTCAATAAATTACAATTATATTTTACACAGAAAAAAAAAAAAAAAAAAAAAAAAAAAAATCCTAGGATTCAAACACTGGACACTTTGATTCAAAAATGTTTTGTTAGTTTACCACATGATTTCTCTACTTAACTGAAAAATTGTTTTTTTTATTGTTTTTTTTTTTTTTTTACTGTGTAGGTTATTTTGAATTAATTAAAATATACTAAACATCACACCTGTGAAGCGATATTATAGCAGATATACTATATATATCTTTTTGCTGTCTATATTCTCTAGGCTGTAAATCGGTGTAGTATAGTCCAAGTTGCGTTCGGCAGTGTTTTGTACAAGCTGTGGGTAAAATAGATGACTTGTCAGACTTACAAAAACAGCAAATCATGGGAGCCTACATGCAAGAGCTTATTAGAAGCTCAGTTGTTTGGTGTTTTATGAACAACCATTTTTTTATGATTGTGACTGTGTGCACACAGCATGGCAAGAAAAGCTTAAACTGAATGACCCCAAACACTGAAAAGAATTGTGTCCAAACAGCACAGAACTACTGCAGCAATGTGACAGCAATGCTCAATATTCACCTTGAAACCCCTTTTCCACAAAAACAGACAACAGAAAACTTCACAAGGCCAACATCTATGAAAGAGCTGCAATTGCTAAAGTGTCATGATCATAAAACCAGCATCGTTGGAGCATCAAAATGAACTTTAACATCTGCCTCGCCCTATATGGATGTACAAATGCAAATAGAAATAAATAGATAAATATAAATAAAAAATAGAGAATTACAGCAAATGTGACTGTACTAATACATCATTCATGATTTTAATTGCTTGTAATGAACTTGAGTTCAATTAGAAGAAGAGTAAAATCAATATATGGTGATCATGAGCGAGCTGCACGCAGAGGAAGTGAATGAGGAAGTGATCAGGCAGGCCACCGCTGGACATTAATGGGGATGCATGCTGCTTCTCTCCTGCAGGTTGATTGTGTATTGAGCGATTAACCTCTGCTAGTCAAAGCTTAAGCTGATTGCTAATTAGCTCGTGTCTGCACAAAGGAAATGCATTTCCTGGCAATGTATGATCTACTCAGATGGATATATCCGTATTAAATGGCTTTGTCTTAGAGATGTATTAAGTGAAAAAAGAAGTCTGGCTTCAGGACAAAATGTAACTGCTGAGTCAGGGATTTCATGAAAGGAAAAAGAAGAAAGAGAGAGAAAATGACTTCAACAGACAGAGAGACGCTGGGATAGATAGATAGATGGAACGAGAATGAGAGGTAATTAAACACAAAACATGAAAACACTTTGTAGAGCAGCAGCGGTTGTTCTGTTCCGCAAACTCTCTGTACAGTGATCAGTATTGACATTACCATTAGGCCCATCTCCATAATGAGCCTTAGGATGAAGATCCTTAGAGCAACATTAGACAAACTTTCTACTATCACAGTCTAACTACATGAACAAACTTTTTTCTCTCACTGTTTTCCAGGTGTTTTTCTATCTATCTATCTATCTATCTATCTATCTATCTATCTATCTATCTATCTATCTATCTATCTATCTATCTATCTATCTATCTATATGTCAAACATGTTAGGGTGATAAAACTGTCCTGATACAAAAATTAAGAAAAAAAAAGTCTCATTAAAAGTTTGAAACAACAACAACAACAACAACAACAACAACAACAGCAACAAAACAACGCGACTAAAATTTGCTTTATCCAACATGCATAAACATTAAGGAAAAAAATAATTACTAAAAGCATAAAATAGAAAATAGAGATGACCCCTGCAGACCTTTATGACTATTTGTCAAAGCTGATAAAGTCATTTTAAACTTAAAAAAAAAAATAGGTGTAAATAAAAGTAAAATAAAAATATGTGCAAATAAAAAATAAGCCTTTTCGGCTCTTCAAGGCTGTGTTTATTGGATTAAAAATACAAATCCTTTTTTTGGAACTTGTAATATTTTTTTTCAGGACACTGATGAATAAATCATTAAAAAGAACAAGATGTATTTAAAATAGAAATCTTTTGGGGTCATTGCATTTGAAAGAAATTAATTCTTGATAAAAAAAGTGATAGTGAAGACTTACATTGTTAGAAAAGATATCTATTTTGAATAAATGCTGTTCTTTTTTACTTTTTATTCATCAAAGAATCCTGAAGTAAAAAAAAAGTATCACAGGTTCCAAAAAAAATATTAAGCAGCTGTTTCCAACATTGATAATAAAATAGGATATCAGAATGATTTCTAGGATTGCAAGAAACTAAAGACTGGAGTAATAGCTGATGAAAATTCAGCTTTGCATCACAGAAATAAATTATATTTTAAAGTATATTAAAATAGAAAACTGTTATTTTAAACTGCAATAAAAAATTCATAATACCGCTTTTTTCTGTATTTTTGATCAAACAGACTTTTTTTTAAAAATATTAAAAATCTTACTGATCCCATTGTTTTGAATGGCAGTGTATATTACAAATGATTACTTGATGGTTACACCACTTCATTTGAAGAGCTTATTTGCAAAAACAGATAGCTCCATTTTTAATTATTTTCAGAAACTACTTTTATTTGTGCATTACAAGTAATATCAAGCAAACTGCAGTTGGGTTATTTTGATTAAGTAATAATAAATACAGGTAATTTACAAAATTAAATTTCATTTTAAGTATATATATATATATATATATATATATATATATATATATATATATATATATATATATATATATATATATATTAAAAGTTTGTTTTATAGCAAAAGCAGATAACTCCAACAGTCGTTTTTGACAAAAGCAGATAACTCCACATTTCATGTTTCAGAGTTAAAAAAAAAAAAAAAAAAAAACACTTGTTTTATCTTTGTAATCTCATCATCTGACAATTTGTGATCATACAGTAGATATATACACATTTATGGTTGCCTGACAAACGTTGTGGTATAATCATAGATAACGTTATATATTCAGATATGCTTGTGATCATAGACTGTATGGTTGTGATTACATGTAGTTTTCACTCACTATTGTAACGTGCTGCTTTTGCAAGTTTCCATGAAAGAGTTTCCGCTTTTATTTTCCTTTTAAGCCCTGAAAAAGATATCACGGGTTCGTCGAAATTATCCATGCGCCATCACTTTTAGTCAGTTTTGACGAAACTCCTCTCAGCTAGCTCGTCTTTTTACAGTGACTGACAGCCTTGTCACCTGACCTGAATACAGCGCGCTGATTCGCTAAAATGGACTTATCGGCTTCTGTTCTCAAACAACAGGGGTTGATTTTGATAATGAACATAAATCTACATCTGCATCCTAACTCAAGCTACTATCAAATGAGTAACATAAAAATGTTATGTTAGTAATATCATCAGGTAACATAAACCTGTTTTTTTGATTTGAAACTATATTACTCATTAAAACATGCAAAACTAAGAAATTATTTTAAGGAAAAATGACTGGGAAAAGAGTGAAGAAGTCATGCCCTGACCATAAAGAATATTTTAAAGACACATTTAACTGTCTGGTTTTTACAACTTTCATATTACAGCAAAAATCTGCCTTTAAACTTGAAAGAAATAAAAATGTGACATTTATTGTGATAATTATCGATATCGACTGATAAGAAAAAAATTATCGTGATAATTTTTTGGCCATATCACCCAGCCCTACTTGAAAGTAGACAATACCAGCTTTTTTGACAAAATGTGTTTAGGGTTCAGATCGCGCTATATATGGAGAATAATGTACGCCACTCAGCTCTTTTTTTTTTTTTTTTTTAAATGCCGTTTATCGTTTTACCGTTATTTACAGTGTCATGACAGGAAGCAAGGTGGGAGAGAGAGGGGTTGGGATCGGGAAATGTCCATGAGCCAGTACTTGAACTCAGGACGCCCATAGCTCAACGTGCTGCCCACAAGCTTATCGGCACTGACAAACCAGATTTTTTACAAATATATTTCCTTTCTAAACTTCAGCACAAGATAGATTCACTGTAAAACACTGTTTTAACATTCATTTTTGCAGAACTACAAAAACATACCTATACATACGATTCACTGCAGTGTCTAGCTGAAATGACCACTATAGAGGCAAAAACACAAATAACTTGAATTCCTTTTTCACACAAATTATGATTTCGGGGCAGATTATCAATTAATAAAGATCTATTGTCTTACTTTCACATTTAGGATAAAACTGAATGTGCATTGAAAATGTCATGAAACAAGAAGCAATGTAATATGATTTTGCAGAATTGTCGCCACGCACATGCAATTCCAATGAGCCTGGGTCACTCTTACAGTATATGACACTCTAATAATGCAAGAAGTCTCCAGTCATTCTAGTAGTTGTTCAACTGCAAATATTGCAGCAAAGTGTGATATTTTCATATCAAAGTATTGCACTGTCCCAAAGGGCCTCCATGTTGAAAAGTGCTTACGGTGGGCCTCAGACATGCTCAAATCTGTAGCGACTGACTGAAAGTCCACTCCACCTGCATGCACCTCACTTGCTGAGAAAGCAAGGTGAAATTCTCAGATGACCACAGTGTGGATCAAAGAAAAACAGCAGACCTTGAAACTCACAGGCCCTTGGCTGAGAAAGTCATCTGTGCGTTGTAATCTATTTCAGCACCAGCTGAAAACCTGTGGGATTGAGCCCCTCAAAATGGCCTAAGAACATAGAGTTTAAAAAAAAGACAACTTCATTTGAATTATTATCTGGAAATAACCACATCTAGCAGTGTCAGTGTGTGGATCTTCATGACAACGTGGTTCTTTCAGTTGCAAAACAGGCCAGAGCTGTGAATGAACAGTGGGGATGGAAAAAAACATGGTACCCATCTGCCTCAGTCGATTCAACATATGACAACCAGAAAACCTCAGCCAGTATAGCCATGTGAGACCTCTGCATTATGTTTCATATGCAAACATACAGAATACAATACAAACTATGTTCATTTAAGATCAAACGCATGCATATACAGCAAAAAAAGTTCTGATGTGCAAACAAACTATTGAGTTTCAACTAAAATGATCAGGGTAATTGTGTGCTGGTTTTAATTTAAAGCACTCTGTCAGTATATATAGCACAAAAGAACCGTAAGTAAAAATAGCAGGCATCTTGCATTCATTAAGCGTGTTTGTACTGCAGTGGAAGTACGTCTTTTAAGTGTAAGTCCCATAACTCACTCGTCTAAATTACAGCTGAAAAAGCAAGTAATTATTATTCGCACTTGAAAAGTATACAAGCGGTTGCATATTTTTCTATTTGCCGAGCTTGAGAAAAACAAATGTTTTGTTTAGTGTTTGCATGCATTTCTGTCTTTAGAAAAAAACATTCTCTCATTACACAGACCGCTTGGTGGAGTCTCTGGCAGACAGACGCCACAGCAGCCTCTGACATCTTTGGCACCTTCTTCATAATGGGGGCAAAACATCCCCTGCATCTTTTTCTCTCTCAATCTTTTTTTTTTTTTTTTTCACATCGCATCACAATGTCTACATTCTTACCGAAACATCCCACGGAACAGTCTGAAATGCTGCCACTAGAGTACAGGTCAACACATGATGCTGTTTGTGTGAATGTAAGTTCTTTTTTTTCTGGATTTGCTTCAGGCCCAGATTTTACATCAAAAGGGAAACTGTATGCAATACCAAAAATAGTGAATTCAACAGCAGTAAACAAAAATGTCAAAAAATATTACTAGAACTTCACTGGACAAAGTCTGCTATATAAATAAAGGTGATCTGTAGGAATATGTGAATAAAATACCATCTATGTTTGCTACTGTCCACCACGTTATCTTTACTGGGTAACACAGTTGACAGGTAACTTAGTTGACATTTTTTTTAGTGTTTTGGGGCTATACTCAACATGGAAGCCTAGAACTTCTAAGCATGTGGTATGTTTAGAAATATATTTTCATAAACAAAAGATAAGTTTTAGTCAAATTGTCTTGTTAAAATTTGCAGCAATAATACTTGTGTAACACTGTTGACAGTCAATTAATCCACTCTTGAAACAGGTTTGCTAGTTTAACTAATATTAGGGGAAAGAGAGAGAACATAACTTCTAGTGCTTCATCCATGTGCTTCTAGATCTTACTGTGCAAATTATGTTAGAATGGGACAAACCATTCCTTTTTTTTGGGGGGGGGGGTCTAATCTAACCGAAGGCAAAACTAGGAAATTAATTTATTTTGAGATCATTTTCAAGCTTAAATGCAGAGTGGAATGAGCAACTTTGCAAAATCGGACAGCTGAATGGGTTGTACATAATATATAAACATAATTTTTGAAAAAAAAGATAAGGCTCTTTCAACATATAGTAGTGTGATTGTGAAAAATATAGTTGTGTACTGCACTGGGGCTTTATACTGATGAAAATATATAATATATACTATATATATATATATATATATACTTCACGGACATGAGGTGTACTCACAATTATAGAATGACCCATAAACCCATATTTGACCGTTTGAGTACAATAAGACATGAAAGAACTTACTTTAGTACTCACATGCCATGTGATAGCTGCTTTCTGTGGGTTTGGTACAGATGTGTGTGCTCAGAAAACCTTATATCAGAAGTTTAAACTGATATGGCTTTAAAACGCATGATTTTAGCACAATAGACACGATAATCAAAACCTAACAGATGTTTTTGGGCAGAGTATCTGAGGTATGAGCTGTAAAGGCACAGCCCTGTTCTAGAAAAGGGAGCAGGGAGCAGCAGCGCATTTGAATTTAAAGAGACATGCGCAAAAACAGCGAGTTTCTGGTTCCACTCAAAAGAGGCATTTTCAAAATTATATAATAAATGATCTGTGGGGTATTTTGAGCTAAAACGTCACAGACACATTCTGGGAACACCTGAGACTTATATTACATATTGTACAAAGGGGAATAATAGGTGCCCGTTAAATACTTGACATACAAGTTTCAACAGAAATTACATTGTTATGAATTTAGCACCGCTTTTAAGCCTTGATTATGGTCACAATCAAATCCAATTTAGCTATTTCGTAGCTTGGCTAAGATGCTAACAGCTTTGTTAGTCAGTACAGCTGTTGTCTAGTCTAATTGCAATTTTCTAAAGGATCTTCGTTCACCTTAAAGGAATGCTCGTGGAAAAAAAAGATAGACAAAACAAAGATAGAATCATTATAAAATGTCATTTGCTTGCCTGGAAACATAAACAAAGAGAAACAAGGGAGGGATTACAGTCAATACCTATTCAAAATTCAGACCAAAATCCTGCAGCAAAATAAGAAATTGATTTAATGCCTAGATTGTGCAAAGCAATATGAGTTCGTATTAAGAAATTGTTAAGCTCTTTTACCTTTAGAGAAAGTATTTGGAGGATGGAGACATGATTTACCACTAGCGTTCATGCCTTAACTTGAAGTTGTGAATCAATCATATCTCTAGAGGTGAGGAGACCTATTTTTCACCCATGTATAATGATGTATGAATCAACAACACGTTGTAACCGAACATGACTTTACCTCATATTTTTTTTTACCTTGCTTTCATGCATTCATGTGATCCTGTACATACTATAACAAACACACTAGACTCTCAGGGCTGAGATATATTTGTGGCCTCCTGCGTGTTCTCTGCCTGGGAATATTGTAGGATTGAGTTTCAGTGACTAGTTCTTTCCTTCTTTATCATGTTTACCTTATTGAGCCTGTTACTCTGCCTAGTCAACAATTCAGACACCGTTATTTCTCAGATGTTGCTCTTTCATAACTAAATGAGATTTAATTTTCAGTTATGTTTAAATATTATCTTTGCCTCAGATGATAACTGATATATTGCAATTGCACTTATTTATTTTAATTGTGACTTTATATCTCACAATGTGACAGTTCTGTTTTCTAAACAGATTGCTTTAGTGATTTTTATATGGTTACTGAATAAAATTACATTCGTCCATCAAAGACTGTATATAATTTGTTACCAGGCCATAGAATATGGTTGAATCTTGACCTTTATGGGGTCTTCATTTTAAAATGCATATTTAGGGGCCGGTCAATAAAAGATACACAAAGTGCCTTCAGGCACTGCTTGCAAATCAGATTCCCTTCTTTACTATAATGGCCCACAGGGTCTATTTTTGTTATTCGATAAAAAGACTCTATGAGTGACTTGTTTTTATGGGTAATTGCTTGTTTGACATTGTATTTTACAAATTTTCCTCTGTCCGAAACCACCCTCTTTGCCCTTGGACTAAACATTGGATGTGAGCCCAATAAATATTGATTTTTACTGAGGTGCGTGGCAAACCATCGATTTCTCATGCGTTGGCCAATAAAGGCCATTAAGGTAAACAGTAATCAGCAAAACTCGCCAAAAAAGTGCCAGCTGATCTTTTTATGCCGTTATTTGTTCACTTCATTTTCGCTCGCTGGTTAAACGGAAAGCCAATGTGAGTTCGCTCAGAGGATTGTGGCATTGAAAGAGCCTCTTACACACATTTTAGTGACCTATTAAGAGCCTTATGGAGCCTGTCCACATGCCCGTAATCTCAGATATCCTCTTAAAAATGGAATTGATTGAATGAATTGATCTTTCCAGAAGCCAGAAGACACAGTCGCGTAATTATCTCATATAAATCTCAGGCGTCTCCACAGAAGTAGGCTACAGATAACTGACGAAGTTGAGGTAACACAGTTCAGATCAGTGTTTTTGGGTGACTTAAAATTGCATTTCTATTATTCAGAACTAAAAGAATATCTCTAACATTTGCAGACAGTCTGTAACTGTGCAATGCCTGGGGCTTTGAAAGGGCAATTCAGGGTCAGCAGCGTCTACTAAGTCAAATCTGTTAAAACACAGATTCAGTTCATTTTGCTCGCCCTACATTTCCATGGTGCATGACAGGCCACCCTGTGTGCTGAAGGCAATGATTCATTTCCCAGAATTCCTTTAGGTTGCTGTGTAGCTTGGTCTCAAGTTTCCTTGTGGTTTGAGCCATACTTGATCAAAAATGTTAACCCCTTCGATACATGGCAGTGCCACTTTATCTGCCTTTGTAAATTGTTTCTTATTTGTGGTGTTTGCTTGGTGTCATTATTCTCACATTCACAGACATGATACAGCTTAAGTACAATTAAAATAATTGTCTTGGGAATAGGCCTTTTGACTTGGACCAATAAGTAACCACAAAGAAAACAACCATAACACTTTAGCAATGAGGTAGAAACATGCAAACAAACAGAACAAATTAGCAGTTTTACAGCAACATGCTAAGACTGTAAAATTATGGGGATCTTTTCATAAGCAAGCACCACTTAAAATAAATGTAAAGATGTCTAGTTCCACTCATGTAAAGTCATGGCCAAAAATATCGGCACTCTTGCAATTCTGTCAGAAAATTGTTCCAATTGCAAATGTTTTGGTATTCACATGCTTATTGTTTTTGTTTTCACTGCAAAAAAAAAAGAAAAAAAGAAAAAAGAAAAAAACAGAGAAGAAAAGTCAAACTGGATAAAGTTTCACACAGAGCTCAAAAATGTACTGGACAAAATTATTGGCACCTTGTCAAAATTGTAAGAAGTAATTGCTTTTCAAGCATGTCATGCTCCTGTAATTTGTATTTTGACACACCTGTGGCAAGTAACCAGTGTGGGCAAGTTTTGATGCAAACGCTGACTAGCATATGCATATACAGTTGTTCTGTACAGTTAAACGAAAAAATCCTTTTCACACTGAAGACAACTGAGGGACTCAAACACAACTATTAAAAAAGGTTCAAACATTTACTGATGCTCCAGAAGGAAACACGATGCATTAAGAGCTGGGGGGTGAAAACTTTTGAACAGGATGAAGATGTCCACATTTTTCTTATTTATCTTAAATATCCTTTTTTTTTTTTTTTTTTTTTTCCCATTTAGTGCTGCCCTAGAGAAGCAACAGAAGATATGCTCCCTAATAAAATTAAGTACAATTTACCTTGATCTTCAAATTCAAAAAGTTTTGCTCAACTCATTTGCTGAACACAGAACTGTAGCTGAACACATTTCAAAGTTTATTCCTAGTCCACTTTCTGTGCCATTTCTCTATCTATATCAAAAGATCTCTATCTATATCTATATCACAATATCTAAAGATTTGTGTATCTTCTAACTGACTTACTCAAGCATGCATCAATTGGGAATTAAAAAAGCAAAAAAAAAAAAACAATGAATGAAATTTTTTTTTTTGGGGGGGGTTAGCATTCTTGTAGCATCAGAAAATTACGGTTGAACCTCTGATATCACATGGACTATTTTAACAATGTTCTTACTACCTTTCTGGGCCTTGAATGTGGTAGTTGCGTTGCTGTCTATGCAGGGTCAGAAAGCTCTTGGATTTCATCAAAAATATCTTAATTTGTGTGCAGAAGATAAACAAAGGTTTTACGGTTTGAAACGACATAAGGATGAGAAGTTAATTACAGAATTTTCATTTTCAGGTGAACTAACCATTTAAAAATGCATAGCAATATGCTAACACTGTAACATTGTGGTGACCTTTGTACTTGAAAGCACCACTTAAAATAAATAAATAAATAAAAAATACTCTCAAACATTATGTATTTTTAACTATGGTAGACTTAGCATTTAGCAGCAGCAAATTTAACAAATAATATTTACACAATTCCGATGACAAATTTCAGTTCAGTTCATTTAAGTTATACCCCATTCCCATTCCCAGGAGTATTTTTGTGTGTCCATGTGTGTATTTGTGTTTATGTCTGTGTGAGTTTGGTGACCCTAAAGCAGCTGTGCACCTTGGATTACAGCCTGGCCATTACTCAGCTGTGCCTATGGATTAGGATTGGACATTACTCAGTACTGGAATTTACATGACAGTGAAACTCACAGGCGGCTTAAGAGCCATCACTGTTTACGCTCGGACAGAAAGTCAGATTCCCTCCCTCTGACAGATGGCCTCTTGACACATCGTGCAGTGTTTGGAATAATCTCAGGGGCAGTGAAGGTCTGTGACACTATAGAGCGAAACAGTGCCCACCCTCTTTTTAAGCAGTCTTGGTTCTGGAAGTACTTTTCCCATCCATTTTTCCCACTGGGATTTCAGAACTGTTTTAGGCCATGAACCAAAATAACCAGCTACGAGGTGAATGATAACATTACAAACTTTGATTTGAAGCAACAAATTAGTTGAAAATCAAACAAAAAGACAAAGTTACTGTGTACTTGACAGCTTGAATCTCTGATTCAATATCTACAATCCCAAAATGCACAGCGAATGAAATAAATTAAAAATGGTAGAGATGTTCATGAGCGCTGAACGGCAGCTGATTCCTGGAGCTCACATCTGTGAAAATAGACGTTATCTTTATTAACAAACCACATATTTGAAGTGTAAACAAGAACATTCTAATCTAAAAACTCTTAAAACTACATTCCGTGAGACAAAAACAGTATTATTTATAAAATTATAGTGAATTTGGGCGTCTGACATGACACTCACTGTGAGAAATGCTGCAAGTGGAGTGATACAAATGGTGAAACGGTTGGAGTTCTGCTATCACTAGAATATTGAACTTCTCTCAGCCAATCAGATTCAAGGACCAGAAAGAACTGTTGTATAAATGTGACCCTGGACCACAAAACCAGTCTTAAGTCGCTGGGGTACATTTGTAGCAGTAGCCAAAAATACATTGTATGGGTCAAAATGATTGATTTTTCTTTTATGCCAAAAATCATTAGGAAATTAAATAACGATCATGTTCCATGAAGATATTTTGTAAAATTCCTACTGTAAATATATCAAAACTTAACTTTTGATTAGTAATATGCATTATTAAGAACTTAATTTGGATAATTTTAAAGGCGATTTTCTCAATATTTCTAAAAATATTTTTTTGCACCCTCAGATTTAAGATTTTCAAATTGTTGTATCTCTGCCAAATATCATATCATAACAAACCATACATCAATGGAAAGCTTATTTATTCAGCTTTCAGATGATGTATAAATCTCAATTTTAAAAAATTGACCCTTGGTTTTGTGGTCCAGGGTCACAAATATATCTGATTTCACATTTATTGCAATATGCAGGCTATATAAAAAGCATATACTATTAATTACCAAATTAATATCTCACAGTAAGCTTGTGTTCAAAGGTTTATAAGTTATCAGTAACTAGTCAATTCAGCTAATGAGAAAATAAAAGGGATTTCCAGAATCCAGAGTGGGAATTCTGGAATTTTTCTGTAACTTTCTGGAACCTGATTGTTGTATTCTATAAACAAAGGTGAGACAAGGATATTGAATCTGAGAGACCTACTGAAGAGTTACATCAACAGGAGCTGAAAACAGCAAGCCGGGAGCTTTGGCCTGGTTTTAATTAAGAGGCTCTTGATTGTTAGATTTCGAGGTTGAAAGTCTGAGAGAAGTCTTGATGGGCAGCAGCAGATTTAGCATTTAAAAGTAAACAGAGAGTGAAAAGGACCAGCTGCTAGTTAGAATTAGCCTTGCGATCAGCCTGCAAGTACTTAGCGAGAAACACACACACCTACACACACAAACACACGCAGAGGGGAGGAAAATGTGTCCTGACCCCTCCTGACCCCAGATACAAAGCCTGTGAGGCCCTGAAGGCACAGAATTAATTGCTGCCCACAAACCCTTATAGTTTACATGTCAGGAAGAAACCTTACGCTGGTAAAAGAATCGGAGTGGAGGGCGAAAAATGGATTCATTTCAGCATGATAAACAAATCTGACACCAAGCTTTCAAAGGCGAATCATATAAACAGGTGAATTTATAAATCTGTTCACCGACGTATAAAGGGAAACATTGTTCTCTGCCGTCGCTCCTAATGTGTTTACCTTGAAACCTCAGGATCGGAGTGCTACGTTCATTGAACACAGAAAATTACCCTCTTGTTGTGTACACATTTGGTATCGCACACAAGAATCTAAGGAAAAACATTATCTCCGCTCTTCCTATTTCATTCCCATGAAATGGGAATGAAATCGCACACTTGTGTGATTAGGAGACTAAAGGCAGGGAAAAAAAGGAGGATCTTATCGGGAAAATATCTGTTTTGTTTTCTAGTCACTAAATCACACTGTGTTCCATTAGATAAGGAGGTAAAGGATTCGAACCAGGCTAGAAACACTTTGCTCAGACCGAACGAGACTTTTGCAGCGCAAATTATGTCGGAGTAGGGGAATTATTTAGCAAGCCGCAATCAATAGTGGTTAAGATGCTGAGAGGCTGTCTCTGAATGAGGGGACAGGTAGACATCAATAGCGGTGTAATGGTCTGCGCAGCATGGGATATACACAAATGTCATGCCAGTGGACTATGACGTCACGCGATCAATACACCACCGCACAGAATCCAGAAGATACAATCTGTTTGACTGCTGGTGGCAATAAACTGAAGATTAACCTTTTCATCCAAACAGAGTCCTCAAGAACATTAAAGGGCATGTTCTTCTTTGTGCTAATTAACAGCAAAGTTGTCACATTTTTTTGACATTCAACATAAAAAGCTGAAACCTTGGTTAAATGCACTTTTACAAGGTCATTCTGTTCTAAGACCTAGTGACCGGACTATGCAGACAACATTTTGAGGGATAATAAGTCAGTTATTGACATAAAAGATAATCCAACCTTTATGAAAATTAACCATGGTTTCATTATAGCAAAAGAATAGTAACCATGTTTTTTTTGGAGTATTGATTACCATTTGTGACCCTGGACCACAAAACCAGTCATGAGGGTAAATTTTTTTGAATTTATGATTTATACATCATCTGAAAGCTGAATAAATAAGCTTTCCATTGACGTGTGGTTTGTTAGGATAGGAAAATATTTGGGATACAACTATTTTGAAAATCTGGAATCAAAATATTGAGAAAACCATCTTTAAAGTTGTACAAATTAAGCTCTTATGCATATTACTAATTAAAAATTAAGTTTTGATATATTTAAGGTAGAAAATTAGCAAAATATCTTAACGGAACATGATCTTTACTTAATATCCTAATGATTTTTGGCATAAAAGAAAATTTGATAATTTTGACCCATACTTGGCTTTTCTACAAATATACCCGTTCTACTTACGACTGGTTTTGTGGTCTAGAGTCACATTTGTATAACCACAGTTTTACTTCAAATGGTTAAACCATGGTTATCCTAGCAAAACCATAGTTAATTTGTGGTTACCATGGTTTAACTACAGTAACCATGGTTTTGGGTTTTTATTTGTAGTAAAACCATGGTTCATTTTTTGTAAGGGAAAGTTTGGGGTATGTAGCATTTTAGCAAAATTTTAGGGCCTTCATAGGGCTTTTCCATGCCAAAATGTGTTTTGATAAGCTCAGTGATAAAAATAAATCTAAGATGATAAACAAAGTATCACTAAAACAGTTTTGTGTAGTTAAAGGGATAGTTTAAAAATTCTGTCATTAATTATTCACTGTCATGTCGTTTCAAACCTGTAAGACCTTTGTTCATCTTTGGAACACAAATTAAAAAGTATTCTAGTAACTTCATAAAACTGAGGTTGAACCACTGATGTCACATGGACTGTTTTATCGATGTCCTTGGTACCTTTCTGGGCCTTGAACATGGTAGTAGCGTTGCTGTCTATGCAGGGTCAGAAAGCTCTCGGATTTAATAAAAAATATCTTAATTTGCGTTCCGAAGATGAACAAAGGTCTTACTGGTTTGGAACGACATGAGGGTGAATAATTAAAGACAGAATTTTCATTTTTGGGTGAACTATCCCTTTAAGTATGGATCATTTTATCCAGTATTTATTAGAGCATCAGGTCATCAGCTTAAGAAAGCACTCAAAAAATAAATAAATAAAGCAGCAGATTAAATATCCTTTATTACTTGTATTTCAGCCAATACAGACAAGTATCAATAAAAATGGATAATTTCATCTAATATTTTGTGTAATGTTATGTATATTAGAATATTGTGGCATTAGCAAATTGCGACTTGAGTTTCAAAGTCAGAATGCTTTTTGTAAAGCATTTCAAATCAGTCACTTATAAGGCTCCATTACCAGCAAGCTGATCTTCATGTTCCTTTAGATTTGGAACGGAGCTATTGCTTAGCAAATAATAGGTAAAAAAATGTATGTTTGCATGCACTGAAAAGGAGAATAAGCTACAATAAAATCATAAAGAAAAAAAAAAAAAGAAAAAAAAACCTGCCAAACTGATAAAGCCCAAAGGGAGATAAGTTCAGAGAGGCAGCAACCAGTGCAGAAAAGTGATCGATTATTTAGGAATGTCCGGCTCTGGCTTTTGTGAACAGAACAAGAGGCCTTTTCTCCCTCAGCAGTCATTCACCTTTGAGCTGCTCTCTCTCTCTTGCTGAAAGGCTGTGACCTATCGAAGTCCACCTCTGGCCTTACCCACTTCTCTCAGTCAGTGCCTCCTACACACACACACACACACACACACACACACACATGTTGTGTTTACATGTTTTATGGGGACATTCCATAGGCGTAATGGTTTTTATACTGTACAAACCGTATTTTATATCGCCCTACACCTACCCTACACCTAAACCTAGCCCTCACAGGAGACTGTGCACACTTTTACTTTCTCAAAAAAAAACTCATTCTGCATGATTTATAAACCTGTTTCCTCATGGGGACCTCACAAATGTCCTTTCCTTGTGGGGACATTTGGTCCCCATAATGTGATAAATACCAGGTGCACACACACACACACACGCAGCAAGTTAAAGGAGTAGTTCACCTAAAAAATGTAAAATTCTGTCATCATTCAGTCACTAGTCATAGATTTAGAACAGATCTGCATTTCTGGGTGAATTAAACCTTCAAAGCAACAGCCTCATTATAAGCACTCAAATAGAAATTATTGTAAAGAAAGAAAGTGTGAGAAAAAGAAAGGCTGTGATAGGTGTGATAGTTGTTGCTCTTCCTTTACATGGTTTGCTGTGTGTGTTGACAGAGCGCAATTCCCAGGACAGCTAACAGAATGATGTCACCACCACTTTGCATATTTTGTTAAGTCAATACAGCTGAAGTCTTGCTGAGTTTTTCTTCTGGAAAAAAAAACACCATGGTCTGCTAAATTCCCATCAGACATTTAAACCACAAACACTTTGCATTAAAACAGCTCCATACCATGGCTAAACAAAATTTGAAATTTAAAGGGATAGCTCACCCAAAAATTAATATTCTGTTATTAATTACTCACCCTTATGTCGTAAGACCTTCGTTCATCTTCGGAACACAAATTAAGATATTTTAAATAAAATCGGAGAGCTTTCTGACCCTGCATAGACAACAATGCAACTGACATGTTCAAGGCCCAGAAAGGTAGTAAGGTCATCATTAAAACAGTTCATGTGACATCAGTGGTTCAACCCTAATTTTATGAAACTATAGGAATACTTTATGTGCACAAATAAAACAAAAACTAATGACTTTATTCAACAATTTCTTCTCTTTGGGTCAGTCTTCACTAGAAGCAGTTACTGTATCAGTCTTGGATACATTTATCAGTATTGCATACATTCACATTCATATTTTGCTTACTTTCTGTTTGCTACCTCTCTTTAAATTCAGTATTCAAAATTAAAATGCATTGTGAATTCATTCATGGTGCATATACACATCCTTAGTTTAGAGAGAGAAATCTGTGCAAACCTGAGCATATAATAAGTGGTGTGTTTTTCTTCTTGAGGCCATGATGAACAGATTTTACCTGCAGGCATAGAGAATGCAGTTAACATTGCCAGGGGCAGAAAACTTTGAGCTTCACAGAGGAAGCATAATAAAAAGAAAAACATAGAAGTGTGTCATTATAGTAAATTTCAAGTTTGTGTGAGTTTTTAAATTAGCTAACTTAAAACTAGTGGATTTGTGCTCAACTTTCTTTCAGCAGTCATAGTTTCAGCCTTTTTATACTACTATTGTTTTTGGATTCTGGCTTGTTCCGAATACTAGCATCTGCACTACATTTGCAGTTACAGCAGCGGTCTTGTATTACTCCAGAGTTCCCATTGGCCTTTGAGGTTTAGTCTTAACACTTGATCTGCTTAGGCACTTAACCCTTACATAACAGATTCATATTGTATACAACATACTGTAAAGAATAATGACCCAAACATGACCCAATTACATTTAACTTCATAAATAAATAAATACACATTTAAAGGAGAAGTCCACTTCCAGAACAAAAATTTACAGATAATGTACTCACCCCCTTGTCATCCAAGATGTTCATGTCTTTCTTTCTTCAGTCGTAAAGAAATTATGTTTTTTGAGAAAAACATTTTAGGATTTTTCTCCATATAATGGACTGATATGGTGCCCTGAGTTCGAAGTTTTCACATTTAGTTTAAATGCAGCTTCAGATGATCCCAAATGCAGTTGTAAACGATCCTAGCCGAGGAAGAAGGGTCTTATCTAGTGAAATGATCAATCGGTTATTTTCATAAATATAATACAATTTATATACTTTTTAATGTCAAACGCTCATCTTGTCTTGCTCTGTCTGAACTCTGGTTTTTTTTCCAGTTCATGACAGTTAGGGTGTGTCGAAAAAATCCCATCTCATGTTCTCCCTCAACTTCAAAATTGTCCTATATTGCTGTTTTACCTTTTCTTTTAAGGGTGTTTGATCTTCTTTGCATGTTCACTTTGCAAAGACTGGGTCGGAATTTCTGCAGTGATGTAGGATGATTTTTGAAATGATTTTTGAAGTTGAAGGAGAAAATACAATTTTACGAATACGAGTTTTTCGACATACCTGTCTTGAGCCGGAATACACAGAGTTTAGCCAGAGCAAGACAAGATGAACGTTTGAGATTTAAAAAGTATTTAAACTGTATTTTTTAAAATGAAAATAACCAATTGTTTCGCTAGATAAGACCCTTCTTCCTCGGCTGGGATCGTTTACAACAGCATTTGGGATCATATGAAGCCGCATTTAAACTGCATTTTGGAAGTTCAAACTCAGGGCACCATATCAGTTCATTATATGGAGAAAAATCCTGAAATGTTTTTTATCAGAAAACAATTTCTCACCGGACTTTTTCAAAATTCAACTTAATTTCTTACTAAAAGTTAACTTAAATTCAAATTTCTCACCAAACTTTACATTCCGCCTCACTTTTCACCAAACCTCGCTATACCTTCATCCAAATTCTTACCTAAATTTCCATTCAGTATGTCTTACCAAACTTTTTAAAATTCAACATAATTTCTTAAGTTACTTTAAATTCAGCCAAATTTCTCATCAACTTTACACTCATCCTAGTTTCTCACCAAACTTTACATTCAGCTTCACTTTTCACCAAACCTCGTTTTACCTTTATCTAATTTCTCACCTAAATTTACATTCAATGTAATTTCTCTCCAAACTTTTCAAAATTCAGTGTAATTTCTCACTAAAAATTACCCTACGTGCAGCCAAATTTCTCATCAACTTTACACTCATTCTAATTTCTCACCAAACTTTACATTTAGCCTCACTTTACACCGAACCTCCCTTTACCTTCATCCAATTTCTTACCTATATTTACATTTAGTGTAATTTGAACAAACTTTATCAAATTCAATGAAATTTCTCACTTAAAGTTACTTTACATGCAGCCAAATTTCTCATCAACTTTACACTCATCCTAATTTCTCACCAAACTTGACATTCAGACTCACTTTTCACCAAACCTCACTTTACCTTCATCCAATTTCTCACCTAAATTTACATTCAGTGTAATTACTTGCCAAACTTTTTAAAATTCAACGAAATTCCTCACTATATGTTACTTTACATACAGCCAAATTTTTCATCAACTTTACACTCATCCTAATTTCTCACCAAACTGTACATTCAGCTTCACATTTCACCAAACCTTGCTTTACCTTTATCCAACTTCTCAGCTAAATTTACATTCAGTGTAATTTCTCACCAAACTTTTTAAAATTCAATGTAGTTTCTCAAACTAAAGTCACTTTACTTTCAGCCAAATTTCTCATCAACTTTATACTCATCCTAATTTTTCACCAAATCTTATTTTACATTTAATGTTATTTCTCACCAAAATTTACTTTACATTTGACAGAATCTCTCACCAAAGTCTACATTCATTCTAATTCCTCCCCACACTTTACAGTCAACAAATTTCTCAACAAAATGTTCCTCTACAGTCAGTATAATTTCTCACCAAATGTTACTTTACATTCAACACTTCCCACCAAATTTTACATTTAAGATAAACTTTCACTAAACCTCACTGCCCCTCACCGCCTTAACACTTTATGAAAGGAGAAACCAACTTTTGATAACCAAAAGTTACAACCCAACTACTTTGTCTCAATTCATATTGGTTAGTGGCTTTATATGACTGATAGAGTGTAATCGTAAAAGAGTCATGCTATGAATTCATAATAGAGGCTATAAATTGTGGGGTCTCAGAGCTGTGTATTGAGTCTAAACAGATGATGCAAAGAGCTAGAAATGTGTTGAGCGCTAAATAAACAGAAGAGGGTATTTGTGAGAAGGACAGCAGGTTTAAAGGGTGTGTGCAGTTCTGGGATGCTTGGGCTGCTTATTCCAGTCAGGGAAGGATGAGAGTGCCCAGCCCCTCACACACAAACACACACTCACACACATACCAGCTGCTCCTTCACAACCCACAACAGCTGCTGCACGCCACCGCCCAGCAAGAGCTAGAGAGATAGAAGCTGATACATAGAGAAGTGAGAAAGAAAGCAAACTAAAGCGAGGAGGTGGTGCATTGTGCGGCTGGAGATTCCCTGAGAAGTGCATTCATGAGTTCATCTCAAGTTAAGATGCTTTGTGTGGTGCACATGGGATGACTATAATTATAAGCCTGGGAAGAAGACTCCCCTCTACTTTCTGTCAGAGAACTCACTGTTACCAAAATCTTCAGCAGTGGCAATCATTAGCAAAATAGGGAAAACTGGATAGGCATGGTGTTCCTTAAAACCCAAGAAAATGCCTATAATGAACAGTTCACCGAAAAATGAAAATTTTGACATTATTTATTTACCCTTATGCTATTCAAATCTTTTTCCTCCATAAGAAACAAATTTCTGAAGAATAATCAGTTAATTCTTTTCCATATAATCAAAGTAAATAAAAAAAAAAATGGGCTGTCAATCTCCAAAATAACTGAACAGTATCATAAAAAGTGGTCTAAATGATTCATGAGCTGTATTTCAAAACATCTGAAGGAACACAGACCAAAATCTAAATAATTATTCACTGAAAATATGTTCTTGCAAAATTTTGTCTAGTTCAAGTAGCGGAAAGTAAAGTAAAGGGATAGTTCACCCAAGAATGAGAATTTTCTCAAATTTCATCAAAAATAGCTTAATTTGTGTCCTAAAGACAAATGAAGGTCTTAAGGGTTTGGAACGACACAAAGGTGAATAATTAATGACAGAATTTTCATTTTTGGGTGAACTAACCTTTCAGCAAAACCAGTCTAATTAATCCGGTTTTCGAGTGACCCAATAATTTGCATGAAATAGTTAAAAGCTCAGTAGATAAGAAATAATCATTATGAATTCTGACTTAAATTTTAGTATGTTTCCCATAAAAAGCTACCATATGGCTTCAGAATGTGTTGCAAGCATCATATTGAACACATTTATGACAGTTTTAATTGTACTTTTGTGTCTTTTTTGAAACTCGAAAGCTGTATTTCCCATTCACTGTAATTGCATGGAAAAGGAAAACCATTTCATTATTCAGAATTAGATCTAATTGTAAGTACTATGGAAACAAAACATCATATGGGTTGGAATGACTTAAGAGTGAATAAATGATGACAGATTTTTTTTTTTTTTTTAATCATTTTAAGTCTTCACATGTGGGGGGAGTTCTTAGTTATTTTAAATTGATGTTTCTTTACCAAAATATGCCAAATTACAGTTCTCAAATTTCAGGTTGACTTTAAAGCGATCTCATTTGCCATTTTTCTCACCTACAGGCCTATAAGAGGTCCAAAAAACTGAAGGCCATTAGCGAGGTACAGCAATCACAAGTTCAGAAGGGGAACAAATAAGAATAATTAGTTAATTAGCGAAGAGCAGCCTGTGGGCTTTTTCAGAGCAGTGCTGTAGACCTCCATTAACTGTCACGTTCTCAAGGACTTCAACACAAATTCCCACTCACAGGCACAACAAATTACTCACAACAGCCTCCCACTTAAGAATATGCAAAGTCCCGCATACACATTCACAGATGCAGCCAGGCCACGTGTGTCTGCGGAGTGTTGAACATGCGTCGCGGGACTTGTTTTTTGTGTTGCATTTAGCTCCAGGCCATTAGAGTTGACTGTGAGTGCTGAAAGAATGGAGCGACTCAATCCCTCAATGCTGCACTGCAGCTTTATTGAGTCCTGCGAAGGACACGCATGCACACACATATACATATCCCTATGGAGCACAGGTTCGAATAGAGCTGAAGAGCAGCAGGGTGGTAAACAAGACTCCCAAACCACTGACCGCAGTGCTAATACACCATTAGCTCACTTCGTAATGCGTACTCACCATCAGACTATATTATTCATTCTTTATTTATGTTGTAAATAAAGAAAGCATTGATTTTATTCATCCACTTTCACCACTCAGCACCAACAATATATGCAGCGACAGGATATCTATTTCTGTTTTCTTTGTCACATTACTTGAATTTAGCTTATATGGCATATTCTTTCCTGAATTCCGCCTATTCTACAAATCTATAGAGCCTATTCAGCCTATCCTTATGTTGGGTCTACTGTCTCTGAGATCAGACGGCCTCCGTCTGCAGAGAAGTATAGGCTTCTCAGATGCAAAAGTGCTTACATCATCAGTTATGATGTGGTCCGTCTGTAGAGGGCAGTGTTAATGCTGTGCGCTGTGAGGAGAGAGAGACGGAAAGACAGAGAAGTGAAGAGAAACTCACCGGCTGCTCCCATGCAACTAGGATTTCTGGCATTCTTGGCAGACGTGCGCAGAGGTCACTCCTGAAAAATTCAGTCACCGCAAAAGCCCTAACGATATTTTTTCCCTCCACCCAAAGGGATTTAATTTATCACCAAGCCACGTCTGTTTATAGGGCCGAATGATACTGCTGCTGAAAATTATGCATGCTCTCTGGAGGATTAAGTGAAACTTTTGCCAAGATTTTCTACCGTTTGCTGTCTAACAGATAAAGAATTAAAACAGCAATACAGAATAAAACAGCAAATTTAAACTCTGTGTGTTTTTTTTTTTATTAACTATGCACTAGGTTGGAGGTAGGTAGGAAAATCACAACAGAGACCTCAGTATTCTCTCAGTTTTTTTTTTTTTTTTCTCAAAGAAGGCAATGAGGTTAAATTGAGAGAAAAAGGAGACTTATTTATGTAAGTCACCAACTATGTCTGCGATCAAGAGATGGAGATTTCACTGAGAAGTCAACCATTTCTGATCTTTCCTCCAAGCCCAAAACTGTTAAAAACTGTGGGGTTGGACTTTTTTTTTTTCATATTTTTTAAAGAACTCTCGTATGTTCTGATGAAAATAATATAGTAAAATCAGTAATGCTGTGAAACACTATCACAATTTAAAATACCAGGGTGTCCACGGGCCCTCAAAAAGTCTTACATTTAGTTTAAGGCCATAAAAAATCTTAAATGGTACAATAAAGTCTTAATTATGTTTTCAAGAGGTCTTAAATTTGGCAACGGAAAGACAAGAATTGATTAAACTTGACTCTAATTGAATTAATATGAGTGCTGTGTGTTTTAAAGACATGCTGCGCTGCTTTGTGTACAGTCATTACCAAAGAAAAGCACTATATTTCTACCATCCTGAAAGCGCCACCTACTGGCAGAAAATGGATTTGCATTTCTGTCTGCTGTTTTTGTTCAAACCAATGTGAAAATCAACCCATATTTTTACGCAGCAAACAAGTACAGTTGTAAATGTATGAAAGCCCATTTCCACCACTGAATAAAAAAATTTAAAAAATTAAATTGCGACTTTATCTCGCAATTTAAACTTTTTTCTTTTGCAATTGCAAGTTTACATCTCAAAATACTACTTTTTTCCTCAGAACTGCATGATACAAACTCACAATTGCAAGTTATAAAGTCAGAACTGAAAGATAGAAATGTGACTTTTTTTTCTTAGAATTGCATGATAAACTTGCAATGTGACTTATAAAGTCAGAATTGTGAGACATAAACTCGCAATTCTGAGAAATAAAATTGCAATTCTGAGAAATAGTCAATTTTGAGAAATACAGTCAGAATAATAAAATATAAACTCACAATTCTGACTTTTTTTTTCAGAATTGTGAGTTTATATCTTGACTTTATAACACACAATTGTAATTGCACACAATTATAACACTGGACTTTATAACTCGCAATTGCGAGTTTATATCTCACAATTTTGAGAAAAAACTCTGAGTTCTGAGATATAAACTCATGTCAGAATTTACTTTATATCTCGCAATTCTGACTTTATAACTCACAAATGCGAGTTTATATAATGCAATTGATAATAATTGTTTAAATTAATATAATAATTAATACTTTTGACTTAATCATTTCTTTAAAATGGTTTAAAGACTGAAATGTGAAGTTTATCATTTTATAAAAGGATTTGTTTTTGTGAAAACCTGTATCTGAATGCTATTCATGCTTTTCACAAATATTTTACAGTTCATATTTACATATGATATTAATTTCATTTGTGCAAGTCTTAAAAAAGGTCTTAAAAAGTCTTGAATTGGAACTTAAAACTCCTGCAGATACCCTGAATAACTATTTCCTATTTTAATGTCTTTTAAAATATTACATTTTTTAATATTTTTAATATTATATTTTCAAATATTTTAAAAGTTATTTAATCCTGTGAATAAATCAGGCATCTAGTCTTTAGTATCACACAGTCCTTCAGATATCATTCTAATATGATTTTACTGCTCAAGAATGTTTTTTAATAAACAAACTGACCTCAAAATTTTGCTAAGTGTATGTTTTCCACAATTTACAGTGGAATATATTTTAACTTACTATACTATATTCAGCTGTCTTACTATATATGTATGGCTTACTTCAGACGAATATAATACTTCATTGGAACATTCAATTAGAAACAGGAAAACAGCCCTCCCTTTTATTAAAACACACAAGAATGGAAAGAATAATGATAATACCCAAGTCATGTTGTGAAAAACCAAAAAAGCTGATAAGCTATGCTTTTTCTGCCCGTAAGAGTGGGCTGCACCATTTGTAAATTTTATGGGTCTGGTTTCCGACCTCATCCACGTCCAGCTATTTTTAGCTGTACAAAACAGCTCGTTTTGCTGCTTGATATTGCAAACCGGTGTGTCTTTCCATATTATTTGAATGTATTAACGCAAACAGTTTTACCATTTACTGCACGTTGTTATTCTTCTCGTTATTTCCCTACAGCGGCTAATGAACCAAGAAGTCTCACCCGTAGGCTTGCTTTTGCATTAAAGAAAAAGGTGGATACCAAAAATAGAAATATTATGCTTTTTGTTTTTTTCACTGCTGTATGTTTTCTGCTGGAGTGAGCTAAAAGACAGACATTGTCTCTCTAGACTCAAGATGTGCAAAATATCCAGGCATATTGGTCTGAAAGATGAGCTCACCGCTGTGATGCTGATAGAACATGAGTTCTGAACACATTACACATTACAGCATCATGCTTAACATCTTGCCGGAGGCCAAATATGAACATAAAATAATTTGTCAGCCACACTGAACTTCTCACTGTGAGGATGTGTGGAAAGGCATCATGCACCTTTTTCTTTATTCCTTTTATTTATTTATTTTTTCCTTGGTGCCCCAAGCAAGATCATTCCTTAATATACCTATACTTGTTGCATTGAAGTCCACTCGGCTTCACAATCTGAGTGGGCATGTGTGAATTCACATGACACTTTTGGGTGGGTGTGCACTTAATAAAAACAACTTGGCATATTGTCAGAGTAGAGGGAATGCCCCCCCTTACACCCTGTTTGGACACGCTTCTCTCAGCTGTTGTTCCCTAAACAGAGCTATGGGAGACTGAGCTTGTTTGCTATTTCTTTATTTATTTGAATTGGCCACAGCTGAGAACGTGAAGTAGAGGAACGCAACTGCTGTCGACGAGATCCCATGTAGACTTTGGGGAGCATGTTAGCAGGCCGAAAAAGCAAAACTGTAAAAAAAGAGAGATAGGGATGACAAGAGAGAGATGCAGAGGAGAAAAAGAGCAAGTGTGCAAAGGAAGATAGGGCTAACCTCTTTAATCAGCCGTTTCCGACCACAGGAAGCACCTGCAATCCATCTCCCATGGTTGGGCTGGGACCGCTACAGGCTTCAGAGAGACAGCCTCGTTTCTGAGAGAACTTTTAATTAATTGATTCATTGACTGATTGTAGCAGGCTGTATTTGTCACTGGATGTAATGTCTGAGTAACGCTAGTGGCAATGTCAAAGTTGGATACAACTCTGACATTGACACTCGCCAAGTTCTTCACGCTGGTGGAGAGCAGGTCAAAGGCAAGTAAAAGTGACAGGAGGACTGAAAGTAAGCATAGGGAATGGGAGAGCTGAAGTGGGAAGAAGACATGTTTATGGTAATGATCTTTTTTATGGCATTGTATTGAGAAGAAACCTTCTATGTGGACAATGACATGCATGACATGAATTATTCTGGGATTTTCAAACTTTTTGAAACCATGGACTCACAAATATGACAGTCACCATGCAAAGGGCCCCCTTTCCTAAAATATAAATGCAGATATTATGCACATATTATGCATATATACATTTATGTATATACACACATACAAAGACACAAATATACACATACATGCACATACACAGTAGCCTTCGAAGGTTAGGGGTCAGCAAGACTTTATTCTTTAATTAATATTTTTATTCCTTAAGGAGGGATTAAAATGATCAAAAATAACAGTAAAGTCTTACATTGTTACAAAATAAGAATCTGTTTAAAAATAAATGCTGTTTTTCAAAGAATCCACCAAAAAAAAAAAAAAAAAAAAAAATCGTTAATAATAGTCATTAAAGAATCCTGAAAAAATAAAATGAAATGAAACAGTTTCCACAAAAAATATTACAGGAGAGCTCCACTTCCAGAGCTACAATTTACTAATAATTATTTACCCCCTTGTCATCCAAGATGTTCATGTCTTTATATTTTCAGTCGTAAAGAAATTATGGTTTTTGAGGAAAGCATTTTAGGATTTTTCTCCATATAATGGACTTCATTGGTGCCCCGAATATGAACTTCCAAAATGCAGTTTAAATGCAGCTTTAAAGGGCTCTAAATCTAGCGTCATTTTTTTCATTTTTTTTAGCATCATCTAGTCATTTTTTTCGGAAAATAAAAATTGGTATACTTTTTAAGCACAAAAGCTTGCGTAGCACAGCCTGTGGGATGCACATCCATGACACTACGAATCACGAGTTCATCATCTGTGTACTCCAGCTCAAAAAAGTAGAGTATGGCGAAAAACTCCATCTTATTTTCTCCTACAACTTAAGAATCATTCGACATCGTTGTACCTTTTTATTTGTAAACAGCGTTTGACTTACTTGCACTTCCTTAGTCTTTGCGCATTCGCTTTGTAAACACTGTAGGCGGTGTAGTTTCACCTACATTCCGCGTGACCTTTTGACGTGATTCAATAGTACGTAGCGTAGTGGACGCGCATCCCAGAGCTAGTGCTACACAAGCTTTTGTGCTTAGAAAGTATACACATTTTTTATTTTCTGAATAAGACCCTTCTACCTCAGCTGGGATCGTTTAGAGCCCTTTGAAGCTGCATTTAAACTATATTTTGGAAGTTCAAAATCGGGGCACCAGTGAAGTCCATTATATGGAGAAAAATCCTGGAATGCTTTTCTCAAAATCCATAATTTCTTCACGACTGAAGACAGAAAGACATGAATATCTTCGATAACAAGGGGGTGAGTAAATTATTTGTAAATTGTTGTTCTGGAAGTGGAGTTCTCCTTTAAACAGCACAATAGGACTAAATTAATGGCTGAAAATTCAACTAAAAAATTCAATTAAAAAAAAGAGAACTATTTTAAATAAATGCTGCTTTTTAACTAGTCATTACAGAATCCTAAAAAATAAATGAAATTGAATATAATTTAAATAAATGCTTAAATAATAACTGAAGACTAAACTAATGGCTGAAAATTCAACGCAAAAAATTAATTAAAAAAAGAGAACTATTTTAAATAAATGCTATTTTTGAACTAGTCATTAAAGAATCTTAAAAAAATAATAATAATAAATTAAAATTCAAATAAATGCTGTTTTTTGAACTTTCTAGTCATCAAAAAAAATCCTGCAAAATAAAATGAAACAAAACAAAAACAAACAAAAAAATAAAATAAAATAAAATAAAATAAAATAAAATAAAATAAAATAAAATAAAATAAAATAAAATAAAATAAAATAAAATAAAATAACTGAAGACTAAACTAATGGCTGAAAATTCAATGAAAAAATTCATCAAAAGTCATCAAAGAATTCTGAAATAAAATAAAATAAAATAAAAATATAAAATAATTTCACAAAAGCAACACAGTAAAGACAAAACTAATGGCTGAAAATTCAACTTTCAACTAAAATGTCACTGGTAAATTTAATGTGTCCTTGCTAAATAAAGTATGAATTTCTTACTGACCTCAAAGTTTTGAACAGTATAATGTGTATAGACTGAAACAGAAGTGTATCAATAGAATAATATATTTGCATTTTTATAAATATTTATATGAATGTAGAACACTCATCATTGACACTGCTAAAAATGCCTAGTGAAATATATTTTTTTCCTTTCTCATTTAAATTTACTCCCCTAGCACACACTTTTGCCCCCCCGGGGGGGTCCCTGTACTCCAGTGTGAAAACCCCTGCTCTAGGCAACATGAGGCCTTGCTGTATATGTAAGGTGGTCTAATCCGGTCTTGTCCGAAACTATAAAAGCAGAGCCAGCAGGTCTACCTAAACCCTCATAAAATACACAGAGGATTAACAAACGCAACATCCATCACAGATAAGCTCAGGACAGTGATGTGTTCTTCAACAGTTACTACAACCTTCTACCCCTTCGATGCAGTCCTCTATTTACCCACCCTCTAAAAGATAGGGGAAACATCTCCTCAAAATCCTCTTTGACACGAGTATTTACATATCTCCACTCTCAGACAAAAACACAGGCCTCCTATTCGCCACGAGATGAAAGGAATAGCAGACGCGGAGTGATTCCTGACACAGGAACCTCTGACAACCATCAGTATCCATAATCCCAAACCTAAGGACCAGACATTGATCAAGTAGGGCTCAAGATTTGTGAGGTGAAAAGGCCTACGAGGGCACGTTTTGGAGAAGTACGGGGCCTGTGATTTAATTTGAGGACATTACAGCTCATCAACCTTTGCCTGGTCTTAAAACTGTTGAAGCTAATGCTCTTTGAAGCCTCACCAACACAAGCACAGGAGATCAGCAAGCACGAAACTAACCATATAGACTCCTGTGGAGCTTGGAGTCGTCGGATCACATCGCTCGGCCCTCGGTGCACCACAGCGTGTGTTTTTATCGTTGAGGCCATTAAAATCCCATCATCCACCATAATAACACGTCTGTTTTCTTAGACATGGGTGACCTATCTATCTTCTAAATTTACCATGGATGCTGAATTTAGGAACGTTTAGACAAGTTGCAACCGGTTCCTGAGGAAAAAGTTTGATCCAAAACCAGGTTTAAACACCAAGATGAGGATTTTAATAGCTCTGAGATGAAATCTCTAATCTGAAGTCAGAAATAAGGTTTTTAACTTTAAAAAAAGCGAGTTGTTTTTTCAATAATAGCTGGATTAGCAATTAGCTGCTTTATAACTGGTTCTATTGCAAGGGTTAATGAATGCTCAGTGGAGGAGGAATGTGAAAACCTTCCCCAGCTGCAAACCTAGAGGTCGTAGGTCATGCGACATGTGACTGAATCCTCAGTGGGTGTTCTGATAGGTAAAGGATGCGATAAAGTTTCACAATTCTTGCACTGAGATGAGGAGGAACAGCATACTAAATCAAACATAGCTATTTCATAGGCATATGTCAGTATGACATCTTTAACCAGGACTGGGACGATAAATTGAAAACGATAATTATTGCGCAATATGAATTTCCTCTAAAAACGATAAGAAGCGTTCAATAAATTTTCGATGTAATGTTTATGGCAGAGCAAAAGAGCGCTATTCAAAGCGTGCCACTCGGACCGTTTATCCGGCCAACTTAGCGACTTTTCAGACCCCCTTAGCGACTTGTTTTCCAAAAAGCGCCTATAGCGCCTTCTTGGACAAACCTTATTTAGTTTCTGAGGCTCTCCGGTACTGCCGCACGAGCATGAGATTGTGCTTTCCCAGCGCGCGCACACCTCTCTATCTCTCTATCTGCGTAACGTTATGCTCTGTTAAGCGAGCGGCAGAAGAGCAGCGCTTTCAGTTAAAAAAAAAAAAAAAAATCTTTTGCTTCTAACTATTTTACATGCAAATGTAAAGCCTAAATCACAGCAAAGCCATTGTCTTAATCACATGTGTATTTGATGTCATTAGGAAATGTCGTGATTATGAATCAGGATTTTAGTGTAGATTAATATCTTTGTCTTCCAGAGCTAGTAATGTAGTCTTAATGGGCCGCGTTTCAATTAATATTTCATATTCATCCCGTTGTCTGACAACAGAAACAGTAAAATATATCAATATATCTATGAAATATATCATTAGTTAAGAATTTGGCTGCAATAAAATGCAAGACAGTACGACGCACTGACGTCATGAATATGCTAATTAGCGTATGGCGTCATCTAGCGACATTTGGCGACTTTTCAAGCGGGGTTTAGCTACTTTCCACTGAAAGAAGTTGGCAACACTGAACAGCGCTGACAAACAGGAGAAACACTGTGCACACCTATACAGTAATAAGGCTTTTAAATCTACAAATCGCTATCATTTACCATAGATTTACTGTAGTAGCACTAACTGCACAGTGGCATTGTGTCAGAAATGTGGGTGTATTTGTGTCGAATTGTATTATATTATTAATGTAGACATGTATAAAATGTATTGAAGGAGGAGTAATGGAATATAATTACAGTTTGGGTTTTTTTGTTTGTTTTTTGTTATTAAGCTATATCGTTTATGCATTTATACTAAATGTATTTAGACCATACCAACATTTGGGTTCCAAAATACGGGAAAACGGGCGGGGGGCAGAGTCAAAAGTATCAATTATTATTATTATTATTATTATTATTTTATCAATTTATTATATTAATTAAAACAATTATTATCAAACAATTATATTAATTTAGTAACATATAAATATAGGCCCTATCTTAGTGTAGGCTATATCTTTATAGTTTTATAATTCATTATCTTCTTGTCGATCCACCGGTTCACATTTACAAGAGCAAATTATTAAAAAATGCAAATTCTCTGCCAGCAGGTGGCGCTTTTCGCCAGAAATATAGCCGTTTCCCTGGTAACCGCAGTAAACAAAGCAGCGTAAGCAAGTTAAACCATAGCCTTTTAAGTGTAAGCTATATCTCAATTTACAGAATTTTCATACAAGATCTGGCAACTGGACAACCTTGGAATATGATGCGAATGTAGGAATCATATAAAATACGCCCAGTGGGATTTTTTTTATTTATTTTTTTTTTTATAGAAGGATTAAAAATACGGGACAAATACGGGAAAATATTTAAACGGGATGTAAATGTAAAATACGGGAGAATCCCGGGAAAAAACGGGAGGTTTGACAGGTATGATTTATACTACTGTTTTTCATACAAATACCTATGAACCATATTACATTTTTTACCATGCTACTGAGGTGCTATATTTGTGCTTTTAACTGTTATTATCATGATCTATGGATGATACTATGGAAGAGCAATGGTAGTTAAAAAAAGAAAAGAAAAAACAGAATAATTCAATTTCACCATATAAAAAATGAGGTTGCTACAATTTTTACAGATATTAGCCTACTGATTTTGATAACATAAATCTACAACTGCATCCTAACTCAAGCTACTATCAAATCTGTATTTCTAAGACAAAAAAAAGTTATATTATTATTATTATTATTATTATTAACATTAACAGGTAACACAAAGCTGTTTCTTGATTTAAAACAATAATACTCATTAAAACATGCAAAACTAAGAAAATATTTTTTCTATTAAGATATTTATTTTGTTAAAGAAAAATGACTGGAAAAAGTGTGAAGAATTAAAAAAACATGAAGTGTTTGTCATGTTCTGATCATAAAGAACATTTTAAAGCCACATTTAACTGTCAAGTTCTTACAGCTTTCACACTGTAGCAAAAATCTGCCTTTAAAATTGAAAGAAATAAAAATTTGACATTTATCGTGATCATATTGCCCAGCCCTAACTTTAATTACAGTCAAAAGCTGCTGATGTTGAATACAACACTTGATATTAAAAGCTAAACCTATGAATCACGAACAAATAGTGGTAAAATAGCAAGCTGTAACAGCTAGCCACTAACGCTAAGTATGGTGAATGCATAACCGTTTAGTTTAACACTCGAGTAAAGCTAAGTTCAGGCGTTTAAAAGCATCATTACCCGCCCTCAAATAACCTCTGGCACAGCCTGAAACCTGAGGCATGGTTTCGCCTGAGAAGAAAGCCATCTGAGCAATCTTAAAGCCGAGCTAGTTTTTCTTTAAAAGTAACTTGTTGGGTGCCTGTAAACACAGCTGGTATTAACAGTAAGGATAAAAATGATGGCAATGCTGTGTGTTGTAACATGACAGTGAGTAAATGAGCTAGCTAAACACTAGCAGCAACACCCTGGGCTTGTATTTATGAATTAGCATGTAGCTAAGCAACATGTAGCTACCTTCAGAGGTCCTATTATTTCCACCCAGAGAAGCCCATGAGCTCTTGTTTAAGTCCCTCAGCAAACAGACTCTCTCTTTCCCCTCAGTCCTCTGGAGGGTTAATAGGTAATCCTTCACTAAATGAGATTCAGAGGGTGTATGGCCTTATTCTCTCTCTCTAGAGGGAGAAACCATAGAGGCCTCCTGTAAAGACGAGTTGAGATTGGGGGAGGGTTTGTCTTTCTACCCCGTCACCTCCAAAAAAAACCTTTGGTGGAGAGAAAACCCAGCCAATTTAGTACCCGCCTCTGTTTATTCCAGAGGTTTGGAGGATTTAACCTGTCCTGATCAAAAACAGAAACGTCTTCTCTTACTGAACCCCTCACCCCTCTTCTCTACTCTTCAGCTCTTGTGTCTTGTGTTGAGAGAGCTGGGACTATTTTAAAGGGTCCCATGCTGTTTTATGAGTACTGTTTTGCTGGTTACTGGGGTCAGTGAAGGCAGTGATTTTATCCTCAAGTGAGTTCACACCTCTGCAGATTTTAAAAATCAAAATGATGTCCTCTCTCATCAGGGGTGCAGCAGCTTTCTGTGCCCCTCTGTTTTTGAATGAGATCATTTAAATCAGCAAAATAAATGTGCATTACTTTAAACCCCAGTTTTACAGACAGTCCCAGACTAAAATGTAAGTCTGAGCTGTTTCAACTGAAAGAAACTTGCAATGATTGATTTTGAAATATGTCAGTGCCATTGTTTTGTCTCAAGATGCACACCAGTAATTTTTTTTATTTTATTTTTTTTTTCTATGGCATGTTCATAAAAATGACTTTAATGTCCTAATTGAACTATGGCCGAATCCTGGCTTAGTCTAAGACCTGTCTATGAAACCAGCCATTTGTCTAAAGGCTATACCTCAATTAAATTCTATTGTAATTTGGCATCAAAACACTTTTTATTTTATTTTATTTTATTTTATATATAAAAAATAAAAATATATATAAAATAACATAAAATAAAATAAAATAATTGTACATTACTTTAAATCTCTAAAGGCTATGCCTCAATAAATTCTATTGTAATTTTGCATCATAACACTTTTTATTTTTTATTTTAGTTTAGTTTAGTTTAGTTTATATAATAATTAATAAAATAAAATAAAATAAAATGTATAATAAAAAATACCTATGCCTCAATTAAATTCTATTGTAATTTTGCATCAACACACTTTTTATTTTATTTTATTATAAAAATAAAATAAAATAAAATAAAATAAAATGAAAAATAAAATAAAATAATTGTACATTACTTTAAATGTCTAAAGGCTATGCCTCAATAAATTCTATAGTAATTTTGTATCATAACACTTTTTATTTTATTTTATTTTATTTATTTTATTTTAGTTTAGTTTAGTTTATATAATAATAAACAAAATAAAATAAAATAAAATAAAATAAAATAATAAAGTAAAATAAAATAAAAAAAAAATGTACATTACTTTAAATGTCTAAAGGCTATGCCTCAATTAAATTATATTGTAATTTTGCATCAAAACACTTTTTATTTTGTTCTTTTATATATAATAATAATAAACAAAAAAAAAATTGGAAAAATAAAATAAAGATAACATAAAAAATAAAAAATAAAATAAAATAAAATAATAAAGTAAAATACAATAAAAAAAAAAGTACATTACTTTAAATGTCTAAAGGCTATGCCCCAATTAAATTATATTGTAATTTAGCATCAAAACACTTTTTATTTTGTTCTTTTATATATAATAATAATAAACAAAAATAAAATTAAAAAATAAAACAAATTTGGAAAAATAAAATAAAGATAACATAAAAAATAAAAAATAAAATAAAATAAAATAAAATAAAATAATAAAGTAAAAAAAAAAAAAAAAGTACATTACTTTAAATGTCTAAAGGCTATGCCTCAATTAAATTATATTGTAATTTTGCATCAAAACACTTTTTATTTTGTTCTTTTATATATAATAATAATAAACAAAAAATAAAATAAAATAAAATAAAATAAAATGTATATTACTTTAAACATCTAAAAGCTGTGCTTCAATTAAATTCTATAGTAATTATGCATGAAAATTTATTTTATATAATAAAAAGTATTTGGATGCAAATATGAATGTATTACACATTCACACCACCATATTACACACCACATTTATAATGTTTTTTATTATTTTGATTTCGATTAAAATATGTATTTTTTATCTCACCATCTATAGTCTTTCTTTCTTTCTATATGAGTGTGTATATATATAAGCATGTTATCAATTATTGTCATGTTACATAAGCATGCAGAAAGAAAGGAGAGCGAGAGAGAGAGAGAGAGAGAGAGAGAGAGAGAGAGAGAGAGAGAGAGAGAGAGAGAGAGATAAAGTAATAAGACCGAACAAATGTTGATTAGAAAAATAAAACACTGGATATTACAGAATTCACCATATCAATTCATTTACATAAACTATTTATTTTTTATTGTAGAACTACAGCAAACCATCATAAACCAAAAATGACTAATGGAAAAACTGTGTGGTTTACCTTTCCCTCCATCTACCTTGACTGATTAAGAATGCTGTTCTTTTATACAGCGTAAATAATGCTGTAATGAAACAGTTATTGTAATCTGATAACACTGGCTTTCATTGTAAATCCCTTTGGCATGGCGAGCATTTACCGGTGAAGCAGCACACAAAGCCCATAATCTCCAGCTCATTATACCTGATTCTCTCCACACACACTAATGTGATGACAGTTAGGACTCTAATTATACAGGTATGAAAAAGAGAGAGATTGAGTCTGTGTATGTGTGTGTCTCTGAAAACAACACCAGCTTAGTTTGTTATGCCCGTAAACTAACATGCAGACTGAGGAAAGGTCAACTCATTTAGCTAAAAAAACTGCAGCCGAAGGTGCATGGGGGACATTTTTCACTGCACAAAACACTTTTAACAACTTATGACAGCCGAATGCTTAAATGAATAGTTCACCCAACAATAAAAACGTTGTTTCCAAATAGAGAGAAAAAAAAAAAAAAAAAATATTCTTGCAGTTGTTATCTTTTTCTATGTTGAGTCCTTAAAAACATCAACAGCAACTTATTATCTTTTTTCTCACCCAATGACAGTGCCTAACTAAACGCCTATAAATATTTTGCATCATAAACTTTGTTTTAAAGAAAAAGGGTTGCTCAAAAACACTGTGCCACACTCAAATGGACAGGAAGTTGGTTAGACCACATATACATAAGGATGTAACTTAAGCAATGGGGTACAATTAGAGCAATTAGAGATCATTTTGATAACGTCTACGTTTAAATAGCCATTAAGTTGTTTGCCACTTGGAGATGGATGGACAAAGAAGCAAGTGATACTGCATGTGTTCTCATCTCAACTGCTTTAACCCTAATAGGCATCTCAGTCATGTGAATCATAATATCCTGTTGAAAAATAAATTGCACTCATCTCAAATGGCTTTAGGTATCTCTATCACTCTTGTGTGCTCTATGTTAAGTGCAAAAAAAACCTTTCAGAGTACAGTTAATTCACCAGCATCTTCAGAAGATATAAGTCGCAGTGAATATGTATGATCATTTTCATGGATTATTCAAAGGCAAGCCTATTTTATGATGTAATATAGTTTGCAGAGAGCTTGTTGAACAGATCACATTAAAAATATAACCAAATAAAAGTTTTATGAAAGTTAAAATGTCCATTTATGGTGTGGAGATTTACAATGAAATAAAATGTTTTTTTCTTTCTCCCAAACCTAACATATTTTGACCACATAAGAAAAAATAGCTCATTTTACCCCCCACTATAATTTATACTGTAAATGGCCTTTTTCTCAAGATGAGGAAAATGAGGCAGAAAAACAATGAAAGTATCTAAAGTAATGTTTCCTATCATTTTAAATGATCAGAATGTACCTATGACAAAGGGTTCCAAAAAATATGGCTTCATATATTTTTTTGTAAAAAAGTGTTCCCGTGGCTCAGTTTGCCCCAGGTTAGGGGTAAGTTGATCCGAGTCAGTGGGTAAGATTCTCCACCTGGGTGTAAACTGACCTTCTGACTGAATCTGATTCAAACCCATGTTATATTTTAAAGACAATTTGCTTCTTTTAAGATCTAATTTAATAATAAATTTTCTTTTTACAAATGGTATATTTCTTTTCTTAAAGCTAACTTAAATAACATTAAACCAACCAATTAAGTTTTAATTTCATTCTTTAATTCTTTGCATGTCTGAAACAGTATGTTGAACACCAAAGCTGTAACCTTCCCAAAAACAGACTAAACAGAGATTCTGTTGAGTAAAATTAAATAAAAACTTAATTAGAGTAAAGGAATAAATGTCACTGAAACTAATTACATTTTGGTCAAAAGATTCTTGGCATGGTAGCTTTTCTGCAATGTCAAACAGGCCATTAGAGATTACAGGGGGAAAGATACAGTATAT
This sequence comes from Cirrhinus mrigala, assembly GCA_036247105.1. Classification (NCBI taxonomy): domain Eukaryota; kingdom Metazoa; phylum Chordata; class Actinopteri; order Cypriniformes; family Cyprinidae; genus Cirrhinus; species Cirrhinus mrigala. The sequence continues at coordinate 24,979,404 of CM070023.1, forward strand.
GATTATAATGTGATGAAAAGCATCTTATAGTTATTATTAGACGGGATTTGGTGCATTTGTACACTGTCCCTATCAAATACACTACAAATAATATGTATATATATGATAAACTAAACCAGTTGCGTAACATCACATTAAATTACCAGTTTAACTTAACTTCAGTACTTTATGGTGGGGTAAATTAAACTGCAGGCTCAACTTACCCCACGGCTCACTTTGCCTCATAGCTGCCATTTTGGCATAAATGATTTGCTAAATCACCTATATGCATCATAAATATTTTTAGACCTGGATGAATTTGCTCTGATGTAACGGCCATTAAATCTGTTATGCTAAAAATTGCCAAAAAACATTTTTACAGTAAATGGGTACCTTCCACTCCTCCCATGTGTTTCTCCTTTTCACAGTCTGGTCACATGACAGTAAAAGTATGCAGTTACCAAAATACAGGGGGTGGCTCAACTTACCCCACTGGCTCAACTTACCCCACTCTCCTCTAAATGTCAAAGTAAAATGAAGAAAAATCAATTAATGAATCTTTCAAATGTTTGGTGAATCATTATCATCAAACAAACAAATAAATAATTTATAATTTGGTCTGGGAATGCTCAAAAAAGGGTTAATCACCATCAAGTCGATGATGAAGTCGATGATGAAGTCGACGATAGCGATTGTAACATAGAGTGTCATCATCCTCTTTGAAGTTTGTTTATTTTATGTGCTTGCTTTTGGTCTGTCAGATCTGCGGTACTGCGTTCAGGCGCTGACGTGAAGTTAGTGAAGACGCAGTGCTTCACGCTATTTCATTTGTTTTCCTCACCTAAGCAGTGGAAATGAGCTTCCTCTCCAGCCTTTAAGGACTGAACCTTTATCCGTGAAAACAAACTAGACAGTTTCTGGAGAAATCACACATTAGTGTTTATGACGGAGGTGTAGCTTTCCCACAAGTCTCGACCAGTGTGTCTAACACAAACATTAGCATGATAACTGCCTTCAAGACTTACATGAGAAATAAAAAATGTGAGATTATTTCAGGAAGTAGGTTCTGCAGTATGTACACCACAGATTTTGTTTTTTTGCACAATTTCTTTAGTAAAGAACGATTCATTCATAGTGAATCCATCCTCAGTATTTACACAATGCCATTCATCAACAACTCTCAACAGCAAATCTAAAAGAATGATAAATTAAAAGACCGATTCGCCCAGGCCACCTGATGTCCTTGAACAAATAGATGAAAAAGCCATATCACAAAGAGAAAATAAAACAAATATGAGAGTGTGCGTGCACATGTCTTTATAAGACACATGTGCATCTGAAGAGTGAAGGGTGCTAAAAGCCTGCAGGGTACACAATCAATATCACATTTTCCATTGCCACCTTCTGGGTTATTGTAAATGACTTGTGTCAGAAGTAATAACAGGTTGAATCGGGAACCTTCGGTTTGCAATTTCATTCATGAGGCTGGAGGCCACACCCACCTCTCCATCTCCTGCACATCGCCGCTTAATAAAACCACAGGCTCCTTGCTTATAAAGGTGTCCTATAAAAACATAAATGGAGGGGAAAATGGTGGGTACAAGCAATCCTGCATTATCTTTTTTGTGTGCGTGTGTGATTTGGCCATATGCCCACTAAGCATGTTATTAGTGTTGGTCTGGGAGATTGAATGCACTGTCTGCCTGATATTGTCATGAAGCACTCAGGGCAATGGTGAGAGTGATGACATGCAGTGGGGGTGCATTAAGGCCCACAGGCTGCCATATTTGAACACAAGCTCTGTGACACCAGAGAGACTATAAAATGCCATGCGGTATGTTTATATCATACAATGGATAGACGGAAGAATGTAAAAGTTTATGCACTGAGAAAAAAAAATGGTGTAGGATTTACTTTCACTCATTGGGAGTACATTTCATAAGTAATTACAAAGAAATGACAAGTAACATTTGAAGCAATAGTTCACTCAAAAATGTAAATTCTGTCATTAATTACTCACTCTCGTGTTGTTACAAACCCCTAAGACCTTTGTTCATCTTCAGAACACAAAATTAAAATATTCTTGATATACTGTAACTGTGTGAGGTGTATTAAATACATTAAAATGTAACATATTAAAAAAAAACATCCTTTATTTTTCTAATAGTAAATACCCGAATCTTGTGATCTAAAGCCTAAATGCAAACTACAACCTCAGCCACGGTCTGTATGTGGCTTTTTCAGGTTTCCATCAATCTGACACTAACTGCAGTTCGCAGTTGAATGTAAGGGAAAATAACACTGTGAAAAAGGCAAAATGGCACAACAAAATGATTATGTCTAGTGCTACTGTCTGCAGCAATAATTGTATCATAATGAACAGAGAGGAGACTACAGCTCTTCTGAGGGACCAGACTGCTGGAACAACAAGAGAGAGAGAGAGAGAGAGAGAGAGAGAGAGAGAGAGAGAGAGAGAGAAAAAAAAAAAATCAGAGATCGAGGGAGAAGCGGAAACAATTATAGTGTGTCTCATCAGGTAATGTTCCGCAATAGGAGACGACTTCTAAGATTCCAGAAATGGACTATTTTAAGAAGTAACATTTTAGACATTCAGTCACAAGGCCACAAATATACAGAACAAGAAGCTCTTTGGCTGTGTTAATTTCTATTTCTATTTCTACTTATTTAATTTTTCTATTTTAATATACACTGCCAGTCAAGTTTTTGGACGGTAAGATTTTTATGTTGTTTAAAAAAGCCTCTTCTGCTCACCAAGCCTGCATTTATTTGATCTGAAATACAGCAAAAGCAGTAATATTGTGAAATATTTTTACTATTTAAAATAACTGCTTTCTATTTAAACATATTTTAAAATGTATTTTATTTTTCTGTGATCAAAGCTAAATTTTCAGCATCATTACTCCAGTCTTCAATGTCACATGATCCTTCAGAAATCATTTTAATATGCTTTATTGGCTGTTCAATAAATATTTTATTATTATTATCAACAATTTCCAACAGTTGAGTACATTTTTTCAAGATTCTTTGATGAATAGAAAGATCTAAAGATCAGCATTTGTAACAGTATACACTATAATACAGTATTCATTATATAGAAATTAATACTTTTATTTAGCAAGGATGCTTTAAATTATCAAAAGTGATGATAAAGACATTTATAATGCTACAAAAGATTTCTATTTCAGATAAACGCTGTTCTTCTGAACTTTCTTTTCAACAAAGAAATCTGAAAAAAAATTAAACTCAGCTGTTTTCAACACAGTAACAATAACAATAAATGTTTTCGAGCAGCAAACCAGAATATTAGAATGATTTCTGAAGGATTATGTGACTGGAGTAACGATGCTAAAAATTCAGTTTTGAAATCACAGGAATAAATTACATTTTAAACTATATTCACACAGAAATCAGTTATTTTAAATAGTAAAAATATTTCGAAATTTTACTGTTTTTTGCTGTACTTTGGTTCAAATAAATACAGGCATGGTGAGCAGAAGAGATCTTACTGTTCAAAAACTTTTGACTGGTAGTGTACATTACAGTAATTTCACTAATGGCAAAGCTGAATTTTCAACAGTCATTACTTCAGTCTTCAGAAATATGTCTGAAATACTTTGCTGCTTGCATAATATTTATTATTATCACCACAGCGTATGACAGTGAAACTGTATTTTTGAGGAAACTGTATTTTTCCAGCATTTTTTTATGAATAGAAAGATCAGAACAACAGCATTTATTTGAAATATAAATCTTTTGTAACATCATCAGTGTCATTATCCTTACTTTAATCAAAATGGATAAAATAATTTTGAATAGAAGTATTCTTTTTTTTTTTTTTTTAAGTTTGGTTATAGCCTATTGACTTACATTGACAAAAATGACATGGTATTTCACACATCCCACAGTGGGATTACAGGCTATATGGCCCCAGAATGAAATACTGCTGTCCATCATAAATACAGCCTCTGTGATGCAAGAGATGAAGAAAACCAGACAGATCGATGAAGACCAAAGCAGCCTGTGGGCTAGATCCATGTTGGCTTGTTTGTGTACTGCAACCCTTTGGATGATGACATTATGGAATAAAAATATTTTGGCGCTCAAGGTTTTTCTGCTTTATTGCTGGACGGTGTTAAACAAGGACACATACAGGAAGTTGCCAGCAGGCCCTGACCCTCACAGACCCGGCCTCTTTAATGTAAGTCAGTCAACTCTGACTCCATCTTCACTCTTAAAAATAAAGGTGCTTCACGATGCCATAGAAGAACCTTTTTTGTCTAAATGGTTCCATAAAAACCTTTAACATCTGAAGAACCTTTCTGTTTCACAAAAGGTTCTTTGTGGTGAAAGAAGGTTCTTCAGATTTTAAAAAGATGAGAGAGATGGGTTTTTAAAGAAGCTTTGACTGAATGGTTCTTTGTGGAACAAAAAATGGTTCTTCTATGGCATCACTGTGAAGAACCTTTTAAAGCGCCTTTATTTTTAAGAGTGTTGGTAATACCACAGCCAGCTAATCAAAAAGGTTGTTGGCTCCTCAACCTGAAAGGCAGGACATATATTTCTACAGCCACCATAGTGAATGTTATGATTCTTTGCGACTTTTTATGGCTCAGGACGAGGACATTACCTCCTAGATTTCACTTGTTATCATTCCATTGTATAATTACCCAACCAACAGCCATTATTTCTAGCCAACAGCAACAGACATTAAAAACCAGAAACAAATCCTAAACCAAATGTGAAGATGAATCTCTCTCCACTGTCTCAAGTCCTGAGGCCTTGACTATGGGTCTGCGCCTCCCCAGCCTGTCTTTTGTTGAGCCTTTGAACAGCTTTGGAGTATCGACAGGGGAGTGTGTGGGAAGCAGCAGAAGCTTGGCTTATCGGGCCCGGAGGGTGTGTGCGACTGTAGTATGAAGAGAGAGAAAGAGAGAGAGACTGGAGTGGGACGCCTGTGTGGGGATTGGAGGCTGAATAAGGTGCCAAAAAGCCCAGGACACCAACTGAGGCTGGATAAGCAGCACCACAAAGAACAGACTTATTAACCAGACGTGAGAATCTTTGACTTCTGGGAGATTTCCTGACAATTCTTGAAACAGTTGAGAATCTCTTAAAGTGTACTCAACTTTTTATATCACAGACCTGCCTCGTAATTAAACTGAGAGGGGAACAATGTGATCTAAGAGTCTAGAACAGATTCCATACATAGTTTGATTTGCAAGAAAAGAAATTTAGTAGAGATCAAAATTAGAGGACAATCTATAAATGCTTAATATAATATAAATATTGTTAATGTTCATTACTCAAAATTTGAAGGAATATTAGCTGTAGGTATACAGCTGTTCTACTAACATATTTAACAATATATCCAAGGCATTTCAACAAAAAACACAAAAGAAGATTACAACTAAAATTTTGGAGGGTTAGAGCTGTCAGAAATTAGTAGGAGCTGTAAAGACCTTTGCTCTGAATGACTTCAGCACATCTCCACCCGCAGGGCATCATTAGTTTCTCACTCACCAAACAAAATGTTTCCCATCAGAACCAAATAAATTAAACTTGCTCTCATCACTGAAGTGAACTTTGGACCAGTTCTCCTCTTTAAACATAACATGCTCCTCAGCAAATGTGAGCTTTTTGATTCTTTCTGCTGATATGAGAGGCTTGGGCACTTTCAGTCTGACTCCTCTTAAACATACAACTGGCAAGCAATTCCAGCTGCAGCGTTGAACTGATTCCCCATTGAGAGTCTATGCATTATCCTGTCTTCTCGTGCATGTCTTACATGGACGACCAGCCTGGAATGATCAACTTCTCTTGCAATGGCTGAAAGGGTCATCACTCTGGCCTTTATCTGGACAACCTCCTTTCGCAGGGTTTCAGTCACCTTAGAGTGGCCCACCATCTTGCAATCTCAATAAAAATTGGAGGACTGCTACCAGTTAAATAGGGTTTGTCATATAATTAAGGAAATTAGCACCAGGTACGAGATTAACACCAATAACTTGGAGATATCTGTAAGTGTTCTCTAATTTTGATCAGAGTTCATTTCCAAATATCTATATATTATTGCCATTGATGGTTCCACAAAGAACCTTTTACATCCATGAAACATTTACATTCCACAAAAGTTTTTATAATGGGAAAAAAGGTTCTTTAGATTATTAAAATGTGCTTCATGCTAAGAAAGAACAGTTCTTTTCAGAATTGATTGATGAAAGGTTCTTCAGGGAACCCAAAATGGATCTCCTATGGCAAGGGTCACCAAACTTGGACATGGAGGGCCGGTGTCCTGCAGAGTTTAGCTCCAACTTGCCTCAACACACCTGCCTTGAAGTCTCAAGTATAGACCAATTTGGAGTAGACGTCACAGTTACGTCACTTGCAGCTGCACGCATAGTGGCTGCAGAAAAGCACTGCAGAAAAACAAGTGGAGGTAAACGGGTAAAATCCATGGAATAAGAGAAAAAAACAATTTTTGTGCCTTTTGATGTCAAAATGGGAATGCAAATAATTTTTATAGATTACTATCGTCAAAAACGCCATTTGAAGCTAAACGCATACGTTTAAATGTACATACTATGGATGAAAACTGCTATGATTACTCTACTTTTAAAGCATACATTTTCTTGCAAATGCTTATATACTTTATAACTCGATTTAACTCAAAAATAGTGAGTTTGTCAATTCTGAGGGGGAAAAAAGCCAGAAGTGTGGGATACAAACTCCTATTCTGAGCCGAGGGTAAAAGAGAGAATAATAATGAGATATAATCTCAAAATTGCAAGAATAAAGTCAGAATATTGATATATAAAATCAAATGTACCTTTTTTTATTCCATGGCTCCATAGACTGCCACTTGAAAACCACCATTTTCTGACACCAGATAGGCTCCGCCCACAAAAAAATGTCATCCCTGTTTCAGATCTGTAAGGCTATCCCACTATCTAACGTCAATTTCGTTGAATAAAAGTGGTTATCGCGGGGCGACAAGCTCTTGTAATATGTGGAGAACATTTTGAAAATGACATCTAATTAATATAATCTATAATCTTTTTAAATCTAACTATTTTGTACCATATCCATGTAATTCTCTAGCCATAAAGGCTATCTCGCCGGGGTTTTCTGCAACCATGATGCGCGCGCATCTCAAATGTTTACAAACCTATAATTGGTCTATACCTAGTAAAACCTTGTTTAGCTGGTTAAGGTGTGTTTAATTAGGATTGGAGCTAAACTCTGCAGGACAGCGGCCCTCCAGAACCAAGTCTGGTGACCCCTGTTCTGTGGCATCACTTCAAAAAACCTTTTTTTTGGAGCCTTATATTTGAGCGAATGTGGCAGGTGACTCTTATAACCCTGCACATCTAGACATGACCTGAAAAGACACAAGAGCCTCAAATGACATGCTCCTGGCAGTCAGAGTAATGACCCCAGACTCCAAAACCAAGTAAACCACCTTGAGCACCCTCTGTACTGACTACAAGAAGAGATATGACTCAGTGCCACACACATGGATCCTTGAATATCTGGCTCCAAACAAGGTCAACAAGGCGCTCATGACCTTCACCAGGAACTCTGTAGTCCTCTAGAGGACAATACTAGAAGAGAGCTTAAAGACATCTTCCAAGGCGTTGCATGTTTAATATGGATAACAGACACAATGTAGTTGCAAGACTGGAGCTTCTGTCAACCATATGGCATGCATATATGTATGATGTCAAGCTGTATACTAGGACTAAGAGGCATATTGAATATCTGATCCGCAGGTACTTCCAAAAAGACAGTTGAACGGCAGGAACAAGATCAAAGTCATCAACACATATTCCCTGCCAGTCATCAGACACCCAGCTGCCACAGTACGCTGGCCAAGAGAGGATATGGAAGCCGTGCAAAGACAAGAAAACTCATCACAATGCAAAAAAGACTGGCAAAAACCACCATCTAAAAGCTGTGTATGCATTCAAAAGAAATGAGCAAGAAAAGTGCCACTGACTGTGTAAGTAAGTAAATAAATAAATAAATATCTTTCTTATATATTAATTTAATGTATTATATTTGACATTTTCTATTTGTTTGCATCAATTGAATTGCTATATGTGGTATATAACTATATTCTATTGCTATTTAGTGTAATGATAATATATTTAGATTTAAAAGCCCACGTTAAGACAATACAAACAGAAGCATCCTGTGGGGATTGCAAGAGACTGGTTTACAACATTTACTTGTTTGTTGGGAGGGACACTAACAGAGTGAAGTGTATGCTGAAGGAGACTTCTAAAGGATGTCTTCCTGAAGGTGATAAAACAGGCCCTGACCCTCACTATATGAAAGCTCCTCTGATTTGTGAAGCAGAATACGACAGGAGGAGAGGGTGGGTGGTCTGCCACTGGCCTGTGCCTTGCTTCAGAACCAGGAAATTTACATGGCTTTAGCGGTCAGTCTCCTGTGCCTGTCATAAATCAAGAGCTGCGCTGCAGGATGGAAAGGCTGAAAGGTGTCCACTGCAGGTTGGAGCCAGAGGAAATGGTTTGCTGTGAAAACAGGGCTAAGTTGTTCCTACTGGTTAGGATTTGTTTAGAGGAGCTGCTTAGATTGGCCAGGAAACAATGCTGTCTTTTAAGCATAGTTATCCATTTGGGAAAATGTGTTAGTAAATGGCACGCTATATGAAAATGACATATACAGCACCTGTGCTTGCCTTTACTGAGAAAGTGAACGTAACAATGGGGGTTAGGAGAGGAATATTTAGATAGCTGACAAATTTTCCATACAGTACATTTTTCATTTCTGCTTATATTCATAAATTCATCCTCCCCACAGGTAATTTTAGTTTGTATGCTTCACAAACCCTGTTGGAAAGAAAAGCTTTAAGGGATAGTTCTCCCAAAAATGAAAAATCTGTCAATAATTACTCAGCCTCATGTCGTTTCAAACCCGTAAGACCTTCGTTCATCTTTGGAACACAAGTTTTTGATGAAATTCGAGAGCTTTCTGACCCAATACATTCTTACTCCCAGCTTGTCACGTATTGACGCTTGGTCAGGACCCTTTTGCGTCACTTTTTGATGCACAGGGTAACCCCCTAGCGCCATGTTTCAGTGTACAGGGTCCTCCATTGCTTTAAATAAGAAACTTTTGGCATCAATATGCTGACGCAAAAGGCATTGGGAATTTTATCGTCATAATTAAATTATATATTGGGTAATAATTTTGCCATTATTGCATATATGTTGGGTTGTTTTTTTTTCAATGTAAACAGTCAAAACAATTATTTTTACATTACATTATTTACACATTTATGATTATGTAACCCAATCCCTGCCCCTAAACCTAACCATTTCTCAACAAAACACATGATATAACAGGCAAATAGAACTACAGTCATAATTTATTCAAAAAATATTAGTATTCCAAGTCGTCCGAGGCAAAACGATTGATTTGTGAGAGGAATAGACGCGATTGCCGTCTCTATCCACCGCAAAGCTCATCCGCAGGATTGCCAAGTTTTCACAACAAAACTCACCCAACTGCTACTCAAAATTAGCCCAAAAGTAGCCCAATCGCGTTTAAAAAAACGCGTTCCGGGGGGGGACATTCCCTTGGTAAAATTAGCATTCCATGTTCTAAATATGACGTTATTGGGGTCACTTCAACCCGCAGACATTAAAAACAAGCCGTGGCAACAGTGTTAAAGTAGCCCGATTCTGCGAGAAAACCGTGGACTTGGCAACACTGCTCATCCTGTGTGCTGCAGTCTGTGCACGAATTCAAAAAACGCCGCCAGAAGAAGCGTTATGTCAGCTTTGGTTGTGAAATGCCATTGGCTCTTGTGTGTCTCGTGACCGTTTGGGTCATGCTAATGTGAGCGTGTTAACGGAGCTGGATCATTTTCAACGATTAAAACTGTATGTGTTACTCTTTTCTTCACATAAAGATATCGTATGGGTTCAGAAGACTCGGAATGCAACAGGACTTGTTTGTAATGCTTTTATGCTGCTTGTTTATGGTCAGTTTTTGCAATAAATACCTGTGACTGTACTTATATGTGTCTGTGACATGATTTATATTGTTCACAAGTGGGTAGGTTTAGGGTAGGGGTGGGTTAGGTACTCCAATGAAAGTATAACTTTACACAAAATTATTTCTAATTTTATGCATGCAAACCATTAGTTGGGAGTTGGGAGTGAGAACGTGTTCACATATTGACACTTAGGCAGGACCCCTTGGCGTCACTTTTTGACACACAGGGTAACCCTTTAGTGCCATTTTTCAATGTTGCTTTAAATAAGAAACCTTTGGCATCAATATGCTGATGCGAAAGGCATTGGGAATTTTATTGTCATGATTAAATTATATACTGAGTAATAATTTTGCCATTATTGCATGTATGTTGGGGTGTTTTTTGTTTTTGAATGTAAACAGTCAAAACAATTATTTATACATTAAATCATTTACACATTTATGAGCGCGTAACCCAACCCCTGCCCCTAAACCTAAATATTTGCCAATATAAAACACAGGATATAACAGGCACATACAACTACAGTCACAATTTGTTTAAAAAATATTAATATCCCAAGTCTTTTGAGGCAAATCAATTGATTTGTGAGAGGAATAGACATCCTGTGTGCAATCTGTGCACAAATCTGCCACCAGAAGAAGCGTTACATCAGCTTTAGCTGTGAAATGCCATTGGCTCTTGTGTGCCTTGTGACCGATTGCGTCATGCTAGACAAGTTCAGGAGTATCTTTTTGAACGTGATATGTGTGGGAGCAAGATCATTTTCAGCCTTATCATTTACTCTGTTCTTCGCATAAAGATATTGGAGGACTTGGAATGCAACGTGACTTGTTTTAATACTTTTATACTCCTTTGAATGGCCAGTTTTTGCAATAAATATGTGTCACTGTACTTTCATTTGCCTGTTGTGTGTTTTAATATTGTTCAGAAGTAGGTAGGTTTAGGTGCTCCAAAATATCTATGAAAGTATAAACATATCTAAAATGATTTTTGCAAATGCATGCAAACTATTAAATGCAACGCATAAAGCAAACAACTGGAAGCAATGGAGGATCCTGCATGTTCAAAAATGATGCTAAAGGAGTCCTGACCAAGTGTTCACCCAAAAATGAACATTAATTACTCAGCCTCAAGTCGTTCCAAACCCAGCTGAGAAAAGCCCCAAAAACTTAAAAAACTAGCAAACCAGATCAGCCAGACCAGGCTGATCATCAAACATCTAAGAGCTTAGGTTGGTTTAAGCTGTTTTTCAGCAGGGAAGCTCACACTTCTCTGTCATTCGTCTTATTTTTCTCTCTCTCTCCTTTTGCTCCTTGGCCAGTGCCCTGCCATGAAAATTACTTCGTCAGTAATTGAGATCCAGTCTGATTATTCCCATTTGATTGTCTAATGACCACCTGAATGGGATTCTTCATGTAATGTGAGCTCTGTTTGATAGACCACTGCAGAGACACTGTGTCAGCCACTACATTCTCATGCAATTAGCATTCTAGACCTCGTCCTTTTTCATGCAAAGCCTCTCTATAGTCATCCGACTGCCCTCCAGTTACACTGCAGATGAGCCCCTGTGTTCTCCTCCTTTTCATGTAAAGATTTCATCTTATTATCTAAATTGCTTCATATCTGTATAGACATTTGACAGTGAGAACAACGTTTTCAGAAACAATGACATAACTGAAATTGTTCATGTTCATCAGATATACAAGTTTGGGGTCATTTAAGGGATGTTTCAGCCAAAAATGAAAATTCTGTCATTAATTACTCACCCTCATTTCGTTCCAAAACTGTAAGACCTCGGTTCATCTTCAGAACACAAATTAAGATATTTTTGATGAAATCTTACAGCTTTCTGACCCTGCATATACAGCAATGCAACAATGACACGTTCAAGGCCCAGAAAGGTAGTAAGGATTGTTAAAAAAGTCCATGTGACAAATGTGGTTCAACCGTAATGTTATAAAGCTACGAGAATACTTTTTGTGTGCAAAGAAAACAAAAGTAACAATTTTATTGAACATTTCCATCTCTTCCAGTCTTAGATTTAATCTAAAATATCTTAATTTGTGTTCTGAAGATGAACAAAGATTATATGGGTTTGGAACGACAAGAGGGTGAGTAATTAATGACAGAATTTTCTTTTTTTTTTTATGAACTATCCCTTCAACCATTTTGAACAGTAATGTATTTTCTTTCAATGTTTCAAATTACAAATATATGATGACACAAAACTCAGATTCTTCACTATGATATCTGCTGTACTCACCCGAAAGGTATTTTATGAACACTGCAATATTTATTGTTTTATCACTAACCATTCACCGCTAGACCCTGTAATTCGGTTTACTATGTAACTAATTCAGCATTAGGGTTAGTCAAGTAATCCATTCTTATTATACTACCACAAACAATAAAGAAACCAGGAGCAGGAAGAGGTCACGATCAATGTTTGGTGTGTAAACGACAGCATCAATCGACGTCCCACAAAGAGACAATATCCAGCCTTTATGAGCACATGTGCCTTCTGCCAAAACATGCTTACAAAGACAATACCATTAGTCCATAAAGATGGAAGATATGGGTTTGTCATGTGTTACGAGACCTTAAACCTCAAGGTTGTGTCTTAGTCTACCTTTATTGGAAAAATAGTTGTTAAATTGTAAAATGATAGAAAAACCAATACGCAAAACCAATGTTTTAACAACATTTAAAAAAAAAAAAATGGCATGTGGATTCAGATCTGCTAAACAAAAAAAAAATGACAGAAATGTCAAATATGATCACTTAAATAGTTTATTATGATAAAATGATTGACTTTAGATCTATAGGATTTGCACGGTTACAATATCTTAGCAAGAAGGTAAATTTAGCATGAAATAGACTTATCTCTGGGCAGAATTATTTATTTATTACTGACCACAGGTTATTCGATATGCATGCTATTCAGTTCAAATCACCCGGTCCCAAATTGGAAGTGTCTTTTTTCTTCCGTCATTACATAAAAGACATCCAGACGAGTTTCCGACATTAAGTCTGATGAATTTTCGGTCTGAAACCACAGCTCAAGGCGACCTGTCACTCCACCACGGGCTCTGGTTCGCTACTGATGAATGAGAACCATAGTGCTATAGACTAACAAGACCGTCATCTAACTGCTCCGGAAATCTGTATCTATATTGAGCTGCTGCAAGCAAATTGAAGCATTATTCTGTGTGAAAACCACAGAGAAGGTGTAATCCAGCTGCTTTCAAACTAAATAAGACTCGGTTCAAGTAACCACAGTTCTTCCATTACCACCCCACTTCTCTAAAACATTAGCTCAGAAAAGAAGGTGGGGTTGGGACTGGCAAACTGGACGTTTAAGCATAAGGAAGCATGTGCCCACAGTCTGGTATTGCCTTTCAGTGTCATTAACTTCTGCAGGGCACAGCAGGTTTCTGTCGCCACTGACCAGATTGCTTTAAATGCCGAGCAATTACATGGTTGAGGCCAGAGCTTAAAGAATGAGGGAAGTATAGTTTCTGTACTAAGCGCCATTGTAATAGGATTATTAAGGAGAGAAAGTAAGAAATGATTTTACTGCACCGCAGACCACAGACTGCACCTAACGACCTCTACACTTAATTAACGCATTAGCCTTTCTAATTAAGATATGTTGAGAACTATATTTTACAACTCTCCAATGTAAGAACTACCCATTATACAACACCTTCATTGTTCCTCCTTGCATTCTGACTACAATTATTTCTCAGCAAAGCTTTCTCATTTTTCCCTTTTTTTTTTTTTTGTTACTCCTGGAATGCAGTAAGATGCACTAATATGATAAATACAGTTAGTTTTTTAAATGAATAAATTAATGATAAACTACTAACTGTATAGTTATTAAGTAATTTATTTATTTCATTTATTACGTAAATTATTAAATTATAGCCTGCATACTAGCCATGATGTGCATTAAGTGAACATTAACGTGGTTACTTCTAAAATAAAAAACAATTTATTTAAAACAAATGAAAGAAAAAAATAGTTATTTATCTATGTATGTATGTATATATGTATTTTATTTTAAACAATTTTTACTATATAATCTATATTATTATAACTGTACAAACATTTTCAGACATGTTTTCTTAGAAATACAGCTTAATTTGGAGGTAATTTATTCATTTTCATTTATATATATATATATATATATATATATATATATATATATATATATACATTTAGAGAGAGAGAGAATGTGTACAGTTTGATTCATTATTTAAATTTGAAAAATAGAGATGACATTGTCAGTGGACAATAAACAATTTGGTATTTTCTATGTATGTATGTGTGTGTGTGTATGAATATATATGCAGTGCCTTACAAAAGTATTCATACCCCTTAATTTTTCCCACTATTTTGTTATGTTGCTGCCTTATGTTTAAAATGCATGTTAAAGTGCTTTAAATTACTCTTTTCCACACCAGTCTACACTCCATACACCATAATGGCAAAGCAAAAAAACTGTTTTTTAACATCTTTGCAAATTTATTAAAAATAAAAAAACTTATTTTTCTGGGAAAACATGATATATATATGTATATATGTATGAAGAAATATTGATGAATTCCATGATATTTTGTGGGATTTTTTTTTTTTTCTCACTTTAAAGCATTCCATACTGTTGATTCGATTACAGAAATTGGTATGATATCATAAAACCTCAAAGGATAAAACAAATTATATTCAAGTTGAGCTAAGTGTATAAGCTATATGTCAATCCCTCGCTTTTTTCACCATCTGGAGCTCCATCCTCTTAGGCGTTCTTGACATTTTGTGCAAAATCAAGTTACAATGAATAAAGTTACTGATTTCAAGATGCACTGCATAACAGAAATGACCTCCTCCATCTTTGTGCTAACCCTTGCCTTACGCATATCTTAAGCATGCTGAGCACTGAAGACAGTCAAGCAAGCACTTTGTATTGATAATATATGTTAGCAGCATAATGCATGTTTGAAAATCAATGAGCGGCTCCTTTTGATCACAGTTGTGGCCCCCTTCTCACAGCAAGCCGTAAATAGCTGCTGCGCTAAGCAGACGGCTAGCGGGGTGAGGGAGGTGAAGCCCGTAAACAAACAATGACATGGCACAGTGTATAGACTGGCACGCTCCAAGAACAGAAGAAAAACTGCTGCCAGCAGTCATGCAGTTAAATTTTTTATGACCTAGTTGTGTATGTGATTGACATCAAATGTGTAATTTACAAAAACACATCTCCGTTTCGACATTCCAGTTGTGACGGCCCATCTAGCGAGGTTTCACTGTCTACCGTCTCACTATCTATCCAGCAGAGTTATCATCAGTTCCTCCTCGAAATAGACAAGGCCTACAGGGTTACAGTGCATGTTGGAAGTGCAACCGAAGAAGAGAAAAACATGTCCCCCTAATGTCTTCAAGGTCTCCTTAACAAGCAGTCACCACAAATGACAGACAGCTGCACTCTGCATTTCTGCCTGTGTGTTGTTTGTTCCCTCTGTGGCAACCTGTCTGCTGTCAGCGCGGCCAGACGTTGTGTTATTTTCGTATGGTCTATGAGGCTTGTGCTGCTCTTGAAACTCTAGGGAACCAATAAAATCACCTCGCTTGTCCAATTCAGAGACGTGCTAGAGCCTACGACTGTGTGCCGAACTCCCAGAGTTCCCACCCTCCCATAATTCTCCTGTTTGTTTTGTCAGAGATCTAGAAACTGAAGCTGAAAGTGAAATGTATATTTAATGACTATTACATATATCCATAATGGATATAGATCTGGCTGCACTGCATATAAATTGTTTATTGTGCAGCGATTAATTATTAAGAGTGACAAGTTCTCAAAATTGGCTTTAAAATGTTATGCTTTGTTGCGACTGAAAGGAGAGGGGAGTGTGGGGCGTCTGCAGTCGATAATGTTTAATTATTGGTCTCTCAGTAAACAACATGCTAAGTAAAGTGAAAACTGCTTCACAACTAGCATCACAAAGTGATTAGCATTATAGAACATGGTGCAAATCCCACACCATTAGCATATGTAGACCAGCATTCATTTTCCGATTAATCATCATCTTCATTTGGATTTTGGTTCTTGAAAATATTTCTCGAATCTAGTCATATTTTGTCTGAGTATTCAGTTCAAATTTAACAAACAATGGCTTTTTTAAACCAATTATTTTTAGTGAATTCCCTGTTGAAAAAAACAGCATATGCCGGTAGTTAGGTTTTAATGCTGGTTTATGCTGGTCCTTAGCTGGTCATGTTGCTGGTCAAGGACCAAGCATAAACCAGCATTCCAACTTCCAAAATGCAGTTTAAATGCAGCTTTAAAGGGCTCTAGCCGAAGAAGATGTGAAACAATCGGTTGTTTTCTAAAAAAGTTCTAAAATTTATATGCTTGTCTTGTCTAGCTCTGCGTGAACTCTGTGTATTCTGGTTCAAGACAGGTTAGCTGGAAAAACTCCCATCTCATTTTCTCCTCCAACTTCAAAATTGTCCTACATCGCTGCAGAAGTACCGACCCAGTGTTTTCAAAGTGAATGTGCAAGAAGATCAAACGCCCTTTACAAAAAAAGTTAAAACAGCAATGTAGGATGATTTTAAAGTTGGAGAAGAAAATTAGATGTTTTTCGACATACCCTAACCGGAATACACAGAGTTCACACAGAGCTAGACAAGATAAGCATTTGAGGTTTAAAGGTATATATATTGTAATTTTTTTTTTTTAGAAAACAACCGATCAGTTCGCTATAGATAAGACCCTTATTTCTCGACTGGGATTGTTTAGAGCCCTTTGAAGCTGCATTTAAACTGCATTTTGGAAGGTCAAACTCGGGGGCACCATAGAAGTCCACTATATGGAGAAAATTCCTGAAATGTTTTCCTCAAAAAACATAATTTCTTTATGACTAAAGAAAGACATGTACATCTTGGATGATAAGGGGTGCGTAAATTATGTGTAAATTTTTGTTCTGGAAGTGAACTTCTCCTTTAACCATGGCTTTACTACAAATAAAACCAAAAAACAATGTTAGCTGCAAATTTACCATGGTTTTGCTAGACTAACCATAGGTTAACCATGGTATTTATAGTAAATACCATGCAAGTTGGAGCTAAACTCAGGACACCGGCCCACCAGGACCGAGTTTGGGCACCCCTGATTTAGACAGTATTATTCAGTTCATTCTAATTCACAA
Organism: Cirrhinus mrigala; assembly: GCA_036247105.1. NCBI lineage: Eukaryota > Metazoa > Chordata > Actinopteri > Cypriniformes > Cyprinidae > Cirrhinus > Cirrhinus mrigala. Next base: position 24,996,639 of record CM070023.1, read on the forward strand.
TTGATTCAGTTTCAGTGAGTCTTAATGGGATTGGGCTGTATGTTTTTGACAACCTTGTCTCATGACAAAAACATACCTGGGGGAACTTTTACGCAAGATATGATATACGTGCCAATAAGTACACATCACTGCAGTTTCCAAAAGAAATGAATACTAGAGGCGGTAAAACAGCAAGCACTTTTAGGGTCTATTCACACCTGTCTTGTTTGGTTTCACTGAATTAAACTCAGGTTCGTTTCCCCCCTTGGTGTGGATCTTTTGGGTAGGTGTAAATACAGCAATCGCACTTGGGTGCAGACCAAACAACCATACCGAGACCCAGCTGAAGAGGTGGTCTCGGTCCGGTTCCAAATGAACTCTGGTACGGTTGAATGGATGACCTTAAGCACACGTGTGGTTTTGTTTACAGTTCCTGGTATACTTGCAAAAAGGGCAGTGTGAAAGCGAACTGCACCAAACAAACAAAAAAAAAAACTAAACAAACAAACCAACAACAAAAAAATATTTAACACTGTATTTGGTCCACACCAAAGCAAGTGAACTAGTGGACTTTTCTGGTGTGAATACACCCTTAATCGTTTTTGTACACAGTTATGATTACAGCTGCATATGTTTCACTTTCCGATTTTCTGATAAATAATGCTACCTATCAGATTATGCTACCAACATTGAATTTTTAATACACTAAGGGTAGGTTTAGGGTAGGGGTAGGTAGGTGTACACGACAGGGTAGCACAAATGGACACAACACCGGACGTAGAAGCTTGCTCGGTAGCCCAGGTGGCTTGGAGTTGGACTTAGGATGCGGAATCCTTGGGTATGAATCCTGTGGAAAACATGATTCACAAAGAAAAAACCGAAAGAAGAGAGATCGAAAAACAAGCTAAAACGGCATGCTTGCGATGGCGTTTGTCACATTCGCTTTTGTTCATATACTATCGGGTAGGTTTAGGTGTAGTGCAGATGATATGTTATTTTAAAAGGTCAAATAAATTAGATTTTCTACCTATTAGATTGTTACAATAATGCAAAAACCGTAATAATTGTACAGTACATATGTATACCATCTAGCCTTTACCATAAAACGTACCATATGTACATTCATCTCAGTAGACATTTCTGTTTGAAACTGCAGTGATATGTACTTATTGGCCTTTCTTCATCTTCAGGACACAAATTAAGATATTTTTAATGAAATTCGAGAGCTTTCTGACCCTGCATAGACAGCAAGGCAACTAAAACGTTCAAGGCCCAGAAAGATAGTGAGGACATTGTTAAAATAGTCCATGTGACATCAGTGGTTTAACCGTAATGTTATGAAGCTACGAGAATACTTTTTGTGCAATTACTAGCAAGGCGGACAAAACGGCAAGGAATCATTGCAGACATTCATTATAACTCTTTGAAGACCAGTGAGTTTGAGTACACATTTCACAGTTTAACACCACTGAAAACATATGCTAGTCCCAATTAAAGCGCAAAACAGCTTACGAAAAACTAGAGCGCTACGAATTTCAGGGGTCTGTCAGCAGGCTGTGTAATTGCTAACTCATTTCATCACTTGTTTTTCCCATTCTGGCATGCAACCGCCAATCTTTTTGGCACTTCATGACTCTTTTACCCAGCTTACAGATGCAAAATCTCCAGCTGTTAAGCCTTGGGGGTGAATAAATGCACATTTCTTTCCCCGTTTTCTCTTTATTTTTAAGGTATGCCTAATATTAGCACCTGATAGAATGTCAGTTGGAAGTAAAATTCACCATCTCTGAACCCAATAGCACAGCATTCATCAAAATAAACCTTTTCTAGTGACCTAAGCTTCCTGTGAGGAGCCTGAGGGGGGTTTGATGTGCTAATTATTTACTGAAGCAGTAGGGACTTTCAAATTAGACCCCATGCTGATGCAAACTATGAAGAGTAGCCCTAATGGGGTAACCCGGGTAACATCTGAATTGAAAGAGAAAGCAGGGGACATCGGGGATTACAATGGTCATTGGGCAGAGTGCATTGGAAAGCGCTTCTATAGTGAGCAAGAATGGGAGGGGCCAGCCGAGGCCTCAGAACAGTATTAAATTACAGATGCATATGAATGGACAAGCAGTTGCTGCTGGCTTGGTCAAAATTGTATACCCTTAAGCTATTGTTCTTTACGGCTTGTGTTGGGCCTGAGAGGGAGGCTGTGGGTGGAAGGGGGGACCCGGAAAGTTTTCGACCGTTATCACTTGTATGAGAGAATAGGGAACTTGTTCATATTCATTCCTGAGAGGCAAGTTCTGTACCACTTATAGGGAGCAATTTTGTTAAAGATTTCTGCATTTAAAAAGAACCGAAGAAAGCGAATAAGACAATGAAAGCGCTTTGAATTATAAAAACGCAAACGTATAGGCTGAATGAGAGGTTTGTGCCGAACGGGCTTCTCTTGTGTCTTTGCAGAGGGAGAGAGGAAAGGAAAAAAGAAGGGAAGAGAGAAAAAATGGGGAAAATTACATACCTAAATCCATGTATCTGGGCAGCCATCCAAACAGACTTTTCCAAGCAGATAGAAAAAACATACAAGGGAGCAGTGAGCAGTAAAACTCTAATATTGCTCTCAGTATGATCACAGAAGGTAGATTACCTTTGGATTTAGGATACGTTTAAAGTTTTCCCCTCGCTCTACAGCAACAGATTGGGTAAAATATAACTTATACTTAATATAAATAAACTAGGTAGCCTTTTCAAGCTCTAAAAAGTTAAGTAAACAACCAAAAGTATGTTGCTACATAACTCTAAGATTAAAACATGACATTAATCTCTGGATCAAGCTTAGTATGTTGCAACGCACTGGAATAACTTTAGATTAATGATGAAATGGCAACGATTACGTGGTGTGATTAAAACAGAGTACTGCGCTATTGTGTAATACGGTTTAAAATAGCCTTGGCCCAAAAGTGCAGCAATTTAAGTGCTATTTTGAACTTGGGGAGTATATGCTGTCAATGGAAGAAGCAACTGACCCACCATAGGCATGCTGTATTATCTCTGAGCCTGACGGTGCAAATCCAGCTTAGCTCATGTTTACATTTTGAAAATGTTCCCTGATGTGGTGAGGTGCTGGGCCAAAGCGAGGCTCCGAGGGTCTCTAGGGACACGCCACAAATCTCAGCAGAGCAGCAGGGGTCAGGGATCTTTCTAAAGGCCTGTCGAAGGGCCAGCACATGCAAACCCATTAACACAGAGAATTTACTGAGAATTTATTCAATGCTAAAGGACTAAAAGATAAAAGATGTTGTTTGGTGCAAGTGATGGTCAGCGAGGTGAAGTATGAACTGTATGTGTTTAATTAATATGCATATTATATTATATTATATAAATAGAGATGCAATGCTGGGTGGATTGCTACTTATATTCAGATTGTGGTCCATTAATGAATACAAATTACATGATGAAAATTGTAGTTATAGTTGTAATCTATTACATTACACATTTTAGTATATGCCCAAGTATAATATTTAAATAACTTTTCACTTTTCAGTTACTTTTTGAACTTGTTTATCACAATGATTTGAATACCATGTTGTTATAAAAATACAGAAAGAATGAAAATGTATTCCATTCTTTGTTATCAACAACATGAAATGCATCAAAAATTACATCAGGGTTTCCAAACTGGAGCTTGTAAAGGAAGGTTTGTGAAGTGATGAAAAGCTAATTAATTAAATCCTAAAAAGAATAAATGAAAGAATATGTATGTATAATATAATATTATATATATATATATATATATATATATATATATATATATATGTGTGTGTGTGTGTGTATGTGTGTGTGTGTGTGTGTGTGTGTGTGTGTGTGAATAAATAAATAAATAAAATATTTAAATTAAAATTTTCATTTTTGGAATCTGACCACATGATTCAGGTAAACCATATTTATTTATTTATTTAAATATATTTATTTAAATATTTTATTTATTTATCAAAATAAAATAAAATAAAATAACTTTATTGTACAACATTTCAATGACAAGTATTTAATTTTTTGATCCAGGTAATCAATATCTATTGTCAGTGTAATGACTATATATATATATGCATTATATATCATGCATAACATATAAATGATATATTATTTATATATGCAATATATAAGCAACTGTTGAAAAGTTACCAGTTACATTTGTGAATATTAAGTAATTATGTAAATAAATAAATAAACAAACAAACATAAAATATTCCAATTAAAACCATATTTATTTATTTAAATGTAATTAATATGTAATGTAATTAAATTATTATATTACATAATACATTAACATATAAATTATATATTGTTAAATATGCATTACATAAACAGAACAGTTTGATTTAAATTTAAAATAGAAATGAAATTTGTTGATAAATAAAACAAAATAAAATAAAATAAAATAAAATAAAATAAAATAAAATAAAAGTAGGCCTATGTAGTGGTGTACTAAACACCCGCCCACTGCACAACATTCTGACACTTTGCACAACAAAGGAAGTAAATCTTGAGAGGCTCAGTAGCCTGGTGACTGACATGCAATGCAAAGAATGGACAGCAAGTGACAGGAACATAACAGGTCATCCTTTCCTTTGCACAAGAAGAATGTCACCGCAATTGCCGAAATGCATTTCCTATTACCCACTCAATAGCGAATCTTTTTTCTTGTACTTTGAGTTCCGAGGGGGGGTGATCTATCTGATAGCAATAAACATCGGTGAGCATTTCTCTCGCCAAGCATAGAGGTACATCTGACAAAGCAGAGGATATTAAGAACGTAGCGCTCACGCGGTGACTCCTCACTACACTGGAGAGAGAAAAACAGCTTTGTTGTCATGGTCCAATTTATTATTATTGTCTGAGGTAGCTGAAGCAGAATGACATAGATGTGCAGCCCAAAGCTTCAAATCATCTTGGAGGAAGGCTTGCTCAGATTTTGAGCAACACTTCCAATCTAAAAACGTTCTTTAACCATCAGCTTCCTTGCCAGGAGCCTTTATGTAGATGTCACATATGGCATTTGGCTATGACATCCAGATTTTATGAATGATTTAAGAGCTTAAGGCATTGGAAATTACTTTCTTTTGTCACCAGTTTCCAACCGCTGGACTTGATAGATGTTATCCTACTCAATGTCTCCCAAGCATTTCAAATTTCCATTTATTTAAAGAGGAAATGGAGGGAAATTTTAACGGGTCACTAATTTCATTTCACTGCGTTCCGGTGGCATTAGGCCGGACCAGATATTTCAGAGGAGCACAAAATCAATGTGCACATTCTGTGGGGAATCGCTCCCTGAATCCATTAGTAACTTTGACCAAGAGGTCAGGTAAAGTAATAGCCAGATAAATGTTTTATTACTGATGCCCTGACTGACTTAATGGCCAAACTAAATACATATAGTACATCCATGCATGTCAAACACTTACGATTACATCAAGATGATGTAATGCATTTATCTTTGCTCTCCATGGCTCTTCACTACCTGTATACAAAGCTGCTTCTTGCTCATTTAGATCATTTTATGAGATATAAACTTAGAACTGCGAGACATAAATGTAGAATTGCAAGATATAAACAGTTCTGAGAAAAAAAAGTAAGAACTGATGTTAACTAAATTCTGAGAAGAAAAGTCTGTGAATTATGAGATAAAAGGTCCCAATTACAATTACCTTTTTTTTTTTATTTTGGGGTAGAAAGGGGGGAAAAAAGTGAGATGTAAACTCAGAATTCAGAGAAAAGGTCAGAACTGTGAAACGTAAATTGTATGAACTGATTCTGGGTTTATATGTTGCAATCCTGACTTTTTCTTCCAGAAATGTCAGGAAAAAAATCTGAATTGTGATTTTATTTTATTTTATTTTATTTTATTTTTATTTTATTTTAAATCTAGTGAAATCTAGTGAAAGTCTGTGTGTTGAGATAAAGGGTCACAATTACAGTATAACTGTTTAAAAATAAATAAATAAATAAAATAAAATAAAATAATTTTGGCGCAGAATGGGAAAAAAAAGTGAGATATAAAGTGCATAAACTCAGTATAAACTGACATAAAACTCAGAATTGCAAGAAAGTCGTAATTCTGGGTTTATATGTTGCAATTCTGACTTTGTCTCCCAGAATTGTCAGAAAAAAAAGTCTGAATTGCGACCCATTTTATTTTATTTTATTTTATTTTATTTTATTTTATTTTTTATTTTTTTATTTTATTTTATTTTATTTTATTCTGCCACCAGAAATCTAGTGAAAGATTTCTGTGAACTGTATGAGATAAAAGGTCACAATTACAATTGCCTTTTTTTAATTCTGGCACAGAAAGGGGGAAAAAAGTGAGATGTAAACTCAGAAATCAGAGAAAATGTCGGAATTATGAAATGTAAACTCATTATAAACTGATATAAACTCAGAAGAAGAATGTCGGAATTTTGTGTTTATATGTTACAATTCTGACTTTTTATCCCAGAATTGTCAGAAAAAATTGTAAGATAAAATCACAGTTACCCTTTTATTTTATTTTATTTTATTTTTTTATTTTTTATTTATTTATTTTTTTTAAACAGCCATGTATCCAAACTGAAAAGACTGCCATTAAGGTATTTATAAAGGGTAATTTGCATATTAAAACTTTAGTGCATCCCATGCAAGATTTAATGAATGCATCATTAATAGATGAAATGCATTCATGTATTTCCATGCTTCACAAATGGTCTAAAAGCAGTCGCGAGCACATTAATGCTGCAGTAATCATCTTCTTAAATGCATATTGATTCGAATTGTCTAAGGACAGATAATATTTAAGAGTGTTTGTGTATTCTTGCTTATAACCCATTTTTCTAAGCTGCATGACTGGTCAGTAGTACAAAAAAAAGAGGGGAGTGTGAGTCGGAGGGCTTCATGGGAGGAGGTGGGCTCTCCGGCAGTGATTAGTGGCAGCTGTGGAGCATTCATGCTGCGTCTCTCTCCTCTTCACTCCAACAGGCCACTAAATCCCACCAATCACAGGACCCCGCTTTCAAACAGCGCAAAATTTGATTTCTTAAAGGGGCCGTTGCTTCGAACGGGAGAAGCGGAAGGATTGTTTTGATTTAAACTGGTAGGTTTTCACTGGTTCCTGCCAGGAAAGATGTATATTTTCAAAGCAAAATCAGATTATGTATAGGGTTTGACCCATTTTTATGGGCAGCCCACTCATTACAATACAAACAATGACATCACTGTTTCATTTAACAAATCGAGAGGAGATTTCATGGTGGTAAGTATTTGTTTATTAAAAGATGAGTCAAAGAGAGGTTCACATTTGGAATGTGAGGCTAGACTGCCTTGTACTTCACCATTTTTCCCTGGCAAAGAGTCCATCATATTCCAAACCTTGTATCAAAACAGACTTCATGTAAGACCCACATAAAAATAAACAAAATATGTTTAAGTGCAAGAAACAAAAATACAGGTTTATGGTTGTTGTTGTTGGTGGTGGTGTCAGTTTTGATAGAAAAGACGGCAGTCTTGAGTCAAAAAATGAAATGTTTCATCATATGAAACGAGGATATGGAATGTACCTTTTTTTGCTTTCTTGGTTTTTCTTCAGCCAGACCACCGACATTCATTATTTGCCCATTATGGCACACTTTCAAAAATGAGTCATTTTCAAATTGGTTGCAGGACACGAATTGTCCAATTTTTGTGGGTCAGTTTAAAGAGAAATGGTGTTTTTTTTTTTCTCCACAGAAAAGCACACCATGTGACCATATTCAGTTACGATCAGTTCCAGCTGATTTCTTTATTCATCAATGACTTCAGCATCATGACAAATAATGATGTTGACAGAGCAAAAGTCTGCCCGTCCATCATTTTGCTACAAAAATGCAAAAAAAAAAAAATGTAGATGGTCTGCATTTACAAGTAAATATATTGCACAAAAAAATGAAGGGGAAACAGTATGTGCCATTAGAAAGAAAGAAAAAAAAAATCCAGTCTCACACCTGCGATTTGGGACCCATCCACATATCACGAGTATGATATACATAAACTCCTAACTTTACTATTTTACAGTACATATACAATCTTGAAACTAATACCAGCACTGAGGTATGCATCTCCCCCCTCCCCAATGCCATATGTTCTACAAATACTCAACAAATTTGATCTACAGCTGTACAAAACCTAGCTTAAAATCACAAGGCATTTTTGATGCAAGTTTTAATTTAAACTTAATCCTTAAACCAGGACTCCCTTGCATGCTTAAAACAAATGATAAAGGGAAGAAGTGCCTGAAACTCACTGAGTGCCCAGTAAGAACATTCCCTTTTGAACTGTACAAAAATATGCCTGAAAATAGTTTGCTTTCTTTTAAAAAGATGAGGTCTGTTATGTATCAAAATGCTTCCTCTAACACCTGCAACTCTAAGGAGGTTTAGGCTGCTTAAGTTTCAAACCAGTAGGTAAACAGAATCAGTCCCAAAAAGAAAAGAAAAGGAAAAAAAAAAAAAAAAAAGTTCCGGCATTTAGAAATGACTAAACAACGTTTGAAAGAAACGTCCTGAACAGTAATAGTTCACAGATTTGCTTTGAGTCAGTCCACAGTCTTTACATTTTCAGCTCCCTGCAGTTAGAAAGAGGGTATAAGATGCATAGAAGTTCTCAGATTTTCCCTTTGTGGTCCGCTTTAGTTGAACAGTAATTGTAGACCTACAGAAAAATCCATAAAACCCTGTCATGCTGCCAGAAAAAAAAAGGTCTGCAGACTTTTTTTCTTTTTTGCTACAGTACCAGCTTCATGAGCATCTAATTCCCCAAACCTCTCCCCTCCTATGGCAAACCATTTTAACATTTATTCCCTCAAACTAACTAGCATTTATTTTTTGTTACTTTGTTTAGTATCTTATTCAATTGTACTACTATTTCATTAAATACTGGCTAAAACTTATTCCTTAGCTTCTGTTTTTGACATGTATTCAGACTGTTGCTGTATTAGGCACCAATATTATTATTCCATAATAACTAAAAAGATACTATTCCCAAATTGTTAGAAACTAGCATTAATTCCTGTTTTTGCTTGTAGCATTTTGAATTTAATTATTAAGAAGATATTCTGACTAGGTATTACAAGTAAACTAGTGTAAGAAGTGAGGTAAGAAATGTTAGTACTGGAATAGTGACTAGTAGCACATTTATAAGTACTTTGGATGACTGACTTGTAATTAAAAAACGATACTAGTAACACGCATAGATACTATATAGCGTAAGGAAGTAAATGTTAAAGTGGCTTGCCATACTTGCCTCCTTCACAAATCCCCTATAGGTGGACCACCAGATGAAGGCAGGGGAAAGATATACGTACAGAACAGAGCATTATACCTCTCCCGTATGTTATTACTTGTCTTATTTAGTATGTAAAAACCAAGTCAGAAAAGTTCGCTTCGAGCCAGTCCCCAGCAATCATTTCGCTGAGCTCAGGCGTGCAATAGTCTGGAAATTCAAAGTGGGAGCCCAGGCTGCCCTCGCTAAAAGACTCCAACTCCTTATCCACCAGAGAGAGGGAGAGATTCCCTGGGTTTTGGTTGCCCAGCTCCGAGCTTTGCGCGGAGGAGGCGAAGTTCAAACTGAAGTCAAAAAGCAAGTCGTCCGCGTCTTCGCTCGAGCTGGAAGAAGTGGAAACTGACCTAGAAGATGCTGGTGAGACGGATGCGGGATACATTGTGCTCTGCTTGGTGATGTTTTTGAAATTGTAGAAGAGTCTGTTGTTCCGGACCTCCTCGTACATGCTGGCGCCCTCGGACTCTGTGGACGAGCTCAAAGTTGGGCTGGCGGGAACTTTTGCTACATTGTAGGCTTGGATCGGATCCTCTTCTTCCTCCTTCACCCGGACTCGAGAGGAGTCCTCCTCGGAGTCGTCGTCGTCGTCTTCATCCGTGAATTCACTTTTAATGACAGTCTTTGAAACTTTCATGCTCTTAAACGCGTACTCGTCTCCGTAGCCGTGAGACGATTTGCTTCCCGTCTTGTTCGCTTTCAGTTTCGGACATTTCTTGGAGTTCTTGGACATTTTGCTGCAGGACTTCTCTGGAGACGGGGCTGAGGATTTGGAGGAACTGTCCAGCTTTGGTTTCTTCTTGGGTCTGTATTTGTAGTCGGGATAATCAGCCATGTGTTTCAACCGGAGTCGCTCGGCTTCCCTGATGAAAGGTATCTTTTCGCTGTCCTTCAGCATTTTCCAGCGCTTCCCCAAGCGTTTGGAGATCTCGGCGTTGTGCATGTCTGGAGACTGTTCCATGATCTTTCTCCGCTCGATTTTAGACCATACCATGAACGCGTTCATCGGTCGCTTTATGTGTCCGGTCGCTGTCTTGCACCAGTCTGGGTTTATCGAAACCATGAATTCACTTTCATCGGAGTCGGTGGCTTCTCTGGACATGCTGTCCGTTTCGCTGTTGTCCGTTTGCTGCACCATGGTGCCGTTGCCGTGTGTTGTCAGTCCAGAATATCACCCGCGTGTGTCTGCTCTCTGCGCCTCAGAGGTTCACCCACTCTTTCCAGAGTTACAAGCCGCCTTCTTAACTACTTCTTGGCTTTTTCATGTACATGACATCATAGGTAGCGCTCCAATCACATCCTCTCCACTCCGCCCTACAGACTCCATGGAGCGCGATTTAACCCTTAACGCTCTCTCGTCTGGACCCACGCTGTGCGAGACGCGCATATCACTAGATAAACTGAACTGGAATGCGAGTGTCAACACGTAAACAAGCGAAACCAAACAAACGTTCGCAACAAATGTTCCAGAATCCTCCACGATGCGAGACTATAGGAGCGAGTCGTATGTTATGAAAACATTTGTGTATGGAAGCTGGTTTCTCTCGCTCTCCACACTCTCTTAATAAAATACTGAAGGTGGCGCTTGGACACTGTTCCTGCGTTCATATATATGGGTGATTCTTCAATTAGGGGAAATGTTCTGTCTTCTGGGATGGTTTTATAGGAAGGAAAGCTTTTTAATAAAACAGTCATTCTAGGATAGATTCTAACAACTGTTTTGTGTATTTAATTAGCTGGGGGGGAAAGACAAATTAGCATAATTCCCTATTCCCAGACATTACTATAATTTCCTTTATATGATAAATATATAAAATGTGTTGAAATCAGAAAAAAAATAATAAAATAACTGAAAAAAAAAAAATATATATATATATATATATGTTTTTCAGTAAAACAAAAAAAAAAACTTAATTCAGATGGTATTTGGTATACTGCAGGCATGTTTTATGGTGTATGAAAGAAAATAAGAAGCTAGTTCAAGGCTAAACTTAAAAAAAAAAAAAAAAAAAAAAAAAAAACATCCCACATTATATCAATAATCTAAACTAGCACACATCAAAACCCACCGCAAGGTTGATCAAAGCCAAAATCTGATTTTATTCAAGGACACATGATGCATATTTAAAAAAAAAAATAAATAAATAAAAAATAATAGAATAATAAATAAAAAACATATAGCTTTTAACACCAGGGGCCAGTTGCATAAACTTACAGCTAGCAGTTAACAAAGGGGTAATCAGTCTTATATTTTGGATTCAACTTACACTAACCTACGTTTTTAGGTAACCTAATTTAAAAAAAAATTGACCAGTCTTAAAAAAAAAAAAAAAAAAAAAAAAAAATAGCTGACTACTTTAAGACTAGTCTAAATCTTTTATGCAACTGGCCCCTGCAGTTTGTCTCTTAACATTCTGTTTTAATTTATTGATTATTATTAGGATATAAAACCGAGTGGGTTTTACAATAATATTGATTATAGTACTACATTTATTCATTTTTTTTCTGCATTTAATAATAATAATTATTTACCAACATTACAAAAGGCAGGATAGCTTCTTAGATTGTCTATTTCTGTTTGGGAATAAATTCATTTTCTCAGCTAAAAGGCAAAATCAAATGTCAGTTTGCTCTGTGCTTCATTCAAAGCCAACAGATCGCTTTCTCTGCCCACTGTGGTTAGCAGTCAGTAATGTTACTTGAAACTATGCATCTGCCAAGGCTTCCTGTTTTCTGTCCCCTAGAGGGCAATCACTAGCCCTTCAGAGACCTTACATCACCCTCACCTCTGATGATGGAAGAAACTGCCCTGAGCAGTGGCCATGTGACTAGCTTTGCCTAAAAAGGTAAGGCTTGAGCACATATGACAAGCTTACAGAAGCAATCTGCTCACTTAGTGACCACAAACCTGCCCCCACTCTTGCACATTTCTCCAACATCCGCTTAAAATCTCAAGGTCATCCATTTGTAAATAAATAAAAAAAAGCATCTATGGTGGCAAACAGAAAAGTGAATCCAAGACATCCGCCTCTGCTATCGGATGAGAGAGAAGAAATGTTGAATGAACAGATATCTATGGTTTTGGTCTGCTCTCTTGCTTTGGTTCGGTCTGTGTTACATCATCGTTCTTGTGATAGGCTCACAAACAGAGGTGAATCAGAGCTGCCTAATGATGTGCCGCTCATTAGCATGGCTCGTTAAGGGCTGTGAATGAGGTGAGAGTGTCAGCCACTGCAGAGGTGTGAGTCATCCTGAAAAAAGGGAGGGTCTCTGTGCAGGGAAATCTGAGACATCCTCTCTCCCTTGACTGCTGCACACAACACACACATTTGTTTTTCTATCATTCTATTGATTTCTGTTTATTAATACTGACCTTAGGATATTTTTTTTGTCCTAACCCTAAATTTGACCCTCACAGAGCATTTTGCATTTTTACATTAAGGCACTGTTTAGCATGTTTATTAGACTGTTTTCTATGTGGGGGCCGTTGCCTGATAGGTGATATTACAGGTTTTACTATCCTTGTGGGACATTTGGTTTGCACAAAGCAGACAAAACCTCACTGACACACACATACACCCTACAAGGACCAGAAGGAATAGGTAAGTCAACAAGATAAGCACTGGTGGTCTTTAGTGTTGCTGTCCACATGTGCATCCGATTATGTGTTTTGCAACTCACTGCTCTTCCAAAAGAAATACATCTAGAGTTGAAATATTGTGTTGAATTTAATAGAAGTATTATTATGACTGGCTGTATGACAACCTACTTTGCTTAACACGACTTCTTTGTCTCTATCGCGATTTGATTGGATGTGACTGGTTATGCTCAGCTGTGATTGGTTCATGCGATAAGCCCCGCCTCTTGTGTTCGTGTGCGTTCCGCGATCGCGAATCGGTCTAAATAAACAATATGATTGTGTTAAGGAGGACTAATTTAATGAAGTAAGTAAACAACTCACACATTTAGATATAACCACTTTGTCACGTCGAAATAACTTAAAATAACACCAAAGCATGATCTGTGTGAGTTTTTAGTGAGTAATCAGCTGGGTGAAATTTAAGATAAATCTCCATGTCTGTGTGCAAAGTTTATCTAGCTTTGATGAGTGATGATCTGAACAATTAAAAAAATAGTTAACTATTAAAAATAGTAAAATATGTGACCCTGGACCACAAAACCAATCCATAAGGGTCATTTTTTTGAAATTGAGATTTATACATCATCTGAAAGCTGAATAAGATTTCCATTGATGTGTGGTTTGTCAGGACAGGGCAATATTTTGCCAAAATACAGCTATTTGAAAATCTGGAATCTGAGGGTGCAAAAAAATCGAAATATTGAGAATATCGCCCTTAAAGTTGTCCAAATGAAGTTCTTAGCAATGCATATTACTAATCAAAAATAAATTATTGATGTATTCACTGTAGGAAATTTATGAAATATCTTCATGGAACATGATCTTCACTTAATATACTAATGATTTTTGGCATAAAAGAAAAATCAATCAGTTTGACCCATACAATGTATTTTTGGCTAAAGCTACAAATATATCAGCGTGACTTACGACTGGTTTTGTGGACCAGGGTCACATATATTGTGTAAATTGTTACTGCTTTGAGTTACTATTTTGGAATAAATGTAAAATGCTTAAAAACACTATAACCTAAAGAGATTCATATCGTTCGAGCAAACTGAGTAAATAATTAAGCCTATATTAAAATATAAATTATATCATAAATATACTGCATTTTATTGTATTGATCTAACACATACAAAATAAACTGGATAAATAAAAATAAATATATCTGCCTTATAAAATATTCCCTCAGTTATCTAAACTCTTTGAAACAGCTGTTTCTGTGCAAGAGCGCTGAGGCATGGATCAATACAGAGTCAGGGTAAGGGTTATCTGATGCTGCAGATGCATGGATCCATCTCCTCTGCATAGCCTCTAGACAGGTGGGCCTCCTCTGACTGCTATCTGATGAGTTAACAATGGCTAGGAAAAGGGGTTGTTATAGGGGCCTATAGAGACGCAAATAAAGTTCTCACTTACATAACACATTCCTGAATATTCCTCTTGCCTTCATGAAGTGGTTCTAGCCTTGAAGAGGTATTTTTATGCAAATAGCATGATCAACTGATAGTCATCATATGTAGTGTGTGGATGGTACAGATATTTGCATCCTGCCATGACAAAGGGAACGCATCTGGATGGTGTTGTTAATGTTATCTTGAGAGTTTTACATTTGTGCACGTTCTGTACTTTGATAAGCTGAACCTGTGTGGAATAAACAATCATTGATTTAAATGTGGGCAAATTGTATACAAAACATATAATCGTTCTAACCGTCGCCATCTGCCAGATGAAAATACACTTTTAATGTTTTGACGCATTCATGTGAGACAAGAAACTAGTAGGACAGTAATGAGTTTCACAGGGGATGCAATTTACTCTGCAAATCAGTATAATCATAGCCGGAAACCTGACTTCTTAAAGCAGAAAGTTCTTAGAGCATAATTAGAATACACTATTAAAGAAGCAATATTTTAATGAACACATCTCAACTGAGACAACTTTAATACACTGTGCTATATGTGATAAATTCATCTAAGATGCCAAAAAGTGACTGATTTCTTTCTTTTAGGTCAGTCTTGGTGAACCCTGTAAAGAATGAATAGTAACACTGTACATCTACTGCAACTGTAAGTAAAAAGTGAAAGCAGTGAGACTACAAACTGAACTAAACTCTTTTTGTTCTATTAGTTTAGTAATGTAACAGTTGTAACTTAACTTTATATTGCCCACATATTTGAAAGATTTGTTTTAGTAAACTCGTTCAATCAGATGAACAAACAAACAGATAGATAGATAGATAGACTCACTGAATTATGAGTCCCTGCAAAACATTTAGGTCTACTTTTAAATAAATAAATAAACAAATACTCACTGAATTTTGAGTCCCTGCAAAGAATTTAGGTCTACTTTCTAATTAACTAACTGACTGACTGACTGACTGACTGACTGACTGACTGACTGACTGAATAAATAAATAAATAAATAAAGACTCACTGATTACAATACTTGTAAGAACTTGTTACAATAAAAGTCTACTTGTTACAATAAAATGAAAACAAACAAACGTATGAATGAATGAATGAATGAATGAATACTCACTGATTCATGAGTCCCTGCAAAGAATTGAGGTCTACTCATGAGAAAGAAAGAAAGAAAGAAAGAAAGAAAGAAAGAAAGAAAGAAAGAAAGAAAGAAAGAAAGAAAAAGAAATACTCGCTTTTTAATGAGTAATGGCACAGAATTTAGGTCTACTTGTTACAATAAAATTATAATAAATAAATAAATAAATACTCACTGATTTATGAGTGACTGCAAAGAATTTGGGTCTACTTTTTTATAAATAAATAAAATAATAAATAAATAATAACTCACTGATTCATGAGTAACTGCACAGAACTTAGGTCTACTTATAGTAAGTAAGTAAATAAATAAATACTCACTGATTAAGGTGCCTGCAAATAATTTAGGTGTACTTTTTATAAATGAATGAGTGAATGAATGAATGAATGAATGAATGAATGAATGAATGAATGAATGAATGAATGAACAAACGAATACTTACTGATTCATGAGTGCCTGCAAAAATGTAAGGTCTACGTTTTCTAAATAAATACTCACTGATTCATGAGTAACTGAACAGAACTTAGGTCTACTTACAATTAATAAATAAATAAATACTTACTGATTAATGAGTGTCTGGAAAGAATTGAGGTCTACTTTTTCTAAATAAATAAATAAATAGATAAATAAATACTCACTGATTCATGACTAAATGCACAGAATTGAGGTCTACTTATAAATAAATAAATAAATAAATACATACAGAAAATCTCTAAATTAAACTGTTATATCATGTCATATTGTGTGTTTTCTAAAAGTACTTGCTCCTATAAGTAGCTTTAAAATAGTTACACCAGCTTGCAGCATAGCCAGATATGTTTTCAAAATAATGTGTAGCTTTAGAGCAAGCTACAGTTTCAAACTTTCTTCCTCAGCAGACATCTATAACGTTATAGTTTCACACTCACAAACCAATGCTAATGTGGCTATAGAGTGTCAAACTCCTTTCACTCCCTCAAGATTCTGATGTTTAACAGACATTCGACACCCGGGTACTTGTCATTAATGTAAACAGCTGACGCCTGACACTTCTCAGGAATGTCTATCACATGACGCACTAACACAATCAACAGCTCCCTTGTCTAGCCCTAAAGAGCAGCACTGTTTAGTAAAACACCCCAGAAGAGTGGTCACAACCCACGAGTTAAGCTACAAAGAAGTGAAAAGAGTATGAAATAAACTAGCTTCAGTAGATGTGTGAATTTCAGTAGCAGCCGCAATCTGGGACCAAACCACTGAAATTCAGTGAGGAAACAAGTCAAAGCTTCTGTTTCAGCTCACCGCCTCGCTTTTCACCAGGGCAGTGGAAACGTGGGAATGCTTTGCTCGGGCGTAATGATGTCATCACCTTGCTTTCAAAGGCCCCTGGCGTCTTGACATGGCAACATTTCACCTGTTGTCATTTCTACGTCCACACTCCCAGCCTGCCTGAGTGTGCCATTGAATTCAGGGAAACATTTTCACTGTACAACTACCTCCTGAGTGTTTGTGTGCACTCCGTCTTGGGCTAATAAACATGGTCTGAGAGAGCCCTCGGGGGCGACGAGGCCGGGTAATGAGAGTATGTTTAGTCTGGGGAAGCTGGGACAAATTCTGATGGATTGCATGGCCACGGCTTAACCTCCTCTAATACATACTAAAGTACAGGGAGACCGAGTTCTGCACACTTTCACTTTTTCAAACGCTGCTTGGGAAATAGATGAAATCAGGTTCCAAGATGCTCTCGTGATTTCTGAAGTAAGACGCATATTCGACGGAAGGCTGAAATGAAAATAGCCTTTGCTGCCAAAGAGATCTCGGCGAGCAAAAAGCACAATACATCAAGGCTTTTCTCGCTTCGTTGTGAAAGCGCATGTTTAGCGAAATGGTCTGCCGTGTCCGACAAGCACGAACTTGCTTTTTCATGTAAATAGAAAGAACATGATGAGCTCTGATGGAGTCAGGGTGTACGGTTAGTCACTCTTAGACGTATCTGCACTCTGAAGTTTCCGTTTATGATCTTTGCACCACAAGCCCAATTGTGACAGTTCAAAGACGCCTCGCAGAATACATGGCCCTCGGGCTCAGAAGTCTTATTGAGAGAACTCACCCTCTGTAATTACCAGCTGTACATAATCTAAAATTAAAGGTTAGATTTCTTTAAAATATTATGTGTTTCTCTTGATCCAAGTATTAAATTATTTTAAAACTGATTATCAGAACATAGGGTTTATTCTAATAAGTCAACTTACATAGCTTCATGTTGGCAACCTGTTCACTAAAAGTCTATTTATGAGAAATCTTAAGCTAACCGTTGCAACCCAGTGATCCTATGCACTCATTCACTTAAGATATCATTAAATAAATTTACTTTTCACCTCCAAACAATATTGTTTTCACAGTAAGCAACATTATATTTTAGTTGCATGGCTTGTTGACAGGCCATAGCCCACAATGACCACAATGTGTATATAAGGAAAGTTTGAAATTGAATGTAATTTTTATGGAAGTGTTATTGCTGGGTGCTGTAGTGCTGTCTAATTAAAAAGTGTGGCTAACCTGCAAGTGCATAAGAAGGACAGGACATAAGAACCATGTTTAGTTTATAAGGAGAGAAAAACATAAACTTGCCCATTGCGTTTTACATGTAATCTGTAATTTACTGCAAAATATGAATTCTTCAAAATAGAAGTTCTAGGGCTATAAAAGTGTCTCCATTGTAATTTTATGATATTTTATGAGTGTTTTCTAACTAGATGACTTGTTAGATGACTCCTGTATAACAATGGAAGCAATAAGTGGAAAAGATGCAGAAAAACAGTCTTATCTGTGATTTTAAAGGGATAGTTCACACAAAAACAATACTGAAAATGCACTCACTCTGAGGTCATCAGATATAGACGAGTTTGTTTTTTTCATCAGAACTGATTTGGAGAAATTCAGCATTCCATCACTTGCTCACCAGTGGATCCTCTACAGTGAATGGGTGCCGTCGGGACGAGAACATCACAATAATCTGCAAATAATCCACATGACTCCAGTCCATCATTTAAAAAAATTAAATGAAAAGTTGCATGTTTGTAAGAAACAAATCCATTAACACTTAAATGCATACTTCGGGAACTTTATTAGTTTTCCTTGATCTATTCATTATAAACAATATAACAAGAAAAAATAATACAATTTAAAACAATGTTTTCTTATTTATTTCATTATTTCATTTATTTTTTTAATAAAAAGTGTATAGGGTCACTACACTGTCAGAAAAAAAGCTACAGTTCTGTCGCTGGGGCGGTACCCTAAGGTACAAAGTGAAAAGGTACAAATATGTACTTTTAAAGTACTAATATGTACCATTAAGGTACCAATATGTTCCTCTAAGGTACCAATATGTATTTTAAAAGTACTAAAATGTACCTTTAAGATACTAATATGTACGGTTTAGGGGTAGGTAAGGTACAAAGATGTACCTTTTTACTTTTGTACCTTAGGGTACCGCCCAGCGACAGAACTGTACCTTTTTTTTTCAGAGTGTAGAGACCCGAGGGGTGTATTAGTGTAAGTAATTTTTTCTACAGAAAAATATTCAAATATCTGATGACTCAGTATATGCAATTCATCTTTATTCCTCGAGGTGGCACTGTTTAATAGACATGACGTGATGTTTCATTCATAATTGCCACAGGCATAAAACAAAAGAATATCATCAGCAAATATTGAACTGGTTTGAATGGCTATACTGCAGAGCAATTACCTGTATGCAATAAAATATAAATGTCACTGTCATTTGATGGTGGATGCAGTGAATAAGCTGGCGGTGATCAAACTATTGATTTTAAAGTCACTAAAAACAACAGTTTTGCTAATATGGTTGAGATCGTGAATATGAACCAGATGCTTAAGTGCGCTCTGATGATAACGCAATAGTAAAATCATCTGCTCAAATTCAACTCCTCTAAGTTTCAAAAAAAAAAAAGTAAAGAAATATGCTTTATTTTATTCTTCTGTAATTGTTCTTAAAATATTAAGAGAGTTTTTTTTTGCTATTGCAAGCATGCATTTAAGGGTTAAGGAATTTTAACATTAAACCTTCTCTCTTTTGGCCAAAATACAAGTCCATAAGCCATAATATCACTTCCTCCACTGAAAAAGTCCATTCCCTGTTCCCAAATCAAAACCCACCATATTTGCTTAGAACTGTTTTAGACTATTTTTGGCTTGTAATCAGTACTTGATCTAACCATATTTCCCTCCTGATTTAGACGAGATGACTCTTTTTTTTTAACTGGAGAAAGCAATATTATGAATAGAGGGTTAGTTATTTTTTTTAGCAAATTTTTGGGTGAATAAAAGAATAATTAGTCAAAGTGGTGGGAGAAAAAAAGAATCCATTTCTATCTTTCCCACCTGGTACTCAGGCAATAATCTCATTATAACATGTCTGTAAACTGAAAAAAGAAAAAACAATTTCTTTAAAAAGATATAGCTTCCTGTCCCAGTTCCTTTACTTTCGAATGGAAACACATGAGAAGGTTTTGTAGAGCTGACATCTTTTAAAAAAAACAAGGGAAAAGGGATCAGCTTCAGCACTTTTGATCATTCTGAGAAGCAAGGGCGGAAATTGTTTAAAAGTGAGCGTGTTTTCACAGTAAATCTGTTCAATGTGGCCATGGCTCTGTTTAATAGAGTAATGACCCAGGAGCTTTTAGTTGGTGCTGGCAGCTGTCTTCCTGGAAAAAAAGGGCAATAAACATCTGCACCAAAGAAATGTTTGAGTTTTCATTTGCTTATTATCCGGGTTTCTCTCAGAACCTTTTTTTTTTAGCATGTGGGAATGTTCTTCTGATTGAGAGACACATGTCTTCAGGCCCTAGTTAGGTGATAATGTGTTTTTCTGTGGCACTTTCCACGAATAGAGTAAAAAATAAGTGTCCTATTACTTTTTAAAAGCAGGGCTTAAATCCCATGTGTTTTGCTGTGAGATATTTTATAGTTTATCTAACATAACTAATAGATATGTTAGATAAACTATAAAATTAACATACAATTAACTAAGCAAGTAGTTTTAAACACATAAAACATAAAAAAAAAAAAAAAGATTAAATAAACAATTTTCTTTTATTTATGAATATAGGAATAACTACAAACTAACATTTGGTCCCAAACTAGCAAGCCCATACTGAATTCATTTAGGCTAAATGTAGAACACTGTTGCTTACTAGTATTAAACTTACATTGTGAAAATGTGTGTTAAAGGGATAGCTCACCCAAAAATGGAAATTTCCCCATGATTTACCCACCCCCAAGATATCCTACAATACAATTGCAGTTATATTTAAAAAATGTGCTGGCTCTTCCAAGCTTTCTAATGGCAGTGAATGGGTGTTGAGATTTTGAAGCCCAATAAAGTGCATCCCTCCATCATAAAAAACACTCCACATGGCTCCAGGGGGTTAATAAATGTCTTCTAAAGTAAATCGATGCCTTTGTGTAAGAAAAATATCCATATTTAAAACTTTATAAACCGTAATCTCTAGTTTCTGCCGGTGAGAAGTGATGAACACAGAAGTGTAGAGGAGAGATCGCAGGTGAAACAAAAACAAAACACAGGTGAAAAATCAGAAGTACAAAACAATGTCGAAAGAGAAATGTTGAAGCATTTCAATATAAGCCAAGAGGAGACTGGTTTTCCTTTGCCGTAAACAAAACTTGGTTTTCGCGAGACCAGCATATTTTTGCCAGATCCTACACTACATCTACGTCCTATGTCATCCATTGGAACACCACTCTGTTACGAATGCGCGTACGGAATTTTATCATCATGATCTAATTATATATTGGGTAATCATTTTGCCATTATTGCATATATGTTGTGGTGTGCTTTTTCAATGTAAACAGTCACAACATTTTATTTACATTACACTACTTACACATTTATGAGCATGTAACCCAACCCCTGCCTCTTAACCTAACCATTTGTCAATAAATCACAGGATATAACAGGAAAATACAACTACAGTCATAATTTATTAAAAAAATATTAGTATTCCAAGTCTTCCGAGGCAAAACAATTGAGAGTAATAGACGTGATCGCCATCTCTATCCGCCGTAAAACTCATCCTGTGTGCTGCAGTCTGTGCACAAATTCAAAAAATGCTGCCTGAAGAAATGTTACGTCAGCTTTGGTTGTGAAATGCCATTGGCTCTTGTGTGTTTTGTGACCCAACGGTCATGCTGATGTTCGGGAGTATCTTTTTGAATGAGATGTGAGCGTGTTAAAAGGAGCATGATCATTTTCAGTGATTTAAACCGTATGTTTTACTCTCTTCTTCGCATAAAGATATCGTATGGCTTCAAAAGACTCTGAATGCAACGGGACTTGTTTTTAAAGCTTTTATGCTGCTTGTTTTTGGTCAGTTTTTGCAATAAATGCCTGTGACTGTACTTATATTTGCCTGTTACGTGTTTTATATTGTTCAGAAATTGGGTAGGTTTAGGGTAGGGGTGGGGTTAGGTGCTTGAATGAAAGTATAACTTCATATAAAATTATTTTAATTTGTATGCATGCAAACCATTAAATTAAGGCAAACAACTGAAAACAATGGAGGACCCTGCATGTCGAAAAGTGATGTTAAACGGGTACCCTGTGCATTAAAAAAGACGCTAAAGGAGTCATGACCAAACGTCAATATTTGTTAATTTGGGAGTGAGAACGTGTTGCTTATAAAGTTTTAAATATGGATATTTTTCTCATACAAACACAAACACATCAATTCACTTCAGAAGGCCTTTATTAACCCCTGGAGCCATGTGGAGCACTGTTTATGATGGATAGATGCACTTTATTGGACTTCAAAGTCTCATCAGCTATTCAGCAGCCATTATAAAGCTTGGAAGAGCCAGGACATTTTTTAATATAACTCTGATTGCATTTGTCTGAAAGAAGAAAGTCAAATGGGGTAATGTTAATTTTTTTTGGGTGAACTATCCCTTTAAATGAAGGGTTCAGATGCAAAAGCCCCTAAATCCATCTGACGTATTTCTTTAAAATTACCATTTCTTTCTGGCTACTTTGTATAGGTTTCTATGTAAGTACTGGTACTTCTGATTGGGCTGAGGCTGGAATTTATCGAGTTTGAAGTAAAAGTATTTGATGGACGTATAATATGTGTCAGGAGCATTCACTCAGTATCATTATCTCATTTTTGACCGAGATGGCTTTTAGCTGGTTTTGCATCTGAACTCTTCAAATATTCACACCGTTATATAATTTACTGACTTGTTATTATTTTTAAGTTTCAAGTTTAGTAACACGGCCCCAAAAACTAAAAACCTCACACAAAATAAATAAAAAGCAGCTCACATAATATAATTGACGGTCGCCAGTCAACACTTTCTAAAGATTAAATGCCTTGTTTCACTGACTGTTTGTTGAAAAAGAAAAGAAAATGACAGTTTCACACTGTTTTGTACCTTGCTCGTGAAAGGTGCCCTGCAAATTTAAAAATAATTACAGCTTTGAAAATCACTGTATGTGTTGACTTTGAAAGCCTCTGAAAGATCTTTATAAGCAAACTCAATTTGTTTCTCATCATTTTGAGATATCGATCTAGATTTATGACTTTAATGTAAGACGTAAACCATCAGAGCACAATTTTCGGTTTAATTATATCTGTCTACCACTCCTACAACCTTCTCAGGGGACAAGGACGACACTTAGCTATTTTTGTTCCTCCCCGTGCAACCACAACTTTGATCGTTTAAACAAAAAGCAAACAAAGTCAAAGCCATTAAAAACTTTGACCTAAAAGTAGAGCGATAGAAGGAAAGTCAGGCACGGAAATCATCTAGACACAACTTGCTTGTCTAAATAAGAAGCACATAGCCAACAATTCATGGAGCTCCATCCATCAAAACTTACAAAGAAAGACCTCCGAGGACATGACAGGACTATATGCGTTCACTTAAAATAATATTTAAATTCTGTAGGTGAGGCTATTAAAATTTCTTTGTTCGGCGATTACGTCCGAGGTTATCTTTGCTGAAGGTAGCCATAAAGTCAGTCGTAAGGACTCCCAGGGTCAAGGATAGGTTTGACAGACAGCTCTCTTTTCTTATTATTCCAGCAGAACAGATAAATGAAGTCTTGTACTTGCAATGAAAAACACAATAATCATTCTGTTTCACTAGCAGGTCATCAGCCAGCGGCAATATTCATCTCTCAGCCGAGTAATAAAGTGTAGAGGTCACCGAAAGAGGGACAATGACCACTGCGGCGAGATTGATGGTCCAGAAAAGGGCAGCAAAATCCGAGCTAAATCAAAGCGATTCCATGTTAATGAAATCCCATCGCCGTACACTGTAAATCATCTATGAACTAATCTATTAGTGATAATGAATTCACATTGGCAGTTTAACCTTACTTTTGCAATTCATTATATTTGAGATTAACAAGGGATAGAATCTAAGTGAAGTGTCTGTGGGGAATTATGTCTGGGGGCTGCGTTGTCAATCACGGATTGTGTTCTCGATGTCTCCCATTAAACGGGAGGAATTAAATAAGACTTTCTTTGATGCCGACAGCTTTCCTCTTTAATGCCGTCGCTACTTTTCCCCAAGATAGTTAACTCTTCATTACCCAAATTAAAGGCATCCATCTTGCTCACTGCTGCCATATTGGCTTGACCTCTGCCTGTCACAACTTCCATGTAAGATGGTGAGTGATGAATGACTGCCTCCGATCCCGTCGCCCCGAACCCAACCGAGTGTCCGACTCCCTCTGATCCATTTATCTCTAGAGGCCGTGCCACGAGCCTGCTTTTAACAATGAGCGGGTAAAAGCCCTAATTGACTTTTATAGAAATGATTTTAATTATATGCCTGGCAGCTCTCTGAGAGTTCATAAAGATTGCCTAAAGCTTTTAACACAGATCTGACGGAATCTCATCAGTTATAGTACGATGTGGTACTTTGATTCGAGGGAGGATTTCCCCTTCAAAAAGTGCACTTTTTAAACAACATGACTAGACTGGCCAGTGGCGATCATATAGATACCATCATTTTGAATTTAAGGACAGTTTTTGCTTCTTTCATTTTTTTTTTTTTTTTTTTAACTTCACATGCACAAATGCACAATTTCTGTTTATTTAGATTTTTTTTTTTTTTTTTTGTATAATTATTGACCTTGCCAGTGGATAATAGACAATGTCTGCTTCTTTCTTTTAGTTTCATTGTTTTTTTGTTTTTTTTTGTTGTTGGTGTTGTTGGTTTTTTTTTTTGTTTTTTGTTTTCATGAATTCAGTGTTATTTGTTTGTGTTGTGTTGTGTTGTGTTGTGTTGTGTTGTGTTGTGTTGTGTTGTTTCGTTTTGTTTTAATTTCACACACACACACATGCGCCTGCACAATTTCTGTTTCTTTCAATATTTTATTAATTTATTTTCAATATATATAATTATTGGCCTTGTCAGTGACTAATAATATTTTTAATTTTTTAATTTATTTATTTTTTGCTTTTCATTAAGTCTCAATGTTTTGTTTTTATTAATTCTATTTTTTAGTAATTATTTATTATTTTATTCATTTCACACACACACACACACACAATTTATTTTTATTTAATTATTTATTTTTTAGAATGATTGACCTTGCCAGTAAATAATAAACAGTTTTTTCTTCTTACATTTAGTTTCATTGTTGTTGTTGTTGTTATTATTATCATTATTATTATTATTATTATTATTATTTGTATAATTACTGACATTGCAAGTGGATAATAAACAATTTTTTTCTTCTTTCACTGAGTTTCATTGTTTTTTTGTTTTGTTTGTTTGTGTGTGTGTGTGTGTGTGTGTGTGTGTGTGTGTGTGTGTATATACATATATATATATATATATATATATATATATATATATATATATATATATATAATTGACCCTGCCAGTGGATAATAAACATTTTGTTGCTGCTTTTATTTAGTTTCATTGTTTTTTTCATAACTTCTAAGTTTTTAAGTTTTTTTTAATTATCTCTCTCTCTCTCTCTCTCTCTCTCACACACACACCATTTATTTCAATACTTTATTTATTTATTTATTTATTTATTTATTTATTTATTTATTTATTTATTTATTTATTTATTTATTTATTTATTTTTTATTTTTTTGCTTTACATTTTTTGCTTGTTTCATTTTTTTTCCCTTAATTCTAAGGTTTTTATTTTTATTCTAATTATTTCACACATGCACAATTTCTGTTTATTGCAAAATTTCTTTTCTTTCTTTCTTTCTTTCTTTCTTTCTTTCTTTCTTTCTTGATTTATGAATTATTATTATTATTATTATTATTATTATTATTATTATTATTATTATTATTATTATTATTATTATTATTATTATTATAGACCTTGCCAGTGGATAATTAACAATTTTTGGTTCTTTCATTTAGTTTCATTGTTTTTGTTTTCATGAATTCCAAGTTTGTTTGTTTGTTTGTTTCACACACACATACACGCATGCATGCACAATTTCTGTTTATTTCAATATTTTATTTTCATTTTTTTTTTAAGTTATTGACCTTGCCAGTCGATAATAAACAATTTTTTTTCTTCTTAATTTATTGTCTTTTTTTCATGAATTCCTTGTTGGAAGTTGTTGTTGTTGTTGCTGTTGTTATTTTTTACATTTATTTATTATTTTATTTTATTTAAAATGCAGAGATGACATTGTCAGTGAATAATAAATATTTAGTATTCTTTAATTTTGTTTATTTTAGTAAAGTCCAAGTTTTATTTTATATATTTTATTATATTATGTTTTACATTTTAAATACTGTGTAAAAAATTATTTGTTCAATTGTATTTTAAATATTATGTAAAACCTCTAGAACCACAAACTATACTTAAAATAATTCTAAGCTATAATTAAAATAATTGTTTAAAAATAAATAATAAATATTGTGAAAGATACATGCTTATTTCATTTTAGCGCTTCGTGTATAACTCATTTGCATTCATTAAATTATGTTATAAATATTGGTCTACAGCAGCCTGTAATTAAAGTTCCAGCACTGACCATCGTAAAGCCCATGTCCGCTGACCCCTAAACAGGACACATTTGAATATAACTTCTCTTCTCAATGATATATTGTCCACCTTCACTCAATGCCCCCTGACCTCTCGCTCCCTGTTCGTTCCCAGCCAGAGACAGCTCGCTCTCCAGACACACCTTACTTCCTGAAGAGAAAATTACTCCTTCCTGAGAAAGATATATCATGCCCTTTGGAATGTGTGGGAGCAGACAGGTACCAACGGAGAGGGCACATCACCTGAGATGTAATGCCGCTCTGGGTTCTTCCGTTCTCCTGCCAAGCTCCTGCTCGTACCTGTCAGGGGGTCACCGGGAGCGCGCTCAGTACACACGATGAATGTATGTATGACCTTAGTGACAGGTGCTGCTGAGAGAGAAAGAGAGGGAGAAAGAATGAACCGGCAGAGAGAGAAAGAAAGACAGATATAAAACACTACATATAAAAGAGAAAAGTCATCTCTGAAATACAGTCAGCCGTGGCAGGAGATTCTCTGAGCCTGAAACAATGAGCTCATCATCCAGCGCGATAGACTCATAGTGACCGCTTCTGTAACAGCTCACTCAGGATTATGACTTAATCAGAGCAGCTTATAGTGCTTAGGTAATTATTTAATCAAAGCTGGACATGCCAATACAGCAGTATGGCAGATTAATTAGCTATAGAGGTGACTTCACCTCAGTCTCTCTCTCTCGCCGCATCTCAGGCGACTGGATGAGATTGCATCAGAGATGTGCAATACTTCAACTTCAGCAGGGAGCAAAATCAACACAGCGACAAAATCTGTCATGTGGAAAAAAACAATATTAGACATTCCTTAATTATCATTTTTAACACACAGTGAGATCTAAGCCTCCACCCACTGATAGAAAAAGTATTTTTTTTGATAATATTTATTATTATTTAATTTATAATCACCATATGTGGAAATATAAATATATACACGACCATTCACAAGTCTGAGGTCAGTTACGTCTTTTTTTTTTTTTTTTTTTTACAATTTTTAAGAAATTATTTATTCAACGAGGATGCATTGCATTGATTAAAAGTGAACCTTTTTTTTTTAATTAATGAATGTTTATATTTTGTTTATGATCACCTTACGTAGAAATATATATATATATATATATATATATATATATATATACATGACCATTCACAAGTCTGAAGTCAGTAAGATTTTATTTATTTATTTATTTTTTAAATTAATCATTCAGCTAGGATGCATTAAATTGATTAATGTTACAAAACATTTCTATTTCAAACAAATGCTGTTCTTTTTATTTATTTATTTATTTATTTATTTATTTATTTTATTATTATTATTATTATTGAAGAATCTAAAAAAGTCAAGATTGCCACAAAATATTAACAAGCTCAAGAAGAAATGTTTCTTTGGCACCAAATCAGGATGTTATTTTTTAAGCTCTGTCATCACATAAATAAAATGCATTTTAAAATATGTTAACACTAAAAATAGTAAATAAATAAATAAATAAATAAATAAATACATTTAAAAAACATGAATAAAATATATTTTTACATATATTAAAATGTTAATTTTATTGTTATAATATTTCACAATATTATTACTTTCCTGTATTCATGTGTGTGTGTTATATGGTTTTGTTTATATATTTTTTTTTTTTTTAAATATGGAGATGACATTGTCAGTGGATAATAAACAGTATTGTTTTTTAATTTAGTTTGTTTATTTTAGTCCAGGTTATATATATATATATATATATATATATATATATATATATATATATAATATTGTTTTATATTGTTATATTGTATTATATTGTTTTAAATGCTGTGTAAAAAATGTAAATGTTGTGTTACATTTTATTTTATTGTGTGATACTGTGTGAACATTATATAACTATAAACTACAATTAAAATAATTCTAATCTATGATTATCTATTGTCAGTGGATAATAAACAGTACTGTATTCTTCAGTTTAGTTTATTTCAGTAAAGTGCAAGTTTTATTTTATATATTTTATTATTTTGTTTTAAATATTGTGTAAAAAAATCATATATAATTATATACAGAGACTATGCTCAAATAAATGCAAACCTGGTGAACATAAAAGACTTCTTTCATATATGAGGTGAATTCAGGTAAATTGGAACACTTTTTTGGACATTGAGATAAATGTAGATATTGTATACACATATCTATATGTAGATATTCAGTAAAATGACAAAATTCACTAGATATTACTGTAAGTTATCTTGAAGTTCCAGACATGTTGAGCTGTCATGCTAAAGTAGTGTACTTTGTTGTGTTTTGGTCTCATTGATCCTCTTTCCCTTTGATTTCCAGTTCTTCAAATAAAAAAAGTGGCAAAAGCCCAAAAAGAAACACTGTGACAGCAAGGAGTTTGGCCTGAAAAACTTGCTCTCCTCTGAGGTTTGACAGCAGCGGTTGTGTCATGATTTATAGTTCCCGTGCATGTGATTGTGTTGAGTGGGTTTAGGCCAGTTGCAGCTTGACGAACACATATGACTCAGTCGGCTCATCCTGACTAACCTGCTATTAGTCACATGCAGCCTGTCTGCAGATGAAAGCTGAGGAAAGACTCAGTCCCGCTGATCCTTATCTAGCTGATTAGGGATTCCTGACAGCTTTGACACTGAAACTCGGTGCAAACCGTGATTCAGATAAAAGAATGATGAATGCGACTGCTGTATCTCAGCTTCGGTTCCGGAGGATTCCGCAGTAGAGACAACCCTCTAAATTTCCATGATTAATGCCAGCCACGTGATGCGGACAATGAGAACTATCAAAACATGTCTGGAGGCAAACGGAAAAGACAAAATATTATATATAAAAGCGACCTGGAGGAATCCTTTCTGATTGAAGATAGACTTGTAACCTTCCTGTTCATGGTTCACCACCAAAACACAGACTGAGAAACTTCAAAAGACTTAGTGCAGTAAAAGTCAACGATCAGTCTATACTTGAGCATGTAGTTGGAGGTATGACAGTATATACTATCCGTCGCCACACTGTAGGGCTGTCGTAATTCCTCGATTCAATTTGAGTGCTCAAAAAAAAAAAAAAAAAAAAAATCCTCCCTTACATTTTGCATTTGAAACGCATTATTAGACCATTTTCCAAGGCTGCATGATATATTAAACCCATTTTAAAAATCATAATAAAGCATAAATGCTATTGTGAATTCACAAACGCTACAATTCAATTAAATAATTATATGCGATGCAGGTTTAATATATGCACTTTAATTATTTACATATGTGTAGCTTACGTGTCAGAATGGCTCCGTTCACAGTAAATGCTGCTCCACACAAACAGTTATTATTTACATGTGCGGAGCGTCTCAAACTCCATCTCTGCATATTGTTGTTAGTTTGGGTTTATAACATACACCTGGAAACGCAACATGCGCCATCTCATCATATTTGTTACCAAACACAGGACAATACTTCAATATCTTTCTTAATATCTTAACTGTTAATCATGATTTCAAAATAAAAGTTTTACATTTTAAAGGCTGTTGTTCACTTGTATCTATTCTTATTACTGATATAACATACTATAAAAATATCTGTTCATAAGTGATATTTACCTTACTTTCTGATGCCACAACATAAACACAACATTAAGTTAAAGAAACACCTCTACACTGCTATAGTGATACCAGTGCTGCCCCCTAAGAGTCGATTAACCAACAAGAAGAGGCTTGGTCGTCCCAAATTTTATTAGTTGCTTAGTCGCTGAAAAAAAAAGATTCCACATTGAGTGGCGAAGTCACACAGTCCGTGATGGACAGATCGTTAACGGCTGGTCTATGTAGTAATATAGTACGTCAGGCAGGACATCCATATGCTCACCTATCATTTAACAACCACAAATATGGCTTTTCATCTGAAAGATGTTTGTAGTAGCAACTTTACATGGCTGCTCAGTCTAATGTTAACCTAGAAAAATGTGCGCTATTGTAGTGTCTGTGTGGAGTGTGGAAGCTGAATAGTAACACGTTCACCGCATGACAGATGGAGGCACCTGTGCGGCCACTTCAAATACTCCGTCATTTTTGGTTATAGAGATAAAAGTAATACATCTTAGGAATTTGTAAAAACTCTGTAAAAAATCTGTTTATTTGTGTGCACTCAGAATAACAACGAAATGTTGCACTTTTGTAAAATAATTAAAGCAACCAGGATTTCTGCCATCTTTGTATCTGTGAACTAGAGCGCATCACTTTGAAACTCCGTGTATAGACTACTTGCCTTACAGATGTGAAAAAAGATATATTTTGAGAGTGAAATGTCTACTTTTAAAACAAATAGGCCTATTCTCAGATTATGTAATCCATATGACACATGCGTACAGGCGCATCAATACTGCGGAGAAGACTGACTAATGAGTCGGTGTCGCCGACTTCATCTCTTAAGCTCAAAACAAAGAAAGCACTAGTTTATCAATAATTTTTTAAAATGTTGATGCAGTCTACTTGCTGTTTTTCCCTGACACATTCATAATTATTATATCTGCTGGTGCACTGTGGCAATTTTTTTTTTCATGTGCTTGAGTATTAGGCTATGTAGACAATTAAAGACTCATTATTATGATTTATATGGTTTAATAAACGTGCGACTAATAGTCGATTAATGCTTAAAATTAACGACTACTAGTCAACCAGAAAAATCTTTAGTCGAGGGCAGCCCTAGGTGATACACAACATTACTACTGTGTACACAAAATTAAGCAATATTTTCACACTTTCAGTTTAAACTAATTTGTTTTTTAACATTTGACTAATTGCAAGTGGTGTCAAATTGATTAATTACGATTAATCGCATCCAAAATAAAAGTTTGTTTACATATGTATATATAAATATACATACATGTATATATTTAAGAAGTATATGTATTTATGTATACAAATAAATATACACAGTACACACACATGTATTATGTAAACACAAACTTTATTTTGGATGCGATTAATCGTGATTAATCGATTTGACCGCACCTGTTCAAAAGTGTATTTACCTCATTGAAAATCTATAGAAGCACCCCAACACTGCTACTATCATATAAAAGTACTCAAAATGAGCATTTGTATCCTAAATACACACAAATAATATTTCACTTTTAATTTTATTCACTTTTTAATTTTTATTATTTATTCTTTGCACACACAAAAAAGTATTCTTGTAGCTTCACAACATTAAGGTCGAACCACTAATGATACATAAACTATCTTATCGATGTTCTTACTATCTTCCTGGGCCTTGAACGTGTCAGTTGCATTGCAGCCAATGCAGGGTCAGAAAGCTCTCGGATTTCATCAAAATCTTAATTTGTGTTCCGAAGATGAACGAAGGTCTTACAGGTTTGGAACAACATGAGGGCGAGTAATTAATAGAAACGCCCCTTTACTGCTACCATGACATAAAATTACTCATACGGTTATTCCTCTCACCTCTACTTGATTATGTTTAGCTTTAGCACACACTGTGATCAGGCCCACTAGGGTGGAGGTTAGCAGTGGTGGCGTCTGTAGGGAGGGTTAAAGGAACGGGAGGCCTGTGGCAGATGGTGGGGCTGGGGGACAAAGCCTCCCTGCCTTCAGCTGGATCTGGACGATATGGGGCATGGATGAAATATGCTGGCAAGGATCCACGTCCTTCAGCTTACACACATACACACTCTGACACCACCGCACCGCGGCGAGCTCTCAGCATGGGGGGTCCGCCAGACAGGGATCAAAACAACAGTCAAGACAGAGGCACAGAATGACACAGGAGGCGAGGGGTCTGAGGGAACACGGCAACTGTTGATTTCAAACGCCTGATTTTTAACACGTCAGTCATGCCGTATTATGATTGGAAAAGACTCTGAGCCCCCTTGTTGGAATGAGTTCAAAAATAAACCAAGAAATGTTGTTTAGCAAGACTCGAACAACCTTCCTCCACACCCATTTAACTTCTATCACTCTCATGTCTGTTCATTTTTATTAAAATTTTCGTTAAGTTTCATTAAACAACTGAAAATTCTGTCATTATTTATTTACCCCAGTGATTAGTATTTTTTTAGTTATATTATTAGTATTTTAATAATATTTTAAATTACTTAAATTACTTTTTGTGTATTCACTTTGTTGTGTTTTTGTTCTTTTTTTTATTAGTTTTTTTTTTTTTTAGTATTTCAAGTTAAACTGATGATAAATGTTGCTGAATATAGCTGTTTATTTATTTATTTATTTATTTATTTGTTTGTTTCAAGTTAAACTAGATGGTAATAACAACATGTTGCTGAATGTAGCTGATTATTTTCTATTCCACTTAGTTTTTTATTAGTATTTATTTATTTATTTATTTATTTATTTATTTTAGTATTTCAAGTTAAACTAAATGGTATTAAGAAATATTGCTGAATGTAGCTGATTCTTTTCTATTTGTTTATTTAAATATTTATTTAGTATTTCAAATTAAACTAAATGGTAAAAAGAAATATTGCTGAATGAAGCTGATTCTTTTCTATTCTACTTAGTATTTATTTATTTATTTTTTTTTAATTTATTTATTTATTTAAAAGTAAACTAAATTGTAAGAAATATTGTTACATGTAGCTGATTCTTTTCTATTTTATTAATCAATGAATGAATTAATTGATTGATTGATTGATTGATTGATTGATTTTAGTATTTTAAGTTAAACTAAATGGTAATAAGAAATTTTCTTTTAAGAAAATAAATAAGAAATGAATCATTTAATTAATTTATTTATTTATTCATTCATTCATTCATTTAGTTAGTTAGTTATTTTAGTATTTCATGTTAAACTAAATGGTAGTGAGAAATGTTGCTGAATGTAGCTGATTCTTTCTACTTAGTTTTTTATTAGTTTTATTTATTTATTTATTTATTTATTTATTTTAGTATTTGAAGTTAAACTAAACTAATAAGAAATATTGCTTTCTGATTCTTTATCATTTATTTATTTATTTATTTATATAAATGGTAAGAAATACTGATGAATGTAGCTGATTCTTTTACATTCTACTATCTATTTATTTATTTATTTATTTAAATGGTAATAAGACATACTGCTGAATGTAGTCGGTTCTTTCCCATTCTACTATTTATTTATTTATTTATTTATTTAAAGTTAAACTAAATGGTAATAGGAAATGTTGTTGAATGTAGCTGTTTTTTATTTATTATTATTATTATTATTATTATTTTATTCTGTAGTACACAAAAGGTGAAGGTTTTAAATATGCAGTGAATGAGCCCTAAAAGGTTTCAAGAGGATAATAAAAGTATCAAAAAAAAACAAAAAACAAAAAACAATTTGTGTCCCGTGGAAAAAAAAATAAAGTCATGCAGGTTTGGAACAGGATCAGGGTGAGTAAATGATTGCAGACTTTTATTTTTGGATGAACTAGTCCTCAAGTTTCAAACAGTCCCTTGCCCTTCAGCTATTTTTTGAAGAACACAATCTCTTTGCGATCTGAACCTGCTGCTGAGATGTTTAATGCTAAACCTTTCACTCAAATATGAGGCTAATAAAGAATGCTTGTTTTAACTTTTCAACCAGGTGTTCACAGCGAAACTATCCACAGAGGACAGATATTCAAAGAGGAAAGGGATGTGAGGCTTTGAAAAACCACAGAGAGGAAAAGATGGGTAAAACATCAAAGCTCAAGCAGGATGAGTCAGAATCTGCTTCAGAACACCTCTCTGCTGGAAATAATTCAGGATTTGAAATATCAACAAAACAGAAACATGTAGTACCAGTGTAGCATTTGCGCTGCGAGGGATTTACACACATTTCCGCCGTTCTCTATCAGTGATCTGGATACCGACAAGATTCAATACAGATCTGATATTTGCATCAGCCTCAAGGGAACATCATGTCACAACTTATTCCCCATTTCTTTTTACAGAACATGCAAAGCCAATATGGATTATGACAACGTGGATTCTGTCAGCTACACGCACTTGTATACGTGCATTTTTAGGAAACTGCGTTCGTATGCATGTACGTGACGTTAGTGACAATTTCTGCAATCTGGTTTGCAGCTGAGTTTAGCTCAGTTCCTGTAGCTCAAATGGTTGAGTATAGTGCTAACAAACCAAGGTAATGATTGCCAGCTGTACGTTAAATTTTAAGCTGCTTTGGATAAAATGTGAAAATGTTTCCTTACCTATGGCCACGTTGGGCCTCTATTAAAAAGACTTTTGACAATTTCACTAGTTTAATTTGTCCACTAACCACAGGATAATGGCATTTTATTGTATTTTATTCTGAAAGCCATGCACATTTCTATCACTCTATCTCAAACAATGTCCTTTTCACAGAATGTGAAAAGGCATTTCCATTTGTAGTAACATTACAAATCTAGTTATGTTTTAATCTTTTAAAACTATTAAGTACTGTTTGTTTTATGTGCCTTATTGCTTTTATAAAGTTGTTACAGTTTTGTTACCAACAGTCTTCAAAATACCTTCTTTTATGCTCCACAAAAGAAAGGTTTGAAACAACATGAGGGTGAGTAAATGATGACAGAATAAAAATTTTTTTTGGGTGAGCTATCCCTTTAATGTTTTTATTTTTATTATTATTATTTATTTTTTTATGAAATGATAGTCTACATAAGAAACTAAATCTGCCAGCATGTGGTGGTAAATGTCTTCAGTCGATTCGTTCAAATGGCTGATTCATTCAGGAATTCAGTAAACAGCTCTCTTTAAGAATGGGTCTTTGAATCATTGATTCACAAGATTCGTTCAAAACGCGTATTCATTCAGAAACTAAACAACACTGTGTTGCTCTGAGACGCACATTCACACAACAATTCTGCTGTGGCTTCAAAGGTAATTTGTTCTCTGCAAAATTAAGCAAAAACATATAATATTTTGTTTAAAATATAACACAATATCAACTTCTTATTTACTGAACTATGGAATAAAATCACATTTAAACTTGTAATATTCGGGACGAAATCAGCACTCATGTAATACTGCTCTCCCTGCTCATGTGATATCGTATATATGACCCTGGACCACAAAACCAGTCTTAAGTCGCTGGGGTATATTTGTAGCAATAGCCAAAAATACATTGTATGGGTCAAAATAATAGATTTATGTTTTATGCCAAAAATCATTAGGATGTAAAGTAAAGATCATGTTCCATGAAGATATTTTGTAAAATTCCTACTGTAAATATATCAAAACTTAATTTTTGATTAGTAATATGAATTGTTAAGAACAATTTTTGTTTGGACAACTTTAAAGGTGATTTTCTCAATATTTTGATTTTTCTGCACCCTCAGATTACAGATTTTTAAATAGTTGTATCTCGACCAAATATTGTTCTATCATAGCAAACCATATATCAATGGAAAGCTTATTTATTCAGATGATGATGTATAAATCTCAATTTGGAAAAATTGACCCTTATGACTGGTTTTGTGGTCCAGGGTCACATATAATATAAATATGAGACAAAAAGTCATGCACCAATTTTTGCACCAATATCTTGAGGTTTAGTGCATAACTGCATTTATGGAGTTGTTGCCCTGCATTATATTTGTCAACAGTCAACTATATGAAATGTAAGATGATGTACAGGTCTGCGTTAAAATATTTTAATCGCCTTACATATTTACGTATTTATAAACGTATTTATTTATTTACACAGCAAATACTAAATACTAAAACGTACTTAAATATTTTTGGAGCGAAATGTATTTATATAATTTAAACAACAACAAGAAACGCCATTATTTGGTCATTTGCACCACTATTATTATTATTATTATTATTATTATTATTATTATTATAACATTTATTTTATTTTATTTTATTTTATTTTATTTTATTTTATTTTATTTTATTTTATTTTATTTTATTTTATTTTATTTTATTTTATTTTATTTTATTTTATTTTATTTTATTTTATTTTATTTTATTTTATTTTTAAATTGTGCTTTGTTTGTAAAGCCAACTGATTTACGATACATTCCAAATTCCAAATATCAGTTTGTAATTTTCAGTCATAGTTGGGTACATTTCTATAATGGTGAGCAAAAACTACAACAAATACAGTTTTTACATTCCCATTTGATTAGAAGAGAGAAACATGTCTAATTAGCCATCACTCATTCAGTTGTTGCATTAGAAACACACAGTTTTCTGTAATTTAAAGTCCCCATGAAATTTTTTTTTTTTTTTACTTTTGGTATGAATATGTTAGCCTTAAGTTTATCTATAAGCCAGTGTGCTCCAAAACAAAGACGAAATTTACATTTAGAAAATATAAGCATTCAAAACTTACAGCCTCTGACTTCCACCAATATGGATCATCGATTTTGATGACATCATCCTGCACTTTAGCTTCTCGTCAACCTTCAGGAAAGCAAAGCACTTCAGTAGACCTTTGACATTGCTGTATTTATTAGTTTTCTGTTTGATTCTGTATGTGTATATGTCTATCAGTTTACACTGTAATGATACATGCGCTGTGCCACGATTCAGTCTGTTTTCAGTTACAGCTGTGTAATTTTTACAATTAATTCAACTAATGACAGTAAAGCCACAATGATCAATTGCATGTTTGTTTTTATCATCACAGATTTCTACTTATTTTCGCTCTTTCACACACGTGTTATTCAAGTTTGCTCTTTGATTTTTAATCTTTGCGTAGTTTAATGTGAGCTGCATAACACATAAGCAAAGGTCAGCCAGCAGGTCTTGTGCCATTTCATTAAGTTTTAAAACAAGCGGGCAGCTGCACAACGTTCACACATCAAAAGGACGAAAGCCAGAATATACACATGTGTTTATCTCCATTCTTTACATTGAGAAATCCAGATGTCTGCAGCATGTGGTGCTTTTATTTGCCCATTAACTTGAGACACAATTAGAGCAGAACTGCAGGCCAAGGGCTTCCCGACTGTGAACTTGAGTCAAACTGTTTCAACAGCAACAAATGTACCATGAAAAATGTAACCGAGTTTAAGCCTCCGCTGCTCTTGTTTACAGACGTGCAGTATCTCAACACCTAATCCGGCGCTATTGCAATAGGTTGTTTCAAGTGCAAACATGTTTAAGCAGGACGTAAGTAAATATAGCTGGTGTCGGTGTGAGGAGACGTCTGGGTCTGCGCCCTGTGAAAGGATACATTGAATGGCTTCCCCGCGCAGGAATGTCTCTTATGCAACATCTCCAATTATAAGTGTGATTAGATTATAACCCTGCATGCTGTTCCAGAGTTCAAATAGGTTGGAGGCAAAATAATATTTTGTATCAACAAAAACAAAACTTTTTATAGCAGCTCGGATTACTTTTTTAGCCATTTCGTTATTAAAAGAACGTGTAACCACATCAATACGATATTGTATAAAACACACAGACTATAGGTTTCTTAAAGGGGGGAAATGTGTGGGTTCATTGGTAAACAAGCCAACTATGTATGGATTGAACAAATAGTTTAAAAAAATAAATAAATAAATAAAATAAAATAAAATAAAATAAAATAAAATAAAATAAAAACATATATGATAACTATTCTCAACAACAACAAACAACAACAATAATAATAACAATAATAATATTTTACAAAATCAGCATATTAGACTGACTTTTGAGGGATCATGTGACACTGAAGAATGAAATAATGTAGCTTTGTCGTCACAGGAATATATTTTTTAAATATCTTTTTTAATTAATTTAAATATATTTTTAATTGTATTTATATTATTACACAATACAACAACAATAATAATAATAATAATAATAATTATTATTATTATTATTGATATTATAGCAACAACAACAACAACAATAATAATGATGATTATTATTATTATTATTATTATTTTTTTTTTTACATGATCCCTCATAAATAATTATAATATGCTGATTTGGTGAAATAATAATAATAATAATTATAATAATAATAATAATAATAATAATAATAATAATAATAAATTATTATTATTATTATTATTATTATTATTATTATTATTATTATTATTATTATTATTATTATTGAAGACACTGAAGATTGAAATAATGCAGCTTTTCCATCACATGAATAAAATACATTTTAAGATATATTAAAATAAATATATTAATATATTAATATAATATCAAATATATATTAAAATAAAATAAAACAGTTTTTTTTTATTATTATTATATTGATATTGATATAATTGATTTTGATCAAGTAAATGCAGCCATTGAGCATAAGATATGTCTTTCAAAAACAATAAATAAATAAATCTTACTGTCCCCAAACTTTTGAATGGCAGTATTAATTAAATACAATACTGCCTATGGAAATACACATTTGGTTGTACCTTGAAATATCATATTTCATCCAGTGAGAATTAATGTTTTTGTCCCCCAAAAATATTGAGTTAGCCATCTGAATTCTATCCTGTCAGTCGTAAGAGCTCATGTGAAGAGAAATCTTTCCTTTGAACTTGGACAGGACTGAGGCTGAGGCTAGATTTAGCCATCAGAAGCTTCCTCAGAAGAGCCATGACACGACCCGCGCCCCTAAACTTTTCATCTGTCCATTTGATTACTGCTGCCCACTGAAATGGAATTATAATGAAATGTCCCCTAGAAAAAAAGCAATTCTTTAAAGATGTACTGCACATCATACACCTTTCAAAACCTATCAAGAAAGATGTGTGCCAGCAGTGCTTTTTCAATGATTGTCAAGCATGTGAAAGGTGGTACTCGGTAAGGTCAGTTAGCATTCAAGACCAACATACTTTGAAAGGGTCTGTGCATGAAGCGGTATGACCAAGTGCCCTTGAAGACTATGCTTCTCTATGAATGGTATAAATGGCATGCTGAATTTAATAATCATGTCCTGTACATGCAGACTTTTGAAATTAATGGTCTTCGTATCGAATATAGTCTTCAGTGTCACATGATCCTGCAGAAATCATAAGAGGCTGATGTGGTGCTCAACAAACATTATCAAGGTTGAAAAGAATTGGTGTCCCAAACCAATGTTATCAATGTTGTGCTGCTTTATATATTATATATAACTTTTTTCAGAGTTCTCAGGGACATTTCTTGAAACTTTTTCTATCTTCTCTCTGGCTCTTAGAATAACATTAAAACATTCTTTGAAGGTGAAATTTCATTTTCAGCTCTCATTTGCATTTAAAGAGACATGCATGAAAACGGCGTGTTTCTGCTTCCGGTCAAAATGGGCATTTTCAAAATGATATAATAAAGGATCTGTGGGGTATTTTGAGCTAAAACTTCACATTCTAGGGACACTTGAGACTTATAAATTATATTGTAAAAAGGGGCATAACAGGTCTCCTTTCACTCTTGGGTTAAAAACAACCCAACTTGGGTTATTTGGCAACCCAGCGGTGGGTAAATATTGGACAGAACACATGCTGGGTTATTTTGACCCAGCTGGTTGAGTTAAATGTTTTTACCAAACATGCTGGATTATTTTATTTAAGTCAACTATTGTTTAAAAATTATTATATTGCTGGTTTAAAATGGACTGGAATTACTAAAGGCCACAGCAATAATTAAAAGATGAACATTTATTATTATACACATTATTATACACATAGACAAAATACAAGATAAATTGAATTAATTTGGGTGAATACAGCATAGTTTACAATATTACATACATTTAAACTTGTTTAACAAACATTTTAGACAAAAATGTAACATTTAAAAGTAGCATTTTAATTTTAGAGTATCCAACCATTCTCTGTAATCACTTTTTACCAAAATAGCACCAATTCTCGTACTGGGGTACAGTGAATTTCACTCGTAGCTGAAAGATGCCATGACTGACTCCAAAAACAGCCCATAAACAAACAGTACTGACATTAAAAAACATATTTTAACATCAAATTAAATTAAACTCAGTACTATAACGAAAAATCCATTAATTTAATGCAAGGCAAAAGGCGTCTCCATCATGCGAAGTGACCGCTGCTGACGCAGCTGACTGACACTTCGTTCTTATGTTGCTTTGCATAAAATAATACAATTTACAGCACAGTAAAGCCTTCATAAATTAAATAAAATGTATACAAACCTTTATTTCGCTGAAAAAGTGCATTAAATCGGCAGCACTGAGAGCTGCTCTCTAGAGGACTCAAAAAGCCAGAGCTCTGACTGTAACTCAAAGGCTGGGTTGTTTCATCAGAGACAGGCTTAACCCAACAATTAGGTAGAAAAAAATAACCCAGCGTTAAAAATGACCCAGCAGCTTAGTTATAGAAAAACTACCCAGCACCTGGGTAAAAAATATAAAAAATAACCCAACAAGTTGAACCCAGAATTTTGGTTTAAAAAAAAAAAAAAACAGCATTTTTTAAAGTGTCAGAATATCATCTTGTGTTCCACAGAAGAAGAAAGTCATACAGGTTCGAAAAGTCAATGAGTCTATTATAACAATGTCATCACTCTCTTGCAAAAATGACCTCATAAGATAAAGAAACCAGCATTGCTATTTTGAATGCCTCTTTTGTTTGTAGTTTGATAGACCTTGATAGACAAGTCCTCTTCCATCTGGTCTCCAAAATTTTTCAGTATGTACACATATATGTGTACATACAAATCCAAATATCTAAATGCTCCAACATGCTTTTGCAGTAACATGAGAGACTTTTTTTCCACTGAAACACAGATGTAGAGGATGCTCATCACAGGGAAGAAATCACAAGCAAATCCACCGCCATAATTGGTTTCAGACGTACGAAGACGGTAAAGACAGAACTATGACACAGGGCTCACTTTGTCTCTCTCACTTTATAGGTTTGTCTTCTCTTTGGCCTCAACCCTGAGGCCCTCCATATGTTGAAAGGTTACAAAATCCATCCAAATGACCTGTTGAAAGCATTGTCTTGATTTACCAACCTGGCTTCTTTAGCAAAGTATTTATTTTTTGGATTAAAATATTTGAATTGTATTATTTGAAAAATTCAATTATAAAATAAAATATACAGAAATTCTAAAGCAATATATCCATTAAATAATTACATTAAATTAAATTGAATTTTTATTTGATGTGCCCATGATAAATGTATACAGTATGTCTGTAAGCAGTCTAAAAGACTGTGGGCCAGAAGAAAATGTCTTGAAGTCACTGCAAGGTCAGGTATTCTATAACACTGAGCTTTCTAAAGCACCTGTTCTTTCTTGTCTGTTTGAAACATGTGGGTTTATAGCAGGAACTGTTCCCCTGCCAAATGTTTGAAACAAAAATGTGAGCCCCTGTAAGTTCCTGCATTTGAGTGCCAAAGGTCACACAAATATATAAGTTTTTCCAAAGTTTGAGGAAAATACCAATCAAAATGCAAGTCTCCTCTTCTGATTTCTAAAAAATAAAACAATCAATCTAATCCTCTTTGACATTTCGAATACATCTTAAAGCGTAATTGATATGTAAATCCTCTTACATATCAGATTTCTGAAGTAAAACAGACATAAAAGCATGTTGGGCGGAATGCTGCATGTCTGAAGCAACACCAGCCCAGGCTGATTTTATTCTTAGCCAAGGAGCGTGAAGTCAAAACAAGTTAGACTTCCTGCTGGCCTCAGTGCTGGTTTACAAGCCAGACCACTGTCAAGAGAAAGTCCCCTTTCTCTCTCTCTCCAGCTGAAGTTATCTTAAGGACAGTGGAGTCTGGGCTGGTACTTTTACTTTTTTTTTTGCAGTAACTCTGAATACTTCCAGCTGCCAGAAATGAATAACTTTCCCTAACTTTCTCTCTCTTCTTCACACAAATTAATATCAGCACATGAAAAGTCAGTCCTTCACCCACAAACACAAACAGCCATTTATATAAATATGAAACAGTGTTCACATCACAACTCTTTTTATTTCCAGGATGTGGCATATTTTTGAGTAAAACAAGATCAAGTAACACGTAGGAACTTGATCCATTAGGAATCTGATTTGAACATGAAAAGTGGGGTCTAAATTATGAGTATAAGAGAGACTGATTGAACACTTTACTTAAAGCTTACATGTATAATACATTATAGAGGTATTAACGTAGGTTGTAATGTATCATAAACAATTGTAACCAAAATTAAAATGCATTGTAATATTTGAAGGGTTGTTTTTTATTTGTTTTAATTCATTATACTTTCCAAAGGTGTAAAAATGAATAGGTCAGTAAAATAATTTATTATAACTGTGGTTATAATTATTCATGAGATCATGCAATGCATTATAAGGTGCA
Organism: Cirrhinus mrigala; assembly: GCA_036247105.1. Lineage (NCBI taxonomy): Eukaryota > Metazoa > Chordata > Actinopteri > Cypriniformes > Cyprinidae > Cirrhinus > Cirrhinus mrigala. Next base: position 25,039,457 of record CM070023.1, read on the forward strand.
TTGCAAGGCATAAGTAATGCATTTAAAATTATATTTATAATGCATTATATATATAAATGCTTTAAGTTAAGTACTCCTTGAAGGTCAGTAAGAATTCATTAATTTATTTATTTATTAAGAAAATAATACTTTAATTGAACTGGGACACATTAAACTGATATATATATATATATTCATTATAACTCATTATAACTGCTCATTTTAACCTTACATTCATCCTCATGGCTTCATGGTTGTGAATGTATCACAGTTCGCAAAAAAATATTAAGCAGCACAGCTGTTTTTAACATTGATTATATTTGATTATTTGTTTATTTATTTATTTATTTATTTATTTTTGTGCACCAATGACCTAACTCTAACAGTGAAAACGGAGTAATGACTGGTGAAAATCCAGGTTTGCCATAAAAAAAAAATTAAAAAATAAAATAAAATAAAATAAAATAAAATAAAATAAAATAATCTGGGTAGTTGCCACTTGGCACATTGCTAAACTGATAAATTACATTTAAAATATATAAAATAAAATAAAATAAAATAAAATAAAATAAAATAAAATAAAATAAAATAAAATAAAATAAAATAAAATAAAATAAAATAAAATAAAATAAAATAAAATAAAATAAAATAAAATAATCTGGGAAGTTGCCACTTGGCACATTGCTAAACTGATAAATTACATTTACAATAAAATAAAATAAAACAAAATAAAAGTTGCTCTTTGAACTTTACATTCATCCAAGTATGCATTATAGCTTTATGGTTATGAATGTTTCACAAAAATATAAGCAATGTTGTCAACATTGATAATATATTACGAAATGTTTTTTTGAGCACCAAGGACCTAACCTAACTAACCCTAACAGTGAAAACAGGAAGTAATAGCTGCTGAAAATTCAACTCTGCCATCACAGCAGTAAAATAAAATCAAAATAAAATAAAATAAAAAAATAAATAAAATAAAATAAAATATGAAAACAGCTATTCAAAAATATAATGTTTCACATTGATGAAATTTTACAGTATTTTTGATCAGATAAAAGCAACCTTGGTCAGCATAAGGAATGTCTTCTAAAAAAACATCTTATAAACCCCAAACTTTTGAACAGCGGTGCTTGTCACACAAGCGTTTGTCCTTGACTGGGGATCTAGCCAGTCTCTTGCTCATACACAGTCCAATACCCAAACACACACCCCTGTACCCCCTTAACCCCTCAGCTCATTCTCCCTGTGCTCTAGAAGGATGTGGGTGTTGATTTATGGACCATGTCCAATCGGTTGAAATCCCCCCTTCTCCTCACTGCAAGCCAAAGGGTCGCCAGCACATTTGCTAGCAGGCCAAGGAAAACATTTTGCGGCGCGCAGTTCCTGAATCACCAGCTAAGTAAAACGGGTAGGAGGAATTTGGGCTTGTTGTCAAAGACCAGTGTATTCAGAAGCCAGAACCTTTCAGTCTAATTACGGCCCGGCGTTACACAGAGACTGCAGCAGGTGACAGTGAAACACTAGACAGTGCATCTCCTTGGCAGCGCTGGGAATTCATTGCTTCCAAACCTATTCAGAGTGCTGAAAGAAGACAACCTGTTGCTCAATTACAGGATTAAGGTGAAGGAATGTTTAATAAGAGCGTAAATAAAGTCTGATGTTGATTTAAAACAGCCATAATGGTGTCTGGCGTGTGTAAACCGTGCAGTTTACCTCAGTTTGCACTATGCTAAGCTCAAAGTATCGCAGCTGTTTTGGGTTCATCGTTGCGTTAATATTTCAGTATGACCTCCGTCTAGCTAACTTGATAAATATTAGCTGTGGAAAAAGTTGCTGTAGCCTCTGTAAGGCGCAAACAAGCCATCCAAAGGCCACCGAGGGTTTGAGATTTAGCAAGGATTTAAAGGGGTTTGTGGGTGTGCGTGGGCCACAGCTGTCCCGAAATAGGAGAAGCCTATGTTGAGACACTAGCGTCCATGTTTATGTTAGGACGGCTGCAGGTGGGCCACTCCAGCGGTCACGCATAACTTCACATCACATGGAGTTTGATTTAAAACTCTGTGGGTCAAGCAGTCAACAATGCCTTCTCAAAATCCACTGCGATGATTCTAACGTGATATGATACTGGTCATTTAAACGAAACTCTGGGTATTAAGACTGGCTTAACGATATCTCTTTCTGAAATATGTAGTAGAAAACCCATAAAAGATTTGTTATTTTTAAAAAGCCACATCATTTTATACATATTTTGGACTATGGGGGGCGCCATTATTTCGCTGACGTGAAATGGTTGCACTCTGGGAGCTACTGGCGCTACCTGTTGCTATTAATACCACAACACAACTCGGAAAATAAAATACTAATACAAAGCCACATTGTGCCATTCCATCTAAGATACACTATTATTGCTAATAACAGTAGCCAAAGCTTTTTTTAGAGTGGCAAAGTGCCAAAGTTGCCTGTCAAAAGGCCTGATCCGTAGAGCTCTGATTATACCACATTCCTAATATGATTTAAGACTGCAAACCTTTGCATTGAGTGCGACGCATGCAATTCAGACACCACTCAGTGTATGAGTGGACTATTAAAGTAAAGCACAAACCATTAAGCTGCTATGTACTTTAATAGACATTGCAAAGAGGGTGCATATATGAACATCAAGTACCACTATTGAGTTTTATATAGCAGTGATTTTCAAAGTGTTATTAAAGGATGCAAAATTAAATTTACTGTAGTTAGGATAACAACAATTAATAGACTTAATAAACACTTACCAATTTGATGTCAAATTATAGATACTACTTGATAGAAGCTAGTCAATATAGTCATTAGGTTCATGAGCACTAAATGGCCACAGACAGCCTGGAGCTCACATCTCTGAAAACACTGAAGCAAATTTTCAAATAGACGTTGTCTTTATTAAAGGAGCAGTTCACTTCTTGAACAAAAATTTACAGATAATGTACTCATCCCCTTGTCATCCAAGATGTTCATGTCTTTCTTTCTTCAGTCGTAAAGAAATTTTTTTTTTTTTTTTTTTTTTTTTTTTTTGAGGAAAACATTTCAGGATTTTTCTCCATATAATGGACTTCATTGGTGCCCCAAGTTTGAACTTCCAAAATGCAGTTTAAATGCAGCTTCAAAGGGCTCTAAACGATCCCAGCCACTCTTAAAAAATAAAGATGCTTCACGATGCCATAGAAGAACCTTTTTTGTTTAAATGGTTCCACAAAGAACCTTTAACATCTGAAGGACTTTTCTGTTTCACAAAGGCTCTTTGTGGCGAAAGAAAAGGTTCTCCAGATTATAAAAAGGTAAGAAAGAGATGTTTTTTTTAAAGAACCTTTGACTGAATGGTTCTTTGTGGAACCAAAAATGGTTCTTCTATGGCATCACTGTGAAGAACCTTTTAAAGCACCTTTATTTTTAAGAGTGCAAGGAATAAGGGTATTATCTAGTGAAACGATTGGTTGTTTTCTAAAAAAATTACAATTTATATACTTTTTAACCTCGAACGCTCATCTTGTCTAGCTCTGCATGAACTCTGTGTATTCCGGTTCATGACAGTTAGGTTATGTTGAAAAACTCCCATCTCATTTTCTCCTCAAACTTCAAAATCGTCCTAAATCACTGCAGAAGTACCGACCCAGTTTTTACAAAGTGAACATGCAAAGAAGGTCAAACGCCTTTTACAAAAAAAAGGTAAAACAGCAATGTAGGACGATTTTGAAGTTGGTTGACAAAATGAGATAGGAGTTTTTCGATATACCCTAACTGTCTTAAACCGGAAAAAAACTGAGCTCAGGCAGACCTATACAAGACAAGCAACAAGTCCAAACGAGTCTAAACAAGTACATTCTCACCTTAAAAAACTACATTCAGTGACATAAAAACAGTATTATTCATAAATTTTATTATTCATTCAGTGGATTTGGGCATCCGCCATGACATTCGCTGTGAGAAATACAGCAAACGGAGTGAGAAAAACGGTGAAATGGTTGCAATTCAGTCTATCGCACTCATCTCAGTCATCAAATTTTTGATTTTCAGGATTCTTAGATTTTTTTTTTTTGTAACAAGTGTCTTTACTGTCACGTTTGATCATTTTAATGCATCCTTGCAGAATTAAAAAAAAAAAAAAAATCTATAAAAATTAATCCAAAAAATTAACCATAGTGTATTATTGAACATTTGATAAACATATAGGGTAAACCAGTATGCTGAACATAAACAATATATATATATATATATATATATATATATATATATATATATATATATATATATATATATATATATATATATATATAAATTCTTAAAATCTATCAATTTATGTTGTACCAATTTATAATTTCACCAAAATTATTGGCTGCTGAGAGCATGAAACCATCTATCTACAAATCCTGAAGCAAAACCAAAGTCACACACTTTCTCCAGGCACAGAAACTTTGAATGCTGGATGTTTGAAACAAAAAAAAAAAAAAAAAAAAAAAATCTTATAGAAAGTCAGATGCACAGCACGAAAGGAGTGTTGTGAACTTTGCTCTGCACTTCTCGAAATGAGCCGTGCTGAATTCTCCTGCGCCGGTCTGTCCAAAGGGAGGCACAGGGAGAAAACCCTATTAAATTTGGGGGCGCACACTTCTCAAACTGACAGCCCGTGCTGAGACAGCAGAGGGACAGAAAAAATAAAAGAGAAAGAGAGAAAGTCGAAAACATCCCCCACTCTCAGACATGTCACCCATGTCAGGTCCATGTCAAGGTAGCCTGGGAGGGAAAAGAAGCAATGGCTTTTTCAGTAGAGCCAGGTCAACACAAAGAGCACCTAATGATGTGTCCAGATACAGGTTGGCAGGGATGGACAGACAGTGTGTCCTCCGCTGAGAATTAATTCAGAAAACAGTCAAGGAGCTGGAGGGATGAATAACGCTCGCCTTCTTCCTTTTGAGCCAGAGTTTGGCTTTTTAAAAGCAATAAAATCAGTTCACGGGTTTGCGACGCCAATTCCGGACTGACAAGTTGCCATTAATGGATGAAGGTTAAAGCAGAACATTAATGTTATTATATGATAATGAATGGGGAATTATAAGCACATGATTTGTCAGGTTGTGTTTGGAAATGGATGAATATTTTAGGTAGTGTGTGTAGTCGGATTCCCTCCAGGCACGGGTAATGGGCAGATGTGCTGGATATGATGTCAGCAGAGACTGCATTAGGCCAGTGACTGACATAAGGAAGACAGTTTGAGACACCCACTTCACAGAAGCTGGCGGAAAAACAAAAGCAGGAATCCCCACTTGCTTCCCCGACCGTTTTCTACTTCCGTCCGTGACTTTTGACCTCACACCCTAATGCTTGCAGCTTCTCTCATGCGACACTGATTCTTCTCATGCATGCCAATAAAAAGCCAAGTTTACGGTGGATTTCAAAGAACTTCCTTCTCAGTCCTGTTTTAAGAAATATTGACTTTTCCAGCAGTCGGTACCAGTCAAGTGAGTTCATTATTGACTTCTTAAGGAGAAAGCAACTGTAGACTCTGCCTTTTTTTTCTGACATGGCTGGACTGATTTTGACTGATCTTTTAATCTTGCTGTGTTATTTAGCAACATGGCTCAGTGAAAGAATTAATTGGACAGCAATGGGACGGATTGTGCATACTAGGGTTAGCTTTATCCAGAGTAATGCTGGGAAATTGGAATGTGACTCATCTGTTTTAAATTGCTCACTGACTTCAAAGGTGCATCAGTGTACAGTCAAAGTTTGAAAGTAGAGAGATAGTGACATTATCATAGAGAGAGGATGGGGCAAAATGAAAGAGTTAGACTATAGAAAGCCCTCAAAAATGATACATCTTCAAAAGATTTCGCATTTTTAAGTCGGATGTTTTCTAAATCTGATCTGGTGCTCAAGAAACATTTCTCAATAGGATTCACTGAAGAATAGAAAGTTCAAAAGGACACCATTTACATGAAATAAATCTTTTTAAACACTATAAAAGTCTTTGCTGTCACTCTTGATCGATTTAATACATCTTTAGTGAATAAAAGTATTGATTTCTTTCAATAAATAAATGTAAATCTTACTAACCCCAAATTTTTTGAATTGTAGTGTAATTAAAGTAATTATTCCTCACTCTCATGTCGTTCCAAACCCGTAAGACATACGTTCATGTGTGTCAGTTGTGTTGTTGTCTATGAATGTCTCAGAAAGCTCTTGGATTTCATCAAAAACATCTTAATTTGTATTCTGAAGATGAACAAAGGTCTTATGTGTTTGGAAAAACATGAGGCTGAGTAATTAATGACAGAATTTTCATTTTTGGTTGAACTATCCCTTTAAATATTTGTGTAGGATATAGGCTAAGTTACTAGGCAAATGCAAATAATTGTATGCTAAGCTTGTACACTGAACAAACAGTTGGCAAAATACATGCCAACTAAAAACAAAGAAGCAAAGAAGTAAATAAAATAAATACATATGCAAGTTTGTAGGATTTATAGTCTTTGGGTCGACCGATATGTGTTTTTCAGGGGCGATTTCGATACCAATTTTTACAGATAAAGTACACCGATAACCGATATTTTGAACCGATCTGGCCTAAAAATGAAAATCAATGTCAAAATTAAGAATAACAACAGCTCTGACAAAAACGTCCTTTAAATGCTTTTAAATTATTTTATCGGTAAATCGGTTTTGAAAATGACCGATACCGATAACCATAAAAATGCTTAATATCGCCACAGATACTTGGTCAACCCCTATTCTGAATAGAGTACTACCCAATAAAAGTTATTTTTCAGCAAACTGGATTTCTTTGGTGTCCTGGATAAACTTGATTCAAAGATTCATTTTGTATCTAAAATCACCCCTATACCCACATTTACTATTCCCTACATTACTCCATTAATATAGTCCACTGAATAAATGAAAACAAGTCAGCAAATTTAGACACGGAGTGTACTAAAAATACGTATTGATAAGTACATATCACTGCAGTTTCAACAGAAATGTCCACTCAGTGGCGCTAAAAGTGTGTTTGTTTTTTTCCCCGGAACAGACGAATAATACATATAGTACGTTTTATGGTAAAGCCTAGATGGTATACAGCTGTACTGTACAATAATTACTGTTTTTGCATCATTGTAAGGGGTAGGTTTAGGGTTGGGGTAGGTGTAGATGTTAAACACGATAGGTGGAAATGTTAATTTATTTGATGTTTTAAAAATAATGTACCATCTGCACTACACCTAAACCTACCTGATAGTGTGAACAAAAGTGAATGTGACATAAAAACACAATTGCAAGCGTGCTGTTTCAGCTTGTTTTTCGATCTCTCATCTTTCAGCTCTTCCGCTGTCATGTTTTTCACAGGATTCATACCCAAGGTACGTATCCTAGGTCCAAGTCTGCCCCGCCTGAGCTACCGAGTTTGTTACGTTCGGGTGTTGTGTCCATTTGCACTACACTGGCTGCCTTAAAATTTTAAGTTCAGTCAACTCAAAGTTTAGTCAACTTGAAATTTTAAGTTTAAGTACGAAGTGACCAGGTTGTTACTAGAAGTGCTCTAGATGCCATCTTCTGGCGAGATGCGGGAATTAATTTGCCGCAACTCTCACAATGGATAATTTAGCAGCTAGCAGTTGAATGCACATTGGTTGCACAATTTAAATAAGCTCCACTATGGTTTGTAACACCACTACAAATGGCTGTCCCCTCAAATAGTGCACAACGGGGCCAAAGTATATAATTGCAGAAAAATACATACATTTGTATTAAACATTTGTGGAGCAACAGATTTTGTGTGAAAATAAATCTTACAAGTTGTTTATTTTGCTTTAAAATCTCATAAATGTATGAGGTGGTAAGGGGGACCCACACAAGGGGTAAACGGTTCACCAGCATGGGGTAAAAGGCACACAGTATTGATACAAATACTATAGCTATTTTTTGTATAAGTTAATACTTGGTACTTTGTACTATTTTCTGCTTATTTTGATTATATATATTTCAATAAATATACTGTCATTAAAATATGTTAATATAAAACATACATTTTAAAATACAGAATCAAAATCATTTTAAAATCCAAAGATTCTGGAAGCATTGAAGGAGATCCCATAATTTAATATAGATTTACAGTAGTAACAACAAATTATATTTTGTATATATGATATGGTTGGTAGCATGTTTTTAAATATGATGGTTGCATTCTAAACATGGTGATTATCTCTAAAATGGACACCCAACATAATATATGATATTTACCATCATCTGAATCTAACAATGTCCTGTCAACAAATGGAAAACTCAGCCTTCTATTAATTATCATGTTAATTATTGTGCCTCTTAGCATCAACAGCAGGGGCACTTTTATCCCAAATACCATACTTTTACATATTCTTTTGTTATTTAAAAACTGCTGTTTTAATGATCTTAAACGAAACTGAAATTTATTAAAGACCTTTGTCTCAAGATATTTTGAATAATTTTAGCGATTCTCAATTTCTATTTAAATCGACAACATTTTTAGAAACATCAAACATTAGATCAAGTAAGCACAGAATCGACTTTGTGCTGCTGCCCGCGATCGCTTCAAGGATCAGGCAAATTTTCCACGTGTATGTTGAAAAGCAGATGTTTTGGAAAGTGCTATGCCACGTTTTTCTGTCATCTAGCGGTTTAGAGGAAAATAATATCAAAGGCTTTTAGCCCCGTTGTACCCTATAATTTGAGTGGGAGACAATTATTAATGTCTCAATATCAGTATCAAAAAGTCTGAGTACATTCATAATTGCACTTGTGTCTGCACTTAATTCCGAGTCCAACTCCGAGAGCACCCCGACTCTATTCTTCAATGTAACTTTATGTGTTTTTTCACCCTTTTTATTATCCACAAGGTCAACACTGTGAGTCTGAACACCTGTAAAATATATAATTGTACATTTCTAAGCTCAGGCATACAGTATGCACTGAGACCAATTTGCGTTTGTGGATTTGAATAATTTAGTTTACAGAGCTAAGTGGCTAGGTCACCACACTACAAACTCATCCATTTTCTCTCTCTGACAAGCACACACACAGCAACATTAGATCTGGCTATTAAAATTCACCTTGAAACACCCCTACATGGTGCAATCGGGACTATTTGGGGTTACCAAGAGTGTCATGTAGAAAATAGCGCATTTGTTCAAACCAAAGGCATTCTGGATTTCGTTCTCAAGCTGTGCGGCAGCGGAGAGAATGCCTTTGGCACTCAACAAATGTAGCAAGTGGCACATCGTCGCATTCAGTTACCATTCGGAATCTGTGATATGCATGCATGTCTTATAAGGAGAATAAATAAGGTAATGAAACAGGCTACTGTCGGCCGAGTTGAAATAATTCAACCAGCTACTGCATATCAAACATTAAAAATGCTGGAATCTAACTTAGAAGCTCAACACCAGGATGACATGTAAGGCAACGGCCTGTTAATGTGGGGCTGTAACCCAAACAAACAATCCAGACACATTTCCTGCTGCGAGAGGGGGAAGGTAGCTGTTTGTGCAAAGTGCTTACAGAGGGATCTCGATGAAAAGGTTAACGCTAAATCCGCAGACAGGTTGGGAGAGGTTTCCTTGTGCCGGTCTTCTCTCTTTTTAAGATGAAAGGAAGCTGTTTCTAAATCAGTAAAGAAAAGGGCAAAGAGGAACGAGACGGGTTGAAGGTATATACTTGTTTTTTTGCGAAACAGAGGTATGCTGCTTCCTTGGGAACTTCCTGATGTAAAGAGAGGGGCCAGGGGCATTATTATTCCAGAACTCATCCTGCACCAGATGTCTTGCTTTTTTTAGGTCCTGGAGGAGTGGCGTCTGACCCACGCTAACCTCTGGTCTAATGAAGGAATGACTTTGCTTGGAAGTAGTTGAAAGTAAACTCCAGAGTGTGTAAACTCAAACTCACAAATTAACATGAGAAATTAATCTTATGGACTATGTCCAGCTTCTTAACAGCATAAACAATGTGGCTGGAGACATTGAGCTTCTGAGCCTGAGTTTCTTTTAGAAACTCAATATGTGCTCAGTTTTTATGCAGACTTGACACTCATTTTTTTTTTTTGTCCAGATATATCAAATTACTCATTAAAATACATTCAATTAAACTATAACAAATTGAATATATCTCTGATATGAATTGAACGTCATTAAAATGTAATCTTGAAAAATATATTTGAAATCTTTTTAGAAAATAATTAATATGTGTACTCGTATTAAGATGTTGTTACTTTTCACTTGAAAGTCATGACATCTCATGACATCCTTAAAGTCATTAACTTAACATTTTTCTCAAAAATGGCGATTTTTTGAAAACCACATGAAACCAACTTGAATACAAAAAGCGTATTTCTGAGAAGCTGGCACATGTATTTATATTTTTAAAAGATTTTTCTTTAGCGCGGACACTCTTATTTCTCACTGACCCTGAAATAGAGGCATATTTGAATCCCCAAACACATAAAATGCACCACACATCTCAGGAGATGAATTGGCCTTCATCTCAGAACAAACAATCCCTTCAATTTGCATTCTACTGAGCCGTGTCCGTTCTGAATAAACTGCTGCACGTTTATGGATGTTATACTGAAATACGAAGCTTGTTTGCTGTTCTTAATATGATTTTGGATAAATATGAAGACAAATTAAATCATGAATATTTACTTTTGCTAATGTTTTTTCTCCATCAACGCTGTTAATGGATGTACAAACATCTGCAGAAATGAGAAAACTCTGCATTAGTCAGTGTGTTGAATTGCTTCGCAATACACTACATGAAAATCTACGACCAGATGGTAGTTAGCAGCTAATGCGCGCAGTAATCAAATAAAAGAATCCAATACTCATTTTCTACTTTATGAAGACTTAAAAACAAATAGAGTTATTCAATTGTTCTTCAAACTGCAATTTGCTAGATCGAAATGAAACAGTTAGTTTGGCTGAAGATTAGATCCATTTTCCAAGCGAGGGTGCGTATCCTCAACGTTTAATAGCAAATGAAAGCATTACATATGCATTTGCTTGAAAAATGATGACATTAATGGCCATCTGGCTCTGTATGTATCAATCTCAAACTTGGCTTTGCAAACTCACCTTAATTGCTAAATATGTGCTACCAAATGGCTGCGAGTTATATTGATATGTAGCGCAGACACAAGGTGGGGAGCGATGGGAACGTGCCAGTTTACAAATGCAACAAGACCTGATGAATACATACATCAAAGTATAAGGATTGCGAGCGTAAAAATGAATCATCTCACGCCGGCCTCCAAAATATTCGTCTGGATATTATGAGAACGTATTGCGTCGTTACTCAAATGTCAAACGTCGGCATGCGTGCTGTACGTCAAGCACGTACGCGTGTGCCAGTGTGTCTTAATATCGACTGGTCTTTGCATATGACACCCTAACATAAAATAGTAACGAGAGCCGTTTGATTCATCTTGGTCGCCTACCAGGACAGACGAACGCCAGACATAAACCACCTTGTAGCCATAAAATACCCCACTAAATGGTTTTACGCTATCCTGTAGAGCTTTACTACTGTCTCAATATCACCTATGATCACCTAATCTGCGCTTGATTTTATGGCCCATACGTAGAGGATGGTGGGCAGACCACAACAACATCTCTCCACGTTTTTCTCCGCCCACCTTTCCCTCTCTAACCTGCCTTTGGCACTTTACCAGATTACCTCTGACAGGCTGACTGACTCGAGGTGAACCTCGGTGATGACAGACAATAGCCTTTATCAGTGACTTGCACACCGCAAGGCTGCTGTTCTGAAGATTAGGTCCTGTGATCAGGATTTTCCCCCAAACCACAACTGGAGCTTTTGAATATTTCATTTTTTTTTAATCCAAGGGGTCGAGGTTTGACGGATTAGCAATTAGCCTCTACAGGTACTACACCGTTTTTAGACATTAATGTCCATTTAAAAAATGTTAAGTGTGTATCCTGACTAAATAATTTCTATTAATATAATACAATTTTGTATTTTGTAATATAATACAAATTTACTACATCAGAAAAGCCATACATATGCAACTGGTTATGTGATGCAAACTTAAAAATATTTTAGTTTATATCACATACACTATTGTAAAATTATTTTGTGACCATATCATATCATTGCAAAGAAAACGCAAAAAAAAATCTGCCCACGTAATAAATAGCCTCTATCAGTGACTTGCACATCGCAAGACTGCTCTTCTGAAAACTAGGTCCTGTGATCAGGATTTTCCCCAAACCACAACTGGAGCTTTTGAATATGTCATTTTTTTTATCCAAGAGGTCAAAGTTTGACTGGTTAGCAATTAGACACAGATAGATATTGTCTATAACTACGCCATCTGTATATATTAACACCCCTTTAAAAGTATAGCGTGTATCCTGACTAAATAATTTCTATTATTAAAAAATGTTGTTTTTCTACATAATGTTATTTAAATTGCTTCCTGTACATTTTACTCATGTTTTATGAGAATCAAAGCCAAGTGCTCCACATCACAAATGCAGTGTTGTACTGGGTGTGCTACCTAGCAAGTTTACTACATCAGAAAAGCCAAACTATTTTTAGTTCATATCACATACACTATAGTAAAAGTATTTTGTGATCATATTGTGCGAGGAAGAGTACAAAAATTAACTTGAAATAATTGATAATCTGCCCATGTAATAATATATAATGTGAAAATGAATAAAAAAATGTTAGTTTCACTGACTAGTAACTGGAAACTGCAGTGAAGTAATGAGTTTTGTAAAAATGAATCAATGAATTAATTAATGAATTATAAACTGTTTCAATTGTTAATATTTCATTACATGTTTAAGCAGTGACCAATTATCTTTAGAGGACACTTAAAAGTGTACACTGGACTTTTTTGGAGTTTTTTCTGGAGTTTTTCTCTGTTTCTCTGTCCTTTAAAGAGCACCTATTATGCCCCTTTTTACAAGATGTAATATTAACCTTATTGCTCTCCTAAATGTGCCTGTTTTTCACTTTTTTTGAAAATAGGTTCATTTTCCAACTCCCCTAGAATTATACAGATGTGGTTTACCATTTTTTAATCCATTCAGCCGATCGCCAGGTCTGGCGGTAGCACTTGTAGCATAGCTTAGCATAAATCATTGAATCCGATTAGACCATTAGCATCTCACTATAAAATGACTAAAGAGTTTCGATATTTTTTTCCCATTTAAAACTTGACTCTTCTGTAGTTGCATCGTGTACTAAGACTGGTGGAAAATGAAAAGTTGCGATTTTATAGGCCGATATGGCTCGGAACTATACTCTCATTCCGGCGTAATAATCAAGGAATTTTGCCACCGTACCATGAGTGCAGCGGGTGCAATGATATTACGCAGCGCCTGAAAGTGACCGGCACTAAGTTTGTGTAGATGCAGAGTTGCAGCCGGCAGAGTTGACGGCTGCGTAATATCATTGCGCCTGCTGCACCCATGGGGGAGGTGTTTAAAAAAATTAAAGGAAAAAAACACTGTGATTGAGGTGAATGGAAGTGCAGTGTTGTACTTCCTACTGAGCAAGTTTACTACATCAGAAAAGCCATAAATATGCAGTTGGTAATATTTCATTAAGTTTTATTAGTTCGTTATATAGTTCATTATTAGTTCTTTTTAATCTAAGATTACAAGAATAAAGTCAAAATATTACGAGAATAAAGTCGAAATATTGCGATAATAAAGTCGAAATGTTTCGAGAAAAAAGTTTGAATGTTTCGAGAATAAAGTTAAAATATTTTAAGAAAAAAGTCAAATTTAATTGGAGAATTAATTTGTAACAATTACAAAATTAAAGTTATAATATTTTGAGAGTATATTCTAGCCTATTGTGCATGCAAATGGCCTGGATTTGGAGCACTGGCAGAAATTCCAAAGTCTCAGCTTTTCAGTTTTATAGCAAAATACAAACAATATGTCTTACAATAATGTCTTTTTCACACTCTTTAATGTGGCGTGACAGAATGCTCTATTCGCTTCAGTTTAAGCGGCATGTAAGTCAGACATCCTTCCGATTACAATAATGAGACATTTGTTTCATTAAATTAGGGTATAGTGATTTTTTTATATCTTGCTATAAACTTGAAATAAAGAGGGAAAACACATTTATAATTTGTATTTCATGATAAAATTGACAGAATTTGAAAGCTGAGCTGTTATAAGCAACAAAGCAAAAAATGATTGCAACTTTATTCTCGAAACATTTTGACTTTATTCTCGTAATTTCGACTTTTTTCTCGAAACATTGCGACTTTATTCTCAAAACATTTCGACTTTGTTGATGTATTTTGACTTTATTCTCGTAATATTTCGTGCTTATCTCGTAATTTCAACTTAATTCTCAAAATATTTCAACTTTATTTTCATAGTATTTTGACTTTACTATCGTAATTTCGACTTTATTCTTGAAATATTACGACCTTAATCTTAATCTCGTAATCTTAGATTTTTTTAGTTTGTAATATGGCACTAAAATACCGTCGTAAGTTAAAGTACATGTTTTAGCAGTGGCTGATTATCTTTGGAGGGCACTTAAAAGTGTGCATTGGACTTATTTTTCTCTGTTTGCTGCCTTAGATGTCATAGGCCATGACAATCTCATGGCTATTATTTGTGCTATCATCAGCTAGCATTGTCAGGATGCTATTTTCTTGCAGCTCTGGATTCGTTACATGGCTTTTATGGCTCATTTGATTAGCTCAAAATAGTCCAAAAGTGAGTTTCTGTGAGCAAAAATGAATGGAAAAAAAACCCACTGTGATTGAGGTGAATGGGAATGCTAATGGCTAGCTTACTCCAGGTGTTACAGACCTCACAAAAACCCACAATTCTCTCCAGGGCTGCTTTTTAATTGGCTCATTTCCTGACTATGAAGTAGTTGTTTTAATTGACTAGGATCTTTATTGGCTAAGAGATACGGTAATAGGAAGCAAATGGACAGAGAGGGAAAAGGAAACTCAAGGGAAAGGAAAGGCAGCGAGTCTGATTCACTCTGACATCACTGGGACATGTCCCGCATGCTTTTCCTGTCTAATATTACCAGGTTTGAAACATAACCTTGGATTGATGATATTAATGCCCTCTCTTCTGAATACAAATTCGTGTTTGAAATTTCTGATGACCTTGGACATATTTATGCTTCCTTTCTTATAGCATCAGCATATTTTGAAAAGTAACATTATTTTGAAGTTACATCCCGTCAACTATGACGGTTCAAACAGTAATACGATCTCATGGAAATGCTCAGCAGACAACCTGTCAATGCAAACACAAATGACCATATAAACAATGATGACCTATGAAAAATATTTAGCTATACAGAAGAGGGTCAACAGTGGAAGCCTGAAATCTGACAATGATGTCACTTTCAATAAGCAGACTCAGTGTAAACCAATATAAACCCTCATAAGTGATTAAATGACAAAATATGCCCTACATAATTCTTAACCCACCTGTACTACAGATGTGAGCTGACAGCTTTAGAGACATGCTTACAATGCCATCACATATCCTGGGGTTTCACTGGGAATTTCTTAGGAATACCATTAGTCAAGTTTCTGCAGTACACACACACACACACACAGCAGTATAATATGTAATTTTGATGTCAGATCTTTATGGCTTACTTATGTAAGTCAATTTCCGCCACTGAATAAAGAAAAAAGAAAAAGGTAATTGCGAGTCTTTTTTCTTAGAATAGCGTAATGAAAACTAGCAATTCTGACTTCTTTTCTCACTTCTTAGGACATAAACTCACAATTGCGAGTTCTAAAGTCAGAATAGAGGAATATAAACTCACAATTGCAAGAAATGTTGTCAGAATTGTGAGATTAACAACTTGCAATTCTGACATTTTTCTCATAAATACAAGTTTGTATCTTGCAATTTCAAGTTTATATCATGCATAAGTTTTTTCATGCGCCTATCAAGTTTGAGATTTTGGCCTTTGTGGTGTTTAATAAAGTGTTTTTTCAGACTAGTGGAAATAAAACATCCAAAAGACACTGTTAAGTGTTTCTTTTATAGCACTTTATCTATTTGTGTCAATAGATTTCAATTACAATACATATTTTTCAAAGACGTTTTCTCAAAATGATTTTTTTCTCCTATGCTGAGCCATACATATCCACTTCAGTAGCACTTACACACACCAAACTTTACATTTTTATTCCTGTCTATATCCTGAAGCTTTTTGCAGAGGGATTTGTTCATAAATTATTTGCTTGATTTTACATTATATTCCCCCAAAAAACTGTAAAAAATATGTTGTTTTCTGTCTGTTCTAAGGATTTTCTGAATTATGACAAAATGAGATACCCAAAATTCCCTCTGTAAAAACATTTGACTCTAATATGTTAAAAAAAATTAAAAAAAAAAATAATAAACTAGAATTTTGAAACTGACTGACTGAAAATTAGTGCATATTTAATTAAATAATGCATTATTTGCATATTTAAACCTAACATTTTAGAAAAATACAAAAAATGTTTTTAATTGTCAATGTAATCAATCAAACTGGGTAAGTCAATAACTATTAGTTCATTTTTACCCTGTTCACCTGCAGTGTCTCGCCTTAATAACTCACAGTCGCATGCTATAAAGTCAGCCTTGCGAGATATAAACTCGCAATTCTGAAAAAAAAGTCAGAATTGTGAGTTTATCTTGCAATTCTGACTTTTTATTGTTCAGAACTGCAACTTTATTTCTCAGATAAACTGACTTATGTGATTGTCTTATGACTTTTTTTGAGTCTAAGGTTGATAAAGTACATCAGCAATTTCTATCATGACTCCTGTCAGTCTATCTTTCACGCACCTCCCCACTCCCACACTTCTTTACCTTTACACTACCAACCACTTTAGAGATAATGGGTCCGATAAATAAATCTAAATCTTCAACTTGCCAGTTAGACCTTACCAACTCCTTTAGTGAAAGCTTGTTTACCAGCCCTGTTGCCACTGATTTCTAAAATTGGTCACACTTCAATTGCTACTGGTTCTGTGCCTTCTTCTCTAAAATCTGCTATACTTACTCCCATACTTAAGAAACCAGGGGCTGATCTTTTTAACTTTGATAATTTTCATCCCATTTCAAATTTACCATTTATCTCTAAGATAGTGGAAAAGTGTGTTGCAATTCAAATTTGTGAACATCTCTCTCATAATAATTTGTGTGAACAATTTCAATCTGGTTTTCGGCCACACCATAGCACTGAGACTGCTCTTGTCAGAATAACCGACGATCTGTTGCTGGCAGCTGACTCTGGGCTTTTAACCATACTTGTCCTTCTTGATTTGAGCGCTGCCTTTGACACTGTCTCTCATGAGATACTTCTCAACAGGTTAGCTTCTATTGGGATTACTGGCACTCCTCTGTTGTGGTTTAGGTCTTATCTTTTTGGACGCACCCAGTGCATTCATTTAAAACGTTTCAGATCAAGAACATCTACGGTCACTACTGGTGTTCCACAGGGTTCTGTCTTGGATCCGCTTCTTTTCATTATTTAAATACTCCCTCTTGGTTATATTTTGAGGAAACATGGTATTAATTTTCACTGTTATGCAGATGACACTCAACTTTACCTGTCTGCCAAACCCACTGGTTCTTTTCCTCCACCATCTTTGTCCAGCTGTTTAGCTGAAATTAAAGATTGGCCCTCAGCTAATTTCCTGATGCTAAATGGCAACAAAACTGAGGCCCTGCTTGTTGGCACAAGATCTGTTTTGTCGAAATCTAGCAGTTTTTCCTTGTACAGTGACAATAATGCAATCTGTCCTTTCTCACAGGTTAAAAGTTTGGGTGTTATCATGGATAGCACACTATCCTTTGAAACTCAGATTAATAATATCACGCAGACTGCATATTTCCATTTGTGTAACATTAACCGTCTTCGTCCTTTTCTCTCAATCAATAATACAGCAGTTCTTATTCACGCACTAGTAACTTCACGCAGACTAGTAATGCCCTTCTAACTGGTGTTCCCTCTAAATTGCTAAATAAGCTCCAGTAGGTTCAGAATTCTGCAGCTCGTGTTCTTTCTAGAACACCTTCTACTGAGCACATTTCTCCAGTTCTTCAGCAATTGCACTGGCTTCCAGTAAAGTATCGAGTTGAATTCAAGATTTTGCTACTTACTTACAAGGCACTTCATAATCTTGCACCCCAATACCTCACTCAACTTCTTCAGGTTTAAACCCCTTCACGTGCTCTCAGATCCTCATTTTCAATTTCTCTTGTGGTACCTCGGATTCGACTAATTATTATGGGTGCCAGATCCTTTAGCTGTGCTGCCCCCGCTTATGGAACTCCCTTCCCCTTGATATTCGGAACAGCGATTGCTTGGTGACTTTTAAAAAACGACTTTAATGGCCTCTCAAGTCATATTTATGACTGGAAAACTCAATTTTGATACCCGGAAGTTTTACGGAAGAAAGAACCATTGATGTAGTGACTATTTGATTTGTTTTCTCCCACAACATCTTTACTTTCTCATGCATATTTCATTTATATTTATAATGGCACATGGATGCAGAATTAGTCTTATGTAATGTATATGATATTGAATATATAATGTACTAATTTACAGTGCATTTATTTGCCCATTTTAATTAAGACAAATTCACTATGTCATTTTTAATAGTAAAAATATATAATTGACAACTTTATATTTGTAATATGTTTCACATTTGCATCAAAGCAAGCAGAAATTTGAGGAAAGAGACAGAAACAAGCAGAAACTCCTACTTTGTTACTAAACTACTTAAAAGGATTGGTGTAGATTACTTTAGTACAATATTATTGGTGATATATGTACACTTAAAAGGTAAATGAGCTGCTCCATTTACACAGATAAGGGTCCTTTCTCTCTCTAAGAGCCAATTTATTCAGATGCTCTGGGTTTGCTTGCCCATTAGCTTCCAAATGAAGATACTAGTCATTTAAACACTGCTCTTAACCTGACAGCTTAGAACACTGTTCACATCACAACAAAGGCAAATGGATCTTTTGAAGGCACATGATTGGTGAGATACCAACAGTTCAGCCATAGATACTCTATAGCAGTCTCCATCAAGCATGGATGGACAGTTCCCAGACAGTTATGAATATTTGAATCAGCATAAGGCTTTAATAATGTCATACCCGAAATCATCAGAGAAGATCCGGGGGCCACAGGGGCTGTCATTCAAGAGAAAAAGTGAGGATGTTAGGTCTTCTGTTTGGGGAAAGCACCTGTCAATCATGACTGAAGCAGCAGGAAAGCATCTGGCCTACCCAATCAGGAGGGGTCCCTGCACAGCAGGTCCGGGACCAAGAAGAGGAAAGCCATCTGGAGAGAGGCTGGACTCTGAAAGGGCCACACGTCCTACGGTTGACACACGACAGGTATAGTAAGACTTGACGTGATTTAATAAAATGCGTCTAGGCTAGACCTGTCACTTAGACAAAGAGTCACACAACTCTCTAATGAGTGTAAATCCCAGCGCTCTAATACACATGTACCATATTTTTGGCATTAACATCAGGACAGATTGGGTAACAGAGCATTGTTGTTAACTAGTTGCAGTCATCCTTCAAAAGAACACATTTCATCACTGTCTCAACATGTAGCTGAACTGAAACCACTCAAGATTCAACCTGGGGAAATGTAAAATACAAAAGAATGTTTTAAAGTGCCCCTATTATGCAATTTCGAATATAGCCTTTCATGCAGTATGTAAAGAAAATGTAAGTGAATGTAAATGATCTGCAAATTTGTAGGCGGAAAGTGCACAATAAATAAAGTTATTGTCTCCCAAAACAGAGAATCGACTCTGAACAGTTTGAACGAATCATTAGTAATTCGAATGCCTCTTCTGTCATGGCTACACATCACTGGGTAACACATTTGCGTAATGCTCACCTGTGTTCTACGTTGGCCAGCCGCGAACAACCCATCCTTAAACACGTTACTTTACTGACGACTGCTTCTCAAAATTCACAAAACGCTTACTCTTGAAAAATGGTTCAGTACCCAGTTTATTAAGACCGGTTGGCTCCACTGAATCACAAACTGTAAGTATAATGAATAATATATTTTTATATTTTCTATCGAAATACAGAATGGGTGTATCGTTTCTGACATGCACTGTATGCAGTAGACCAATAAGACTGGACAGTCTGACCAATCTGAGCAGGATAAGCTCATGGAAAGGAGGGGTTTAGAGAGAAAGAATCTTTGAACCGCTACAAATGAATCGTTTAAGAATCACTAGAAAATTAGGTGATATTAAATGCATATTTTAAGAAAACAAAACCATTGTTTGACCTTGCATGCGTGTAAACCTATCGTAGGAGACTTGCAAACAATATTAGGAATCCTAAAAACGGCACCTTAAAATTACAAATATATCACTGTAAAAAAAAAAACAAAAAAAAAAAAACAATAAATATCCTTTTAAATTTATGGTAACACAAAACAGCAGCTATTAATGCAAGAAATTCACCATAAAAATTACGACAACAATGTTTCAGGTATTTGAGGATGGTATATTAGTGACTGTATTGTTTTACAACTTATGACCATATATTTTATCATATAATGTTAATATACCAATCTACTTAAACTAGCTTTTTACCTTGAAATGTACTAGTAAACACCATAATAATACAGGTGGTAATAACAGAAAGCTGTGTGATACATTATCATGAGTTCATTGCTCATTCAAGACATCCTAATATACATTACTGCTAAGAAAAATTAGAAAACTTTTTATTCATAAAAATTGTTACCATACAGTATTTTGATGTGTCAAGCCAGGGCATTCTGGGAATGTCCTTTTATTGTTTTTCACCAAGAATTATACAGTCATTTATAGGTGTTACTTGCAAAAAGCATACATTTTATAACACTGTGTTAAAAAGTTTTTAACCATATAAGGAAACTTACAGTTAACCAATGAACAGGTTTTCACTGTAGAATTTTTACAGCTTTTTCTATAGAAATTACAAAAATTTAATATAATTTAATTTAATTTAATTAACTTTCACTGATCAACGTTTTCCTATTTATTTACTTTTTTATGTGCAAATCATCTGCATATTTATGACCCTGTACCACAAAACCAGTCATAAGGGTGATTTTTTTTTTTTTTTTAACTGAGATTTATACATCCTCTGAGTTGAATAAATAAGCTTTCCATTGATGTATGGTTTGTTAAGATAAAACTATTTGAAAATGTGGAATCTGAAGGTGCAAAAAAAATCTTAATATTGAGAAAATCGCCTTTAAAGTTGTCCAAATAAAGTTCTTAGCAATGCATATTGCTAATCAAATTTTTTTTTGACATATTTACGGTAGGAAATTTATAAAATATTTTAATGGAACATGATCTTTACTTAATATCATAATAATTTTTGGCATAAAGAAAAATCGATAATTTTGACCCATACAATGTATTTTTGGCTATTGCTACAAATATACCCACGCTACTTAAGAATGGTTTTGTGGTCCAGGGTCACATTTATGCATTGGATTAACCCCGCAAAAGCTGGAAAGTGCATTAGGAAAGTTATTGATTGATCGATTTCATATAGGGATAAGAGATACCCTCAACAATAAATTTGTTAGGAAGCAAAATGATGATTTTTCTTGTAGAAATACGGTCATCAGTGCAAATATTAGTAGATTAGTGACAAAACTGTTGACTAGTGTGGAAAACAATGAATAGTACGATCAAAGATGTGTTCCAGGAAATCAGAGAGAATGGGAATTTGTGCGCTACATTTACCAAATCATCAACATGATTAATAGTGGATTACACATCATAAAAATAGAGACCCAATTACTGGCGTAAATTAGAACCCAGCATTACCACCATGCTAATAAGCACTGAACATAATTGCATTTACTGCAGTATAGTCAGGCGAGATAGATAAAGTCTCCCTCTATCTCATTAATCTCTCAATAACGTCCACTGCGTATTTTGGCCATTATCACTATGATTATATATAGCGTCTGCCGTGAAAAGAAAGAACGGGGCGCTCTCGCTGCATCGGCCCTATCTCCGAGCTCGAGGAAGGGTTTTCTCTGGCTCTTGTAGAGAGCATAAAACAGATAATTACCAACTCTAAAAAATGTCTCTTTTGTGCAACGGGCTGAAAGGAGAAACTCTCCAAGCTTTGAGAAGATAAAGCCCAAAACAAAAGCAGGCCTGAATGGTCGCAGGATTAGCTTTAATAGCAGTAATTACCAGTAGGGAAAGCAGCCGAGGCTCTCTGCCTCTCTGGCCATCGCACAAGGCTGGAGGTGAGTGATGTCTAGGGGGTCGGATGTGTGAATTGAGGCCTCTCCTGACTATCCAACCAGCTGCCTGCCTGCCTCCCTCCACATTCATTTGTAAAACACTTGGGCGAACCATCCGCCAAGGCCCTATTTGCCACTAAAAGCTGCTATCTCCTCTCAGCCCCAATAATGGGTCGTGCATAAAAAAGGAGGGTCCTCCAACCCAGTTGCTTCTTGAATTACAATCCAGGGTTGATGGTGATGATGAGAGAGGCCTTTAAATTACAGCAACACGGGCTGAGCCCTCCGCTCGCCTCCGCCACTATAGGACACTCAAGCCACACGGGGTGTCCAAATGAAATACAATTATCCCTATTGGCATGATAAAAAGAGGTAGCGGGGGTGTTGTTGTTTAGAGACAAGAGAGAGCTTTAGCCTTCAGACACTACAGAGTACTTAGAAAGAAACTTAAATGGTGGATTAATAAAAGAGCCCACCACCCTTGAATAAGAGCGTTAATGTCTGACCCGTGATCGGTGCCTAAAGCTGCATGGGACGTCTCTCGTATGGCAGCTGCACCTTTATGGAACTGGAAGAGTGGTGATTGGTTGCTTGCACTGAAATGAATTGGTCAGCCATTAGCCACAATCACTCTGAGGGACAGCACAATGCAACACGACCGCATGCAACCAGCAAACAAGTGGTTTTTTTTTTAATTCAGATAAAAAATTCAACCAAATTAAACCAATTTAACTGGGGCTGCAGATCACAGTTACATTCAGCTCTTCCTGTCCTGATTATTGCAAGTGTCTGCACAAGGCACTTTTCATGAATTCAGTAGGGAAAAAAAATCTTCATGAAAGGTGTCATTCAACTGGCTGGTGAAAACACACAGAGGCACACACACATCAACATGATCACCAGTCTTATTAGGTACATTTTAGCAAACCTGTTACCATTTTAGTCATATTTCAAAATTGTTTAGCCCTGATTCAAGTGATTATTATATTTCAGTGTTGGGGGTAACGCATTACAAATAATGCGAGTTACCCAATCAGATTACTTTTTTCGAGTAACTAGTAAAGTAACACATTACTTTTGAATTTACAAGAAAATATCCAATGTACTTTTTCAAATAAGTAACACAGTTACTTTGTTTTCCCATTTATTGACTCACAGCTCTCCAGTCCCTATGTTGAGAGAAATCAGGAGCAAAGGCAGAGGCGTTGTGTGCTCTGTGTAAATATGATAGTTACTGTATTTCTTGACTAAATGTGAACATGTGTTTACTCATCTCACTCAAAAACAGATTCAGTATTCCTCAAAATCAATAAAAACAGTGAAAAGCAAACTCAGAATATGATGCAAACCTGTAATAATTAAATAACACAAATATCCTTTATGTGTTTAATCTCATTTTAAGCAATGTCTATACTGCTGACCTTCAATGATTCAATTCAACCACACTAATCAGAAAAAATGACTTTTGTTAAACATAACACTGGCATTTTATTTTCCATAAAACAAACAAACAACTGACTGACAGACAGACAGACAGACAGACAGACAGACAGACAGACAGACAGACAGACAGACAGACAGACAGACAGACAGATAGATAGATAGATAGATAGACAGACAGACAGACAGACAGACAGACAGACAGATAGATAGATAGATAGATAGATGGATAGATAGAACGATTTAATGATTTTATGTAACAGGGTTGAAGTTTTTCCCAACACTTTCCCAATACTGGGAAACAAACTTTCCCAACACTGTTGCATTCTATACATAAAACATACTTTTAAAACAAAAAAAATCAACAAACAAACAACTGACTGACAGACAGACAGACAGACAGACAGACAGACAGACAGGCAGACAGACAGACAGACAGACAGATAGATAGATAGATAGATAGATAGATAGACAGACAGACAGACAGACAGACAGACAGATAGATAGATACATACATAGATCGATAGAACCAGAATGTTTTAATGATTTAATGTAACAGGGTTGAAGGTTTTCCCAACACTGTTACATTCTGTACCTAAAACATACTTTTATACAAAAAACAAACAAACAAACAAACAAACAAAAAAGAAAAAAAAAAGACAGTCAGACAGACAGATAGATAGATAGATAGATAGATAGATAGATAGATAGATAGATAGATAGATAGATAGATAGATTTAATGATTTTATGTAACAGGGTTGAAGTTTTTCCCAACACTTTCCCAATACTGGGAAACAAACTTTTTCAAAACAGTTATATTCTATACATAATACATACGTTTATACAAAAAAAAAAAAAAAAAAAAAAAATTCAACAAACAAATAAACGACAGACACACCAGAATGATTTTATGTAACATGGTTGAAGATTTTCTGGGTTTCTTTTTATTATTTTTTGCCTAAATTAAGCTAATCCAAAAATAGGGTCTAGCTAGTTTACGTCCCATAAATTAAATAATTTAATAATAACAATAATAATAATAGTATGGGTAACAAAGTTGAATTCTTGAGAAATATAGTCAAAAATAGTCGCAAGATGTGAAATACGTACCAATAAGTACATATCACTGCAGTTTCCAACAGAAATGAACACTAGAAGCGTTAAAACATCAGCACTTGACCTCCGCCGGATTAATATCCCCCTAGTATTGGTAGGTTTAGGGTTTGGTGTGGGGGTAGGGTTAGGATTAGGCAATCATGTAACGATTTCAACAAGAGGGGGTAATAATTTAGCAAGGGGTTGAAAATGGGCACAACATCGGACATAACAAGCTTGCCCGGTACCTCAGCCGGCACAGAATTGGACTTAGAATGCGGAATCGTTGGGTACGAATCCTGTGAAAAACATGACTCGTGATGAAAGAGCTGAAAGATGAAATATCGAAAAAAAGGCTAACATGGCATGCTTGCGATTGCGTTTTCACGTCACATTTGTTCATACTATCGGTAGGTTTAGGTGTAGTGCAGATGGTACAATATTTTAAAACGTCACGGAGCATAGTATAGAGATACTATAGAGTTATAGTGCCACTCAATGAACATTTCAAGTCAGAATTGCGGCGACACGTACAAAACCAACGTCACATAAGATGTACCATATGTACATTCGTCTGTTCCGGGGAGAAAAAAACAAACAAATGCTCTTTTAGCGCCACTTAGTGGACATTTCACATCAAATACGTCACGAAACGTACATGATGCTACGTATTTCACGTTGTAAGGATCTGTGCCTCTGATGCTTTTAAAAAAAATTAATGGGACAGTAAGTTTATCACATCCAAATGGGATTGCCTCATTCATTTCTGTCTTGCCTACAGTTAGTGTAAAATGCAGCTGCCAGGCTGCTGACACCAGAAAAACAAACACTATTTCTCCTCTTCTGGCCTCTGTTCACTAGATACGTGTCACCAATATAAAATCTACTTTCAGTTTTTATTATTTGTCTTCAAAGCGCTACACAAACTGTCACTGCATTGCATTTCTGACCTCCATAGCCTCCATCATACCAGGCCTCTTAGATCCAAAAACCAATTTCTTCTGTCCACCCCACGGTCCTGGCTAAAGCTTACACTTGATTGAGTCTGCTTGCGTCCTAACGGCTATGGAATAGTGAAATCAGAGCCTCCAGCATCTTCACAGCCTGCCTATGTTTTCGTATGAGTCGAATCAAGTGCCTGACACATGTTTGATGGAGCAGTGATGTCATAACGCATTTATCCTCTTTCCTTAAAGACACTTGTGGTTATGATCCACTATTGAGTTCAAGCGTTCTTCAGCAGATGAAAGCCGAACTCTGTCAGCTTGTTTGCATAAGCCGCACACGAGTCACCACAATAAATATGAGACCAAAGCAAAGGCGCATTTCTGGCTCTTAATGACACACACATACACTCTGGTATCCATCTGTAAAAACACTGTACTTGGCATACTTGAATAGTCAAATGGAGCGCACGGTCACAGAGTTAAATATATTAACATATACAGGCAATGTTTCCGCAGCTGAATGCAACATTAAAAAAAGGAAATTGGAAAATGTCACTAGGCCTACTAATGTTTTTTAAACATACCCTTATATAATAGATAATGAACTGTGTATGCCAGACTGCCTTTTCTCCCCCACTTCTAAACATCTGGTATTTTCCAAGAATAGGGGGAAAAATAATAATACTAAAATTTAAGGGGACTTCACATTCATTAAAAAAAAAAAAAAAAAGTTTATTTTAATTTTTTTTTTTACAATAAATAAATGCTGGAATAAATACAATGATTAAAAGCATCTGCTAAGTGAATAAATGTAAATGTAAAAAAAATACATTTAAGCAAATTAATACATGAAACAATTTACTCTAATCATACATTAAATGCATTAATCAATTTCATTGGAAATTCTTAAACCTTGACCACTTTTACAGACAGATGGACTGGACTCAGAGAACCAACCCAACACCACGTCTTTCCGTTTCTTTATTTACCGTCAATTGAAGTGCTCACAACAAAAAAATTCCCTGGTCATCCTGTCACTGAAGTGTCACTTGGCAAACTCGTTTTACTCATCATAAATTACCTTCTCTACACATCGCCTCCCTTCTAGAGAGCTCACTGGGGCCTCCTAGACTCTCGACCAGCAATTAAGTCTTGAATAGGAGTTATCGTGTGCCGTGACCTCCCATGACCCCCTCATTGAAAAGCCACTGCATTCTCTCTCCATTGAGCCTGTCTTTAGTATTCAAGGCACTGGCCACTGATTTGAACAGTATTATCCTTAGCAGAAAATAAGGTCAGAAGGGCAATTTAGAGAAATGCAGGCTTTGTCATAAATCAGTCTGATCTGAAAATGCTGTTTCAGCAATCAAACCCGGTGAGAAAAAATTATTTGAACACAATATACATAATATACAAATAATTTGAACATATTATAACTTTTAAACCTTGAAATATATATTTGAAATATTTTACAGCATAGTTCTCTAAACAAATATGATCTTTATATGAAAACAACAGACTACTTACATAACATGCATGTAAATATCAGTTGTCACTCTGTATCTCCCAATGATATGTCTACAGTTAAGGTCAAAACTTTACATGCACTTTGCGGAATCTGCAAAATGTTATTTATTTTACCAAAATAAGAGGGATCATACAAAATGCATGTTGTTTTTTATTTTGTACTGACCTGAATACGATATTTAACATAAAAGATGTTTACATATAGTCCACAAGAGAAAATAATAGTTGAATTTATATTAATGACCCGGTTCAAAAGTTTGCATACACTTGATTCTTAATACTGAGGTGTTACTGAATGATCCACAGCTGCTTTTTTTTTTTTTTTGTTTTGTTTTGTTTAGTGATAGTTGTTCATGAGTCCCTTGTTTGTCCTGAAAAGTTAAACTGCACACTGTTCTTCAGAAAAATCCTTCAGGTCCCACAAATTCTTTTTCCGCATTTTTATTTGAGCCCTTTCCAACAATGACTGTATGATTTTGAGATCCATCTTTTCACACTGAGAACACCTGAGGGATTCATATGCAACTATTACAGAAGGTTCAAACACTCACTGATGCGTTAGAAGGAAAAACTATGCATTAAAAGCCAGGTTTATTTATTTATTTATTTATTTTTTATTTAGTACTGCCCTTCAGAAGCTACAGAAGATACTTACATGTTTTCCAGAAGACAAAATTAACTACATTTACCCTGATCTTCAAATTCAAAAAGTTTTCACCCCTGGCTCTTAATTGCATCATTTTTTTATTTTCTTATTTAGGTCAGTACTAAATAAAAAATAACATGCATTTTGTCTGATGCTTCTTATTTTGGTAAAATAATGAACATTTTGAAGATTTTGCAAGGTGTATGTAAACTTTTGACCTTAATTGTAATGAAAATATTTCATATTTAAATACTTATTTCTACGATCAAAGCTCTGTGATAATAAATCTGCATTGTTTATTCTTTTGATGTTTCATTCAAAAAAAAAAAAAAAAAAAAAAAAAAATTCAAACCTATCATTGAAGTAAAACAATGAAAAGTGGGGCTGAAATCTTATTATAAAATATGTTTTTCTCAAGTTCACGTTGGCCACAATTATTGGCACCCAATTATCACAACACCTTTTTATCCTAGATAACAGCTCTGAGTTTTCTCCTTTAATGCCTGATAAGTTTGGAGAACACCTGACAAGAGGTCAGAGAACATTTCTTAACACAGAATCTCTCCAGATCCTTCAGACTCGCAGCTCCATCTCATCATTTCAACCCACTTATTTTCTATAGGGTTCAGGTGAGGGAACTGGGACAGTCATGGCAGAAATTTTGTGCTGAGTGACACATTTTTGTGTTGATTTTGATGTTTGTTTTGGATCATTGTCCTGATAGAAGATCCAACCACGGCCCATTATAAGATTTCTAACAGACGCAGTCAGGTTTAGATCTTTTATCTGTTGGTTATTTGATAGAATCCATGATGCCATGTATCTGAACAAGATGTCCAGAACCTCCAGCAGAAAAATAGGCCCACAACATCCCACAAGATCCAGCAGTATATTTAACCGTGGACATGAGGTACTTTTTATCCCTGTTTGAACAAAACAGGTTTGCTGCCAGAAAGCTCTTTTTTTTAGTTTCATCTGACCATAGAAGCCAGTCCCCTTTGACGTTCCAGCTGTCTGACAACTGAATGTGCTGGAGTTTGTGTTTGGATACACAAGGAGGATTTTTCCTGAAACCCTCCCAAACAACATTTGGTGATACAGGGGATGTTCAGTATATATTTTTTTGGCTTTCTGACACCAAAGACTCAACTAATCTCTGTATTTCTCCAGTTGTGATCCTTGGGAAGTCATTGGCCTCTCAAACTCTCCTCCTCACTGTGCATTAGCATGATATAGACACACGTTGTCTTCCAAGCAGATTTGTAACATCTTTAGTTGATTGGAACTTCTTAATTATTGTCCTGATGGTGAAAATGGGGATTTTCAATGCTTTAGCTCTTTTCTCACAGCCACTTCCTATTTTGCTCAACAATCTTGTTCTGCACATCACAAGGGTCAGTCTATAATTGTGGGTATATCTCATGTCCATAAAGTATATTTGTAATACATTTCCATCAGTATAAAGCCCCCATGCTTAATTTTCTAGTACACAATTATATTTTTTCCCTATCACACTACTATATGTTGAAAAAGCCATATCTTTTGCTCAAAAATGATCTTCGTATCACATACAACCCTGGTATTCAGCTGTTAGATTTTGTAAACTTGCTCATTCTACTCTGCATTTAAGTATGAAAATGACCTCAAATATAAGTTAATTTCATAGTTTTGCCTTCAGTTAGATTAGGTCATCAAGGCATTTGGGTGTGCGCTTCAAAAATAATAACTGTTTATTGTGATATAACTTGTTTTATTTGCCTAAAAAATAAATAGTTTGTCCCATTCTCGCATAATTTGCACAGTATGATGATATTTCCTCTAGAAGCACATGGATGAAACACTAGAATTTTAACTAATATTGGTTAAACTAGCAAACCTGTGTCAAGAGTGGATTAATTGACTGTCAACATTGTTACACAAGTATTATTGCTGCACATTTTAAGACAATTTAACTAAAACTTATTTTTTATGAAAATATATTTCTAAACATACCATATGCTCAGTAGTCCCAGGCTTCCATGTTGAGTATAGGCCCAAAACACTAAAAATGTCAACTAAGTTACCTGTCAACTGTGTTACCCAGTAAAGGTAACATGGTGGGAAGTAGCAAAAATAGATGGTATTTAATCTTGTGGGACAGGAAGTCATGGCTGGACAATTTCATGCTCCTGGTCACCCTGGTGTGCTAAAAAAATGTAAATATGAATGGGAATATACTTCAGAGATATTTTCACTCTTAAGAACTTCTAGGGGTGCCAATAATTGTGGCCAACATGCATTGGAGAAAAACATTTATTTCACACTGTGAGTTTTCCCCCCACTTTCAATTGTTTCACGTCAATGAAAGGTTAGAATTTTGTGAATTTTTTAAATGAAAGATCAAAAGGATAAACGATGCAGATTTATTTTTACAGCCAATTTGAATTGAACTGAATTTTTACAGCCACCTTTGCTCATATTTACCAAGGGTGCCAATATTTATGGAGGATGTGTGTACAACAGGTTTTTCAGCAAATTTTTGACCATGCTGGTAATTTAGATGTTCTAGAAACTTCAGGATTTATAGGGTTAAAGTCCACTAGCTAACAAAACCACTGAAAGCTACCTTAACAAGCCACGACAGATACTATTGAACCGCCTTTGATCCGGTCCCTAACAGAATATCCACTGTATGCTGCTAATGATTTTTACAGTAGCTTTATCTGCTCCCAAGCTCATTAGAGGTAAATACGTTTAATCACTGTTTACCGAGTCGATAGCTAATATACTAATCGCTTTGGCGCGGGGCAGCCTTTAATTTCCGCGGCCAACATCTTGAACGACACCATGCAAGGTTTTAGCCAGCTGCTGGAGAAAGGCTTAGAGTTCATCCGTGTTAAATGCGCCTCCTCACCTTCAAGAACCTTCATTTGTCTAAATGGGAGCCCATCACAAACAGCTGCTAGCATCGAGGAACGCGTGTAAATGTCTCTCTCAGTGGCGCTTTGGTGGTAATTGGTGTGGTGCCTTTCATGAAGATAAGACCAAAAACATCCATCACACAGCAAAACCTTTTTATTTTAGATCATTTCCAATGACACCCTCTTTTCTAGCCACCAAACATCCATCTACTTTTTTGTCCCCCCGCAACACAAATGTGACCTTTCACGTTTTTATTTTTTTGAGATGTTATTACCAAAACACTAATTTTACACCTCAGCCATTATCCTGAGTGGCCGTGGGCTCGCGTTACAGGGGCGTTTTATGATGTCATATTTCTGTTTGCAAGCGTGTGATAACAGAAGGACTGACAGGGCCAGTAATGGGTGCCCAGTGAAATGTCATGCTCTATCAGCGCCCCAGAGCAGCACAGGAGGGCCGTTGTGAGACAGGGGCCAGACGCAGGGCCTCCGCTGTTGTTATTGGTGCTGCCGCTGCTCTGTCTGTGTGAGAGAAAGAGCGAGAGAGCGAGTGAGGGAGCGCAGCAGATGTGACCTCCTCACACACACAGAGCTCCTTTTGTGTCCCAGTTATTCAGTGTTCCTCTGGGTCTGCCCCTGCCCTCAACCATTAACAGCAACTGCCCGTAACTGCGAGAAAAAAAACAGAACTGGCAGCAGACACGCATGCAACGCAGCAACAGGGCTCGGTGTGCCGAGAAGAAATTTGCTGAGAAGCATCCGGAATACTATTTATTTTATGACTGCTCTCAAATTTGACAATGTTCAGGATGAAATTCGGCCTGTAATTTTGAAAGCATATCTTTGAGGGCTGTGGTTCACGACACATGCTCTGGAGATGTGTTTACGTGACGTGACCAAAGCAAGTTCAAGTCCAGCTTGCAAAATAATAAATAAAAAATAAAATAAAATAAAATAATAAAATAAAATAACATCTTGTTTTTAATGCCTTAAAAAAAGCTCAAGTCCAGCATGCAAAATAAAATAAATAAATAAAATAAATAAATAAATAACATGAAAACTTTAGTCTTTAATGCCTTAAAAAAAAGTTCAAGTCCAGAACAAAAAATAAAATAAAATTAAATTAAATTAAATTAAACATTAGTCTGTAATACCTTAAAAAAAGTTCAAGTCCAGGATGCAAAATAAAATAAAATAAAATAAAATTAAATTAAATTAAATTAAATTAAATTAAATAAAATAAAATTAAATTAAATTAAATTAAATTAAATTAAATTAAATTAAACATTAGTCTGTAATACCTTAAAAAAAAAGTTCAAGTCCAGCATGCAAAATAAAATAAATAAATAAAATAAATAAATAAATAAAATGAAAACTTTAGTCTTTAATGCCTTAAAAAAAAGTTCAAGTCCAGAACAAAAAATAAAATAAAATTCAATTCAATTCAATGAAATTAAACATTAGTCTGTAATACCTTAAAAAGTCCAGCATGCAAAATAAAATAAAATAAAATAAAATAAAATAAAATAAAATAAAATAAAATAAAATAAAATCTTTAGTCTTTAAAGGCTTTAAAAAGTTCAAGTCCAGGATGCAAAATAAAATAAAATTAAATAAAATTAAACATCTGTCTGTAATACCTTAAAAAAAAGTTCAAGTCCAGTATGCAAAATAATAAAATAAAATTAATTTTTACAGTTTACTTTTTATTTAACAGTAAATTGTACAGCCTAAAAGAGTTTACATCTAGCTTGCAACATTACCTCATTCAATTCACCCTTTTTTTTTGTAAATACTAAAAAAATAAATATTTATAAATATTTTTTGTAAATAATAAAATAAATTAAAATAAATAGAAAATTAAATTAAATTAAAAAATAAATTAAATTAAAATAAATTGTTCAAGTTCAAGTTAAACTGAAATTAAACCTAAATCCCATATTTTAATAATTGCATATTTTAAAATCTAATGTGTTGCACCTGTTCCAAATGTTAAAAGTGGTTAAAATAAATCAAGAAAGAAAGAAAGAAAGAAAGAAAGAAAGAAAGAAAGAGAGAAAGATCATCTTTAAGCCAAGTCTTCATAAAATAAAAAAAAATACATATTTTAATAATAAAATAGCTTTTTAAATATTTCAGTTTACAGTGTGTGTATATAGTTTCCTTTTATTATTTGAGCAGTAAACTGTATTACTGAAAAATACACACACACAAAAAAAGAATATTCACAGAATATCGCAGAACACCAGAATATAATAATTAAAAAGAAAAAAGAAAAAGAAAAGAAAAGAAAAAAAAAAGTGTGTGTTCAGCCTCATATTCAATAACCGTTGTAACTGCACATTAAGCTGAGACAGTGGATATCAGGGCATCGAGCAAATATTGGCCTCTTATCTTGCTGCCTGTAAAGAAGCAGAGCAGGATCATTTTCTACAGAAGAGCTGCCACATATCCTGCACCGGGCCAAGAACTGCTTTATTCAATTATCTCCCTTGCTTAGCAAATACAATTTCCCTGCATAAATCATCCAAATGATCCCTATGACTGTCAGGGCCTCACAGTGGATTTTTTCAATCCTATCAGCTGAGGCCCAGCCAGGTTGCGCTTTATCCTACTTCTGTGCTCAATATCTATTGAGATGCTGCAATTGTCTGTTTTGAGTTTCAAATCCTCTGCTATCATTCTCAGTTCCTGATAAAAGTGACATTAAGCATCCAGCCACCAAGTCGGTAATCCATTAGGAAGAAAGCGCATGCCAATTTAACTAATCCACCAAGCAATGACCCTGTAACCTTGACCTTGTAAACAGCACAATGGGGGGAGATTATGTATGAATATCTGGTCCAGAGACACTTAGTTGGGCTTCTTACAGGCCATAAACCCTGGCTGTTTTTGCCCAGCTTCGGCCACGCTCGAGAGAAATGTCTTCAGGTCAGTAGTTTGAGACCCCGCTGGTAGATAAATGCCAAGATTTTTGTCCTAAACCTTACGATTCCACACTCGTCATTAATTCTGGCTGAGGAACATCTGTAATACATTGATGTGAACAGACCGAATTCAGCCTGATTCCAAACAGCTGTTCCTCAGCCAATAAAACAGTCCCAGTTTAACACAGCAGAGCTCCAGGGCTGCTCTGAGACACAGGCTAAATGCTGGAGGGACAAAAGCTCTAACAATATTCACCCAGGACAATAGAGGACGAAGACCTCCATACCCTCCTGAGTCAAACAGTGAATAAGCAAGGAATTCCTTTAGGTCTTAAAATGCCATGGACCCTCAGCTTCCCCCCTTTGCAAACCAAATGCTGCTACTGAATTTGAGCTTTTTTTTTTTTTTCTCTCTCTTTAAAAGCAAATCCTGAACACAGATATGAAACAGAAAAAAAGGAAAAAGACAGAAAGAATATGTGATAAATGTTTTTTACATTTAAATAAATTTAAATACTAGAATACTAGAAAAGCATATTATTTTCAAAAGAAATATAAAAAAATAATGACAAATTAATAAAAAATGTATAAGTACATTTTAATTATTGAATTTATTTTTTAACAGTAAATTGTATTGAATGAATGAATGAATGAATGAATGAATGTATGAACAGATAAATAAATAAATAAATGAAGGAAGGAAGGAGGAAGTGCATCTTTGCATCTTTATACAATAAAAACATAAAAAAAATAAAATAAAATAATCATATATTTTGATAATAAAATATTTGCATAATAATACTACTACTACTACTACTACTACTACTAATAATAATTTTGTATATTAAAAATATAAAAATATATATACCAAAACAACATAATAATGTAATATATTTAATATAAAGTAGTTTAGTCAGCATAATGTATACTTGAAAAACATATTATTTTCATTAAAAAATAATAAAATAATACTAAATTAATACAAATAAAACATGCACGTTTCAGTTGTTTAATTTTATTATTTTAACAGTAAATTGTATTGAATGAATGAATAAATGAATGAAAAATAAATAAATATAATAAAATAATATTAAATTAATAAAATAATAAAACATGTATAAGTATGTTTTAATTATTTAATTTATTTTTAACAGTAATTTGTATGGAAGGAATTAATAAATACATAAATAAATAAATAAATAAATTAAGGAAGGAAGGAAGGAAGGAAGGAAGGAAGGAGGAAGTGCATCTTTGCATCTTTACACAATAAAAACACAAACATAAATACATAAACAAAAAATTAAAATAAAATAATCACATATGTTGATAATAAAATATTTATAGTAATAAAAATAATAATAATAATATTGTATATTAAAAATACAAATAGATTTGTATAAATACCAAAACAATATAATAATGTAATATATTTAATATACAGTAGTTTAGTCAGCATAGTTTATACTTGAAAAGCATATTATTTTTATTAAAAATTATAAAATAATGATAAATTAATAAAAATATAACACATATAAGTATCTTTTATTTATTTATGTATTGTAATGAATGAATGAATGAATGAATGAATGAATGAAAAAAATAATTTAAATGATTAATGTAAATGAAAGAATGAATGCTAATTAAATATAAATAAATAAATAAATAAATAAATAAATAAATAAATAAATAAATAAATAAATAAATAAATAATAGTGCATCTTTATACATTAAAAACAAACATAAATACATAAAAAATAAAATAAGCATATATGTTGCTAACAAAAAAACAATAAAATATGTAATATAATAAATTATTGATAATCTTATTTCTATTTTGCATAACAAAAATACAAATAAATAAAGGAGGAAGTGCATCTTTATACTTTAAAAATAAACAAATACATAAAAAGTATATATTTTTATAATAAAAAAACAATAAAATATTTAATATAATAAATTATTGATAATCTTATTTTGATTTCGCATAACAAAAATACAAATATATTTCATCATTTACTTTTATTATTTTAACAGAAATTATATATAATATGCTTAAGAACAACACATTTAAGCCATTTATGTTTACTTACTTTAAACCAAGATTTTATGCAGTTTTTATATTTTGTGATGAGAAAAAAAAATAAATTAATGCTAAATAACAAAAACATGAATAATAAATAAACACATAAAATTAAAATTACAAAACTAAATGGCATTAAACAGATTATATTATATTATATATATATATATATATATATATATATATATATATATATATATATATATATATTTGTTTGTTTGTTTGTTTGTTTATTTCCCGGTTTAAGTGAGGAACAGTGGCTTCATACTTTTGGACCCCATTATAAATAATTTATTTATATGCATAATTAAATCCCTGTAATGAGAAATGATAATGATTAAATAAATGAATCATATTTATATTTTGTTTTTAAAAAAAAACACACAAATGTGTGTTTATAATACGCATAAGAACAGCACTTTTAAGGCATTTACGTTTATTTATTTTAAGATCAAGATTTTATGCTGATTTTGTAATGAAAAAGAAAATCTAATTTGTAACTCTTAATAACAAAAATGTGAATAATAAATCAAATGAATAAATAAAACTATAAAATAAAACTAAAATTACAAAACTAAATAGCATTAAACATATTACATTATCAGCATAACAACTTGAGTGAAAATATTAAACGCTTCCTTGATTTTGTGTCATAATTCTAAAATCTGTTTATTTTCAGGTTTAAATGAGAAAAAATGGCTTCATGCTTTTGGACCCCACTATAAATCATTTAGTTCTATGCATAATTAAATCCCTGTTATGAAAAATGAGAACACTGAGTGACAGGTTCACAAAAAATCAAGAACAAATGCATTTCTCAAGCAATTAGATTCTTATTGCCAGTTTTATGAACTAGAATATATTAGCTCCATTTTCTATATGCTTCATCATTCATCATCAAAAAATCCGGAATGACACAAACATGTCCCGGGAATGACTTGGAAAGCCGGGTGCTGTCATCCCTCAGGCTCATATCAAAATCAATCATCACTCACGATGATTCACAGCGCGTTGAAAAAACGTCAATTTTACAGGAGCCATCAATTGACTGGGTTGGACTGACAGGAAGAATGAATACGAACCCGAGCGGCTTCCTGGCAGATCCACACCTGTGCGAGTGAGTACAGGATCAGGAGCTCATTAAAATCCGAGCGCGATCCCCGTCTGGATCCCTGTGGAGCTGCAGTCATCAGACTCCCTATCTGATAAATACAGCATCAGCCGGAGAAATTGAACTTGAAACAAATGGCCTTTCTCACTGTCTTTAAAAAGCCGGCCTGATAATAACCCTCCTTTCTTTGTACTCCCAAATGAAATCTGTTCCCTCACGCACACAGAGCTTTGAAGGTGATTTTTTTTCCTCCCCCTTAGTCTTTTATATGAAACAACTGTTGTTGCATATATGGAGTTTAATTTGCCACTTGTGTTGGAGCAGTGAATGTGAGTGGGTTTAAACACTGTAATTTATGACTTTGCTCTGGCTGCACACAGACAGGCTTATTATAAAAGGCTGCAGTGGTGTATAGGTAAACCTGACAGGGAAATCCAGCCTGTACATATGTTTCTGTTTGAGCATTACTCCATACGCCCACAGAGAGACAGATCCCTGAACGGAGAGAAGCTGACCCATAATCTGTCCTCAGAGTCTGCTGGGTCCTTATTTACATTTATGAAAGATGAAGAGGCTTATATTAAATATCAGAGCAACTACGGAAACGGATATATGCTGTGCTTTTATCATTATTAGCACAGAGGTGGGAAAAACATGATTTAAAGTTTGGGGTCAGAAAAAAATAGTTTCATGTCTTTGGATAAAAACAATTTTATCCTCCCCAAGGCTGCATTTGTGTGATCAAAAACACAGTAAAAAAAAAAAAATGTTGCGAAATACATTACAATTTAAAATAACTGTTTTCTATTTTAATATATTTTGAAACATAATACATTCCTTTAATGGCAAAGCTGAATTTCCAGCATCATTACTCCTGTCTGTAGTGCTCATGATCCTTCAGAAATCAATTTAATATGCTGATTTGGTACTCAAGAAACATTTCTTATTATTATCATTGATGTTGAAAACAGTTATGCAGAAAAAAATAAAATAAAATTCTCAAGATTCTTTGATAAAAGGTTTTAAAAAACAGCATTTATTTGAAATACAAACCTTTATGAAGAATATTATAAATGTTTTTACAGTCACATTTGATCAACTTAATGTGGCCTTGCTGAATATAAGTACTATAATATGACAAAATGTAATATTTATTTTAATAATTTTATCAGAAATAACTATACAGTATATTCCTCAAAGATAGGCATACTAATAATATATAATAATTATACCAAATTATTTATACTATACATATTTGTTTTTATATATTTATTTTAAATCCTACTAATTCCAAACTTTTGAAATTATAAGTAATTTTGTCAGAAATAACAATACAGTATTTACCTCAAAGATATGCATACTATACTATGCATACTATCATAATAATATAATATATTTTTTAAAAATCCTACTAATTCCAAACACAAATTTTGTCAGAAGTAACTATACAGTTTATACCTCAAAGATTTGCATACATTTATATAAATCTTTATATTATATATTATAATGTTGAACTTTGTATATCCTAAATAAATAATAAAAATAATAATATAATATAATATAATATAATATAATATAATATAATATAATATAACATAATATAATATAATATAAAAATAAATGAATAAATAAATCATTATTCCAAACGTCTGAAAATAAATGTCATTTTGTCAGAAAAAACTATATAGTATATACCTCAAAGATATGCATACTAATAACTAACTTATATATGTATGGTTTAGATGAGGCATGTAACTATTTTGTATAGAATGAACTAAAACTGAACTTTGCATATCACAAACAAACAAACAAACAAATACATAAAATAAAACAATTTTAACAATATATTTTACAAAAAAACATACTTGTTCAAAATTTCTGAAAACTAAGGGAAAATAAATAAATAAATAAATAAATAAATACAAATTACAGCAATACATGCATACTAATAACTAATTAATATTTTTATGGTTTAGATGAGATATCAAAGAATGACAGAGGACAGTTGAACTTTGTATATCCTAAATAAATAAATAAATAAATAAAGCATACAATTTGGAAGATGAATTTTATTACTTTTGTAAACAATGATTCATTTGTAATGTTCATCCTCAAAAACATGCATTACTAATAACTATTTTATACATTTATGGTTCAGATGAGGCATCAAAGAATGAATTAAAGTTGAACTTTGTATATCCTAAATCAATCAGTCAATCAATCAACAGAATTGGAAGGTGAATTTTACTACTTTTGTAAACAATAAGGTTATTGATAATGTTCATTTCTTGATATCACCACAGAGTCTCTTTTTTCCCCTCTTTTATTTCTTGGTAACAGCTGATGCTGCTTTTAGATGGACCAAATTGTGACAAAAACGCAGGTTGAGACATCTTCATAAAATCAAATCTTCGCTGACCCCATAAGGAAAAGGTTCTAAGATATAAGCAGCGCGATATGATTTTCAGCAGTGCTGTAAAGCCACGAGTGTGGAAATCTGGCCTTTTGTGTGGTGTTAAAATAGGTTTGATGAGCTACGGGCTGCAGGCTGCAGTTGTCAAAGGCCTGGTGATCTCTAGTGAGAAATGATTCCCTTCATTTCAGAGGCGCACATACACTCCTGCCTCCGAGAGCCGAGTGGAGCCAAATGAAGTGAGACCAACTTACAAGAAAGTGCATAAAAAGGCTTGTGCGACTGCCAGAGATAGTCCGGTTTTACTTAGGCAGAGCGAAAGAGACAAAGTGCTCCCATTCACTCCTTAGCTTCAATGAAAAGAAGGATGCGGCTCGTCTTAACACACACACACACACACACACACACACGCACACTCTCTCTCTCTCTCTCTCCGAGGCATTTCATCTGATTATGAGTACTTTGCAATCTGCGACAACATGATTGATGCTCCACTTTCATGAGGGGAATTTTAACAGCACCTCTTCAGCGCTCAGTGCACACCCAATTATGCGTCTGAGCCAGTAACCTTGAATTTATGTTGCCATGGCAACAAATAAAAAAAAAAAAAGCAGAGAGAGAAAAAAATGGTCATGCATTATGGATTATCATTGAAATTCTACACCCCTACCCAACATAATGAGAGCTCGGGACTTAATCAAATCAGCCATTGCGGGTGACACAAGCTGAAGAACTGGCTTCCATTGTTGGGGCGCCTAGAGAAAGGCAGCAGGCCTGACGAGCCAGCAGCTGCGGGGCTGCAGCCTGATAGATGGCTCCCATATACATCAGTGAACATATAGACAGATGGTCCTCAATGCTTGGAATTTCCAACCCAGGAAGCAGCTGCTCAGACTAACCTCTGCTGTTCATCTCACCTTGTTGTCATGGAACATTGAGCAAGGAAGGAGAATGTGGACAGCTCCACTTGGAGCCCTGCCTGAGACGCTGTTTGTGCCTCATTCTTTTTCGCCTCTCCCCTTCCCTCTGGTCTTTGCTGGGTGTTTTTTTCCTGCTCCTCGTCTGAAGGGTGGGGCGGTGGGGAGTCTCCCCCCTCGTGCCAGGTCTCAAAAGAGGGATAAGGCGACCAGAATAAATCGGATTTTGTGTTTTACCACCAGACTCTCTGCCGCTCCTTCAAATGTCGCCCTCTGACACATGACATAATTGTGAAGCACATGACTGGCTTCTGATTAACACAGCTGGGGTGGGGATGTTTACAATTAAAGGAACTTTTAGCAACAAAGCAATCGGAAGTTATTCATTTTCAGCGATAGCGACCGTTCCTGATACAGTGTGGTTGTGTCCAGCTATACAATAAAGTAAGTAACTTTATGCAAATGAGCAGCAAACCAATGTGGCCATTACCAATCGGAGGAGTGAAGTCGGTAAATATTTATGTATTTTTTATTTTTTTATGTGTGTGTTAAAACATAAATAAATAATATGAATATAAATAGGTATAAATACATAAATAAAAACTAAAATATGAATACATATTTAATGTATAATACTAAATAATAATTAATTATATAATTAGTATAAAATTAAATAAATAAATAAATAAATAAATAAAATGTAAACATTTAACTCAGTAATATAAATATAAAAATAAATAAAAATGAATAAATACACAAATAAATAAATAAATAAATTAATTAATTAATAAAATGGCTCAATAAATTAATAAATATAAACTAAATAAATACTAAACAAATAAATGTATAATAAAATAATTTATTTTAAATAAATACATTTATTTTAAATAAATAAATAAACAAATATATAAATAAATAAATAAATAAATAACCCAACAAACTGTACTTCTTAGTTTAGTTTCTAGCACTCTGACTGGGTTTGAAATAAAAAATAAATAAATAATAATAAATAAATTAATGAATGGACAAACAAACAAACAAACAAACTGTACTTCTCAGTGTAGTTGCTAGCACTCAGATTGGGTTTGAAATAAAAAATTACAAAAAAAAAAAAAAAAATATATATAATAATAATAATAATAATAATAATAATAATAATAATCACAAAATAAATTAATAAATCCAAACTAACCAACTAACTAAATAAGTAAATAAATAAATAAACTAATTAAATGGTTAAATTAAATAATAAATATAAACTAAATAAATACTAAATAAATAAATGTATAATAAAAAATAATTTATTTTAAATAAACAAACAAATAAACAAATAAATAAATAAACCAACAAACTGTTCTTAGTTTAGATTCTAGCACTCTGACTGGGTTTGAAATAAAAAATAAGTAATAAATAAATTAATAAATACAAACTAAATAAATAAATGAATGAATAAACAAACAAACAAACAAACTGTACTTCTCAGCATAGT
The DNA here is from genome assembly GCA_036247105.1 of Cirrhinus mrigala. Lineage (NCBI taxonomy): Eukaryota > Metazoa > Chordata > Actinopteri > Cypriniformes > Cyprinidae > Cirrhinus > Cirrhinus mrigala. The sequence continues at coordinate 25,081,270 of CM070023.1, forward strand.
TGCTAGCACTTTTGGGTTTGGGTTTGAAATAAAAAAATAAAAAATTAAAAAAAAAAAATCACTTTAATTAAGAAATCCAAACTAAATAAATAAATAAATAAATAATGCAAACATACATACTTAATACATAAATACTTCTCAGTTTAGTTGTTAGCACGCTGACTGGGTTTGAAATAAAAAAATAATTTTTAAATAAATTAATATCTATAAACTAAATAAAAACTAAATAAATAAATGTACAATAAATAAATAAATAAATAAACTTCTCAGTTTAGTTGCTAGCACACTGACTGGGTTTGAAAGAAAAAAAATTACTAAATAAATTAATAAATAAGATAAATGAATACTAAATAAATATATAATAATAAATAATAAATTGGTTATTTGCATTATATACATTATTATATACATACAAATAAAGGCATTTAAATAAATAAATACATACATACTAAATACATACATAAACCAACAAACAAACGTACTTCTCAGTTTAATTGCTCTGTAATTAATTCATGTCTTGAATTCATCTTCTTCATATGATGTATTACACACTGTACAAATGCTTTCTCCTGAATGTTAACTTTTAGCAGCAATGAAAAATAATATTGCATTTTGTATAAATTGGCAATCTCATTTATGATCAGAATTTCAAAAGCTACAGCCAATTTAGCAGCCCACCAATAACGTTAGGCCATTTGGGAGTAGACACACCTGATAGCTACGGGACAGTGACCTAACGACATGCCGACCTCCGGGGACAAAATCGATGTCAGCGTGAACGAAGCATTAAAACAGCACAGAGGCCCTCAGAATAGCATTTACACCACTCAGCAATGAGTCACGTTTATGATGTAACCAGTACTCTCATAGAAGTCACAAGTCATATATTGAGGCAAAATATCATACAGACCTAGCAACCACACAGCAACACGCTAGCAAACTGCAAGTTCAGTAATTTTAAGATCATAAAAGAAAAAACATTACTTAAAAAGAAGAAAAAAAATGGAGAGCCTGGAATAAATCTGCTTGTCTTTTTTACTACCAGACTCTTTTTCCCTCTTCATATGTCTTCCTCTGACAGATGACATAATTGTGAATCACAACTCTGGCTCCTGATTAATACAATACATTTCTCTTCTCCTGGGTCCTATCCGAGCTGCTGTGGCGGCACAAATGCCTGCACCGCTACATAAAATATTGATTGCTCTTGTATATTTCTTAAATATGTACAAGCATTTTTATTAGCTAAAAGGCACATGGAGGAAAGTCTAGGTGCTTGAAGTACCTCAGTAACCGCCCCCTTTGGCTCAAATCAAGCTCAGAGTCCACAGTCGACTGTGCAGTGGGAATTGGCAGGCAGGGATGAGAGAGAAGCTCAACTGCTGGATGTTAGTCATGGGCTTCCAACATCCTAATCCAGGACCCACAGAGAGACGTGAACTAGTTCCTCAAAAGAACTGTTTTAGCTTCACATCTAGACCACAAAGAGGGAAAACGACACACTGGGAATCTCTGGAAGAACTGATAGCGGTGTTAAAAACAGGGGAAAAGGCATCAAATAAGAAACAACAGCCAGTGCGAGTTGAATCATTTTCATAAAACATGGCAGGATGTGATTATATGAATATAGAATGAAAACTTTCCAGTTATACTGGAGTATTTGGAAGAGCAGATGTCATGCAAAAATGGTTTGGGTGTGCCAGATGAAATCAGCAGCAGTGGCACTTGATGGCGTGTGAGTTTTTCTGTCAGGAGTTATGTACCCTGCTTCACTTAGATGGGCTGTTATGTTACGCACCCACAACTGACACAGTTCTCCCCCTCCGGCAATGGAGGAACTGACACAAACCTGTAGGAAGGGTTCGGTAAAGCTTGAACTATGCTCATGATATATAATTCATACGACGTTCAGGTGTTTGCCACCAGTAATAAACTTGTGGCTCCCCAAGAGTGTGAGAAGGAGATTCAGTTCAAATTAAATCAAATATTGACATCAACTGCTATAAGATATGGTTGAGTCAATAACATAGCCTGCAGTTAATTTTTGTAATAAAATGAATTTTAATATTTTTTTGCTTAGGGCCTAAAGACCAAAATGTCATGTTAATACAACTATATTGATATCATCATTGTTCAATAAATAAATAAATAAATAAATAAATAAATAAATAAAATTCTTGGAAATAATTTAAGTAGTTATAATCTAGTTGGCATAATACTTTTTTATTATTATTATTATTATTATTATTATTATTATTATTATTATTATTATTATTAATCAATAAAATAAAATTTTAAAATTTTAATTCACTGCTTATTAGTATTTGGAAAAACGTCTTGTCCACCAATCAAAGTCTAAATGAATGAATGAATGAATGAATGAATGAATAAGATCATAGGTTTGTTAATGGCATTCAGAGCAACTTCATACAAGCTTAATGTTATTTATGAACTATAATAATATTTAAACACATTTTACTTTAAAAAAACATTTGTTAATAATTAAGATGTGTATATTTAGATGTATTCAAGGTAAGTTACTACTTTTTTCAGTGATCCCACCACATATTGTAGATGATGATGATTTCACGTTACGAATATATTAACTCCCTGGGGTTGATGGTCACGGTCACTTTTTTCCCTCAGTGATCACACCACATAATATTGTAAAAATATATAAATAAATAAATAAATAAATATATAATAATAATAAAAATAATAATAATAATGATAAATTATTATTATTGAAAAACAAACAAACAAACAAATGAATAAATGAATGAATGAATGAATGAATGAATGAATGAATATAAAGATCATGGCATTCAAGGCAACTTCATATAAGCATAATGATATTTATGAAATATAATTAAACATTTTACATTAAAAAATATAGCAAATGTATTTTTAATAATTAAGATGTGTATATTTATTCAAGTTAATACTTTTTTCTCTCTGTGATCACACCACATAATATTGTAATAATAATAATAATAATAATAATAATAATAATAATAATAATAATAATAATAATAAATATTATTATTTAAACTTCAGAAAGAAAGAAAGAAAGAAAGAAAGAAAAATCATGGGATTGTTCATGGCATTGAGGGCAACTTCATACAAGCCTAATGATATTTATGAAATATAATCATTTAAAAATATATTTTTAATAATTAAGATGTGTATACTCACATTTTTTTATTTATTACTTTTTTCCACTCAGTGATAACACCACAAAATATTATAAAATAAATAAATAAATGTATTATTATTATTATTATTATTATTATTATTTGAATTAAACACACAAATAAATAAATAAATAAATACATACATACATACATACATACATAAAAATAAGAACCAAATGTAGTTTAAACAAAACAACAACAACAACAAAAAAAACAAAACCCAATCAAAAAAAAAAAAAATATATATATATATTACAAAGAAGAAAAACTGAACAAACAGAAGGTCATCATACAAGTTTCGATCTAGAACTTGATCTACTATGTTGAGTTCCTTGCAGTAACCTTCCTTTGATGGCTTTGGAAGGAGAGTCGCAAATGCGGCTTGGCTCTCATTAGCATTTAATTAATGATGCATGCATATGCAAAGCAGCATTTAAACAATGCTGATTACCTCCTACCTATTCACAGGCCAACAGTCAAACATGTCTGACATGCGTCCGCCGCATGTAAACGCCCTACCGAAAGGTTAAGCCTTGGAAGTTCATTAACACAAAAGTGACTTGTGCTCCTGGCCAGCGGCTGCTCCCTTGGGTATGTGAAGAACAGCATTCTTATATACATCTTTTAGTTAGTTTACAGACATTTGACAAAGATAATGACTTTAATGGCCTTTGGTTGTGACCTTGGCATAAGTACTATGAATAAGACTAAACGGAACAGACTAAACAGAATCTGTGATACTATTTTGCAGCTAATTTTATGCTATTCAATATGCTCTGATAGCGACGAATACCGCTCATTTTGATCCTATGTGATATTTATGCGCAAGCAATGACCTGTAATATAGACACACTTGTCTTTTATTGTTCAGAGGTGCAAGTAAATTTACCGGCGTCACTGAGGCATTCATTAATGATCGCGTGTGATGTAAGGCTACGTTACCGGACATATTTATTACCACTTTTGTAAATGATTGTCTTTATTGCTCTTGTGATTATGGAAATACTCCCTCTCTTTGACTTGCAAAACCCATCAGTCTGCCTATTTATTATTTATGTCAAAGTTAAGGAATCTGACAAAATCATAATGGATACCCTCTGCCTTGTTTATTATATTGGATGCCGCACGAGAGCGGTTTGATAAATCCATGCCCGGCCAATGTTTTCATCTCGTGGGCATTTTTGCCGTGCGGCATGATTGAACTCGGCCCGGTCGGGCCATAACGCAGTCAGGGTAATGAACCTGATGACAGAATAACGCCCGTCCTGAAATCTCATGCATGAAGGGACCGTCGAGCCATACCTCAGCCTCTCGTGTCATTTGTTATCGTTAATCCTTACATTTATGGCTGCAAATATCTTATTAGGAGGCGTGCCCGAGGTATTTCACTTCGATTCTAGGCTCCGTGACATATTGATTAGACGGCGAGGATTGCGCGAACAAGCCTGAGACCTTGACTTTGGACACCTGCAAGGTATGAATATGAGCGTCTGGCTCATATTCAACATCCAGGGTAATTTCCCTTTGAGGGGAATCAAGGGCAAGTCTGGCCTTTCAGACCTCAAGTAGGTAGGGATGCGGGAGACGTTGAGTGAGCTGTGTCAGATGGATTACGTTTCCGTGTACCCATCTATCCCCATTTTGGCTTGTAGAAAGCAGTTTCGGAAAAAGAGCAAGTTGATTTGGTTACAGGAAGACCAAAAACTTGCAATTTAATTTCACTATATGGTTCCAATATTATCATTTTGTTGTAACTTTGTCTTTGCTTGGGTACGCAACTCAACATCCACTGCCGACCTCAACCAGACTCACCAAATCAAAGGTTAACTCGTTCTAACAAGAAAGGACATGACATCTACTCCTAAATGAAATTTAAACATGCCCATTAACTTCCACAGACTTGCTTTTAAATTATATAGGCAGTATTTAGACACATATACAGAAAGTTGCCATTGGTGAAGTCAGTCTCACAAAGAGTGCATTCACGTACTTGCGGTTAAGCTATATGGTGATGTCAGAGGAAAATTAAAACGTTTCATGGCATCACCAGAATATTACAGTCATATTTCAAATCCAGGGGTAATTCATGGATAGAGAGAACAGCGTTCATACCACTTAGCAATGTCATGTTTATGATGTAACTGGATGGCACAGGAAATCCCCTATCAAGTAAAGTTTATAGTATGTACTGCTATGAAGGTTTGTTAAAGTTGGAAACATTTAAAACTTTAATCTGTTTTAGTGGTGCTTGCTTAGAGATATAAACAAATGTGTGTAACTTAAACAGTACCATTTGTGCTATGACTATGAATGATTCATAAAGTCGTGCAGTTTATTGTAGACGTGTGTTATATTCATTTAATAACAGCTGGAAATACTGGAGCGTTGAGATGTGAGAAGAACTGCTCTCACACAAGTCATTTTCTTGAACATGAAACTTGTGTTGGGAAGTTTTTGCCCCTCACGCGAAACTCCTTATCATGCAGATTCTATCTTTCTATCTATCTATCTATCTGCTTGTTTGTTTAGTTGTTTGTTTGTTTGTTTGTATTTTTGTCCTTTTTCCCCCAAGACAAATTTACTTGAGAATACTTCTTAATTAATCTTAAATAATATATAATAATATCTATAAATATATTACATATATTAAATAATATTTAATAGAAATATTAAATAATATAATATAAAATATAAATTTCAAAACATTGCAATATTAGAACTTGTTTTCAGATGTATTTCAAGTATTACTGCAAATTACTAATACTTTTTTTTTTTTTACTAGTTTAAGCAAGAACAAAGTAGTATTTTTGAAAGAAAAAAAAAGTGTATACTTTTTTACTAGTTTTAACTAAGGTTTAACAAATTAGTATTTTTGTCCTTTTTTCTCCCAATTAAAATATTTTCCCTAATCAATTTATTTATATTACTACTACTTTTTATTTATTTATTACTAGTTTAAGCAAGCAAAAAAAAAAAAAAAGAAAAAAGAAAAAGAAAGCCATATGCCGCAACAAAAACCTAATCTTTAGTATTTTTGTCTATTTTTTTTTTCTCCAAATGAAAACATTTTATAAAACTTTAACAAGACAAATTTTTTTTTAGAAAAAATTTTAATCAGTAAAAATATGGAAGCAAAAATAAAAAACAAAACATTGCAATATTAGGACTTGTTTTCAGCACGTGTGTATTACTACCACTTTTTTTTTTTTTTTTTTTTTTTTACTAGTTTAAGCAAGCAAAAATAATTAATTCATTTTTTTTTTTTTTTTATTTTTTTTTTTTTTAATTACACTGAAGGAGTCATATGCTCCAACAAAATCCTAATCTTTAGTATTTTTGTCCTTTTCCCCCAAATTAAAATATTTAATTGAACTTTTAACAACACAAAAGAAGAAGAAAAAGAAGATGATGAAGAATAATATGAAGAAGAAGACGAAGAAGAAGAACACTGCAATACACTTGTTTTCAGATGTATTTTAAGTGTATATTACTGGAAATGTGTATTACTACTACTTTTTTACTAGTTTAAGCAAGAAAAAAATAATTACACTGAAGGAGACATATGCTGCAACAAAATCCTAATCTTTAGTATTTTTGTCATTTTTTCCCTATATTGAAATGTTTAATAAAACTTTGACAAGACAAATTTCTTGAGAGAATACTTCCTAATTAATCATCTTCTCTGTAAAAAAAAAAAAAAATTGGACTTGTTTTCAGATGTATTTTAAGTGTGTATTACTGCAAGTGTATATTACTACTACTTTGTTTTTTTGTTTGTTTGTTTTTTTTACTAGGATGTTAAAAAAAAAAAAACACTAAAGCAGCCATACAATGCAACAAAATCCTAATGTTTAGTATTTTTGTCCTTTTTTACTCAAAATAAAATATGTAATAAAACTTTAACAAGACACATTTCCTGAGAATACTTTTTAATTAATCCTTTTCTCAGTAAAAATATCTGAGAAAAAAGAACTTCACAATATTGGGACTTGTTTTCAGATGTATTTTATATACATATGTACAGCAGTAAGACAAAATACACGTACACACAAGATACTCTTGAAAACAAATTTGTAGGTATTTTTTATTGGAAAACAAACTAAATAAGGCTCATTAAGAAGTCACATTTGTATTAGTAAGCCCAGAATATCAGTGAGATGTCTGGATTGTTTGTTTTGACTTGGGCCGGTAAGCAAGCACCTAGCATATTCACACAGTAATGCACCAAATACCACCTAGAACACCTTGCCAAAGGCCTGACAACAAAGAAAACCTTTTCTTCTGAAAACATAAAATCATCCCTAATTTGAGTCACTGCATCCTAATCATCTGAAAATAATCCTTCACACCTATGTAAGTACTTCTTGCCACAGCTACATCTACAGTATTTTTCATAGTAATAACAAAAAAGCTTTTAATTAATCCTCTGTTAGACTGATCATATATAAATAAATTACCTGGTTGAGATGTCAGCAAGATTAATGGAACGACCAACAGACATACTATTTATGTAAATTGCATTATTACTCTCAGTAAACTCAAGACCTCTCTAATGGGTTTTGTTCACCTTTCAGGCAGGGAGCCACAGCACCCAGAGAATAGAGATCAAATGGGCCGGGGGTTATTTCATATCAGGATCCGGACCTTGGAGTCTTTAGCCTTCCTGTGCACTGAGGTGGTAAATTACGGGGACAGGTACAGGCCGCTTTACTGCTTTGTTTCCAGTCAAGCCGGTTTCCAAACACAGTGTCACTGGGACTGCTTTAAAAAGGCATTTAATATAAATGATCTGGCATTGATTGTGATGGATTGGCTATGTAGAGACACCTTGCCTTCAAGGGCACAGAGAGATAAGCCATCATTCTGGCCTGTACCTTCCCAGTAGGTGTTTTGTGAGTCCAATGTCACCTGTACCTGTAATAATGTCCCATACAGTACTAAGCGATATGACAACAGGTTCTTACTCCCAAAGCATCAAATACTAGCTTTAATAGGTGTCCTTTAACACCTTTATAGTGACAAGTACAGTCAGCCTATTACTTTCAATGGGAAACCTTTGACATCCTCACGGAAGTCATTTTTCACAATATCCTGATGATTTTAATGTAAAATGTGTCCATGCATTTTTACTCATTTAATGAGCAGCTGATGGATTTGAAAAAGCAGGGGTGATAATACTTTGGGATATGATTTACAGATTACAGATTTTTTTTGTACTTCAGCTCTGCTGAATTGTCATGTTTTGTCAGGGACAGGATTTAGTTGTGAGTTTAGAAAAGAACCTAGCGTGGTGATTTTAGCCTAGAATAGAGTTTATAAGTGACCGCTAGAAGTATATTTGGACTTTCAGACATTTACGCATTTACAACAGGTCAGTATTGGATGTTTTGACCTCTGTTGACCAAAGGGAATGAATGGAGCACAAACTTTTGTGTGATCACAGCTTTTGTCAGCCAACCATGAAGCTTTATCTGATACCTCATACTGTCTGAGGTATCAGTTGTGGTTAAAATTTTACATTCAAATGTTAATTATTTTACCAAAGTAAGATGGAAAAAAAATATTGCATGTTATTTTAATTTAGCATTGACCTAAATAAGCTATTTCATATAAACCATGTTTACATATAGTCCACAAGAGAAAATAACAGTTGAATTAAAAAAAAAAAAAAAAAAATGACCCTGTTTAAGACACTTGATTCTTAAATACTATTTTTCTTTTCTTTTCTTTTGTTTTTTTACCTGGATGATCCCAGGTGTTTTTTTGTGTTTGTTTTTTGCTTTTTTGTGATAGTTGTTCAGGAATCCCTGAACAGTTAAACTGCCCGCTGTTCTTCAGAAAAATCCTTCACTTCCCACAAATTCTCTGGTTTTTCAGCATTTTTGTGTATTTGAACCCTTTCAAACAATGACTGTATTTTGAGATCCATATTTTCACACTGAGGACAACTTAGGGACTCATATGCAACTATTACAGAAGGTTCAAAAGCTCACTGATGCTCCAGCAGGAAAAACTATGCATTAAGAGCCAGGGGTGTAAACTTTTGAACAGAATGAAGATGTGTACATTTTTCTTATTTTGCCTAAATATCTTTTTTCAGTTAGTACTGCCTTTTCGTAAGCTACAGAATAAGTTTAACTAATCCTGATTAGTTCAAATTTAAAAAGTAATAGTTGCATTAATACCTCAGTTGTCCTCCGTGCGAAAAGATGGATCTCAAAATCATACAGTCATTGTCGGAAAGGGTTGAAATACCTAAAAGATGCTGGAAAACCAAAGAATTTGTGGGACCTAAATGATTTCTCTGAAACAGTAACAAGGGATTCATAAACAACTACCACAAAAACAAAAACAAAAAAAAAATGCTGTGGATCATCCAGGTAGCAACACAGTATTAAGAATCAAGCATATGCAAACTTTTGAACGGGGTAATTTTCATAAATTCAGCTATTATTTTCTCTTGTGGACTATATGTAAAATGTTTTTTTATATTTTGACCACAACTGTACATCGGATGAGGAACAAACATCACAATGATTTAAAAGGTATAATGAAATAAGGACATACTACATCCCCAATGTTTTGCATTGTCATGTGACTTACAGCAATCACTGCCATTTGCAACTCCTCTTACATGCTCTCATGAGATACTGTAGTATAATATCCACTAAAAGCACACACCAGAATCTTGTCGGAAATAGTTGATCATCCTGGTACGTTTCATCTACTGTTTTATGAATATTGAGAATTTGGACATATTACTTTTGTCATATACTGTTTTCACCTACAAAATAGTAGAGAAGTTGGCATATTTAATGCAGAGTATTATTTCATGAAAGCAGAACATCTACATCACTATTTAACATTTGTACTTTTTCAAAAACAGGAACAGCTTACATGACAGAATTCCTGTAAATGCATAAGAAATAAACAGTATTACAAGTGTGCTGATGTGTCAGCCAGCAAAATTAAGATTATCAAGATTAAGAATAAAGTATTAATCAATGGCCACCAAATATTTCCGACTGAAAGAAGTGGGGTTATCAGTCATGATTCTATAAAAGATAATAAGAGGCATTTTTGGTCTCTTCAGTGGTCTCTAAGAGTGGGAACAGTTTGGATATGAGCAAACTAAGATCCTATGATGTTTGTTTGTATCAGATGAACTCATCCATTCAGAATTAATTGCTGAATGGTTGAGTATGAGTAACTATCTCATAAAGATTTATCGATCAAACATGGGCTCATCTATCATTAACAGTGAAAAACAACAAACATAAACAATCCCAAGAAACCACCTTAACTTTCAGGTCACTTTGGCTGACCCTCAGTTGTACTAGCAGTATTGCTGAAGTGTGATCTTTCTCTGTGTTTTGGCTCCAGTGTGCTGAATTTCAATAAACACTGCAAAGTGACCCGGCAGGACAAACCTGCAGACAGTGTAATAAGGCTCTGTTAGGATTAATGAGCTACCCACGGCATTATTTGTTATGTTATATATCTTATTGATTGCGTTGTCTTTGATCTTTGCATGGACTTTCTCGCCAAGCTCGGGTATGGTTTGCGTTCTTGGTAGACACCGAAGGTTGAGTGGGCAAAACATGCAGAGCATGATCTCCTTGAGGGCACCGGGGCAAGACATTAGTTTAGTACATTAAGAAAGTGACAAAAGAAGGCATCATAAATGCTCCTGCAGTGTTCCAATTAAAATGAGCGAGGGTGTCTGTGAAGTGTAAATGAGGAATAAGTTGTGTTTTCCATTATATTGTAATGAAAAGTCAATAAAAACGATTTACTTAGCAGGGGGAAGTTCATAATGTGACAAGAAAAGCATGCAGCTTTGGATCAGCAGGCAAAAATAAAAAGCAAGTAAATGTTTGATGCAATAAGGCAGGCTCTGGTTTTACATAACCATGTATCCAGTTGTTGCAAGTCATCTTTTATAGTATTCATACATTAAGCCAGATATTTTTGCATATTTGCATAGTCATTGATACATACAATATTAACATGATGACAACATCTTAAGCAAAGACCCTCTGAAAGGCCAGTCCAGAAAGGTTCAGACCAATTGATTTGGAAAGATATCTGAAGGTCAATCTATACTAGTCTATCAAAACATACAAAAATATGTTTGTAAATGTTATATTCCAATATTTAAGAAAACTAACAAAACCAACCTGGTTACGTTAAAATGCCAGGACAAATAATTCTTGTTGCAGTCCAAAAAACAGTCCACTGAATGAGAATAATTTAACTTGCTTACCAGCATGGTCAGTGCAATTGCAAATGACATGACATAAACAAGAACTGTCAAACAATTAAAATCTGTAAACGGCACAGATGGGTTAGTAATAGCTGATTGGTTGTCTGAATCCATTTGAGCCTGGTCTTAAAAGCACACAGACAATTAGCTGGAGATGTTTGTTTTAGATTTAAAGGAATAGCTCACCTAAACATTAAACATACTAACCATAATGTTGTTCCTAACAGTAGGATAGGATCGGCAGGTAGGGAATCACAACGTGCTGATATACAGCCATATCTGATGTCTACGAGGATGATATCCCGTTTATACAACAGTTCAATGGCACGAGTGTGTAAATACATAAACAAAATAACAATGAAGTGTCTTTAAACCCCTCTTTTGTTCGAACTACTTCCTATGGCCTTGGATTCAAATCAAAGTCTGATAGTTTAACAGCTGAGCCCAAGCCTCCGTTACTAATTCCAAAACGTCACTTTAGAAATAGTAACGAAGGAACGTTGGGTTGCTTCATTGAGAGCTTATTGTATTACTGTATTAAAAGCTGTGTGTTATGTTTAGTATTGAGAGAGAGACTGACTGAGCGATCGTGATTACCTGCATCTGATAGAGCATTCATTCTTCAAAACAATGGCTGATGCTCTGGATATCACATGCCCAAAAACCTTGACGCAAATTTGCAAATAGACCTTATTTTTATTAACAAACCGCATATTTGAAGTCTAAACAAGTACATTCTCACCTAAAATACTCTTAAAACTACATTCCGTGAAACAAAACAGTATTATTTTTAAAATTATAGTGGATTTTGGCGTCCGCCATGACACTTGCTGTGAGAAATTCGGCCACTTCGGCAAGTGGAGTGATACAAACTGTGAAACGGCTGTCGGAGTTCTGTAATACCAACACTCCTCTCTGCCAATCAGATTCAATTGCAGTTCAGTTGCGGTTACTATGCAATTGCATATATATATATATATATATATATATATATATATATATATATATATATATATATATATATATGCAAAAGTTCTTTCTGGTCCTCGATTCTGATTGGCTGAGAGAAGTTTCATATACTAGTGATATCAGAACTCCAACCGCTTCTCTGTAACACTCCACTTGCGATATTTCTCACCATAAGTGTTTTGCTGGACATCCAAATCAGTGTTGCCAAGTCCGCAATTTTCCTGTGGAATTGGGCTACTCTAACACTGCTGCCGTGGGGTGTTTTTCATGTCTGTGGGTTAAAGCGATCTTAATAACGTGATATTTAGCCCCTGGAATGGAAATTTTACCAGGGAAACCCCCTGTAGTTTGAAGAGTTTTTAGGTGAGAATGTACTTGTGTAGACTTCAAAAAAGCGGTTTGTTAATAAAGATAACATCTATTTGAAAATTAGCTTTGATGTTTTGGGAGTTGTGAGCTCCAGGGTGTCAGCGGCCATTCAGTGCTCATGAACCCAAAGAGAGCAGCCTCACCTCAGCCAGATCTTCTGGAATTTGTTGCTGGTTCTGGTGTCTCTATAGTGGTTAAACATGAAATATAGTTCATTCTGGGTAAATCTGACGGCAGTCCTTGGTCTCATTAATCTATTATTTGTTCAAGAGCAAATAGTTTTGGCTGAGAGCAAAATCTCATCACATTATATTTTATTAAACTTTAATGTTGTTAATCAAAGTGTTGCCTCTGCACTTTTGACTGAATTGCCTAGCCATAAATGTATCATAATAGAAGTCTAAACCATTTCAATGCCATTAAATACAATTCTTCTGAAGCCATATGGTAGGTTTGTACTGATCACAGATCAAAATTTAGAAACAGATCAAAATTTAAGTTTAAGCTTAAAAATCTTAACATCCACCCCAGCTCTTACAGAAGTAAGATAGAAGTAAGAATGTATGATTCACTAATGAACAATTCTTTTTAGTCAAATATTTTCAACAAACCTACAGTTCCAGTTTACAAAACCATCTTGACTGCTCTGCTTTGTTATCCACAGAAGCAAGAAAGTCATACAGGTTTGGAACAACATAAGGGTGAGCAAACGATGACAGAATTTCCATTTTCGGGCGAACTTGTACCTTTAAACTCTCAACTCAGTTGACTAGATAATGAGATGTTTGTTTGATGCTGAAATGCTGTGCAGTCTGGATTCCTACAGAGATTGCTCATATTGGACTGGATTGAAAATGTGCAACACTTTAAACCGTCACAGTAGCTAGTCATGATAAGGAAAATCCTTCTTTTGAGAGATTTTCCAAAGATCGACATCATAAAGTAAAGAGCTTTCAACCCAAATTCACAGAAGTAAAGTGAGTCAGGGAGAAAATAAGACTGAGAAGCGTGGTAAAGAAAGAGAGAGAGAGGAAAAGAGAGAGCTGAAGCAGGAAAACAATGCAAACGAGTGTATGAATATTAATGAGGAAACAAAGGCCTTTTGAATGCCTGTATTCCTGTAGTGTATTTATGATGAATGAGGGCCTCAGTGCAGTGTGTCAAGGTCTCCTGACCGACAAATAGCAGGCTAATGACAAATCTCTAAAACATATGCTAATAAAGCTCTTACAATGCATTGCAATCTCTGACCTTTGGGATATAACCCTAAAGGGCAACATGCGTGATGCTAAATTCCAAAAACTAACTGCAATTTATTACAGTGAATACATATTTGATGTGGGTTATCACTGTGCACTGGGTAATCAACCATGTTACAAACATGCCCACGACACAATTTAATGTAAATCTGATGATTTGTTGCTCAATGAATTGCTTATTCAAATAATATCTGACTAATGTCTGTCAAAACCCACACATAAAAAAGAAACTGCCCAAAGTTCATGCTGCTTTTCTGTGTAATGTAGCCAAGCTGACTGCTTTATGTTAGCCAAGAAAGTGAAGCAGCAATTGAATAAGAGCAGATGTTGTTATTCCTTGACTTACAACCAGTTATAGTTGGCTGTAACACCAAATCAGCTCTTTCTGAAGAGATGAACCACAGTTGACAACAGCACAAACATAAATAGACCTTACATTCCTATACATACACAAAATGTATGTGAACATAAATTAAAGGATTAGCTCACTTCCAGAATGAAAATCTCCTGATAATTTACACACCTCCATGTCATCCAAATGTTCATGCCTTTCTTTCTTCAGTCAAAAAGAAGGTTTTTGAGGAGAACATTCCAGGATTTTTCTCCATATTGAAGGTTGAAGGTCCAAATTCAAAGCAGCTTCAAAGGGCTCCACATGATCCCAGCTGAGAAATAGGAGTTTGTCTAGCAAAACAATCAGCCATTTTCTAAAAAAATAAAAAAATAAATAAATAAATAAAAATAGAAATTGATATACTTTTTAATCACAAATGCTTGTTTTGCACTACCTCAACTTTACGCATTATGTAGTCACGTTGGAAACCATGACGTAACCAGAAAACCGACCCAGTGTTTACAAAGCGAAGAAAGTCAAACACCCTTTACAAAAAAGGTAAAACAACGTCGGACGATTTTGAAATGGGAAGAGAAAATGAGAAAACTAGTGTTTTTGCCCTACCCTACCTTTTGAACCGAAGTACACAGACGAAGAACTAACCGAAGAACTGATAATACTAAAATAACACTGATGAACTGTAAACTACATTGTTACTACAGGAGATCATTTTCCTTTTGCTCATTAGAGATGCACTCAGTATTTTAACAAATCAAATATGACTAAGTCTGAATTAAAACATTGATACCCTAAATCATTCAATTCTTGCCTGAATCAGATTCCTAAACTTTCCCCAGTCTTCACACCTCCATTGCCTTTAGCAACCAACTTAAGATCCAGGCCATCATTAGCCTGCTAAAGCCTAGACTAGGTTCGATATTAACTGTCTTACCCCAACCCAACACCCCAAATCCCTGTGAGATATAAATGTCGTCTTCAGTGGTATTCTTGATTACCTTTAGCTCCAGGCTGGAGTGAAAGATTCTTGAGACTTAACAGTGGCATTCTGGGTGAAAGAGGTTGACAAGGACCCCAATTTCTCCTCTGCCAGCTGCATTTTTCCTCCAAAAAACATGGGTTAATCATAAAGAATGGACAGTTACTCTTAATTTGTTTTAAATAAGACAACATTCAACAAAAATTCCACCTTTTAGAAGTCATTTAATGTGCTTTGCCTTCTGGTTTCACAGATTTGTTGTTTTACCACCAGTCACTGGCTAACAAATACCCGCCGATAAAACAAAATCTCACAGTGGACGGCGGAGACGAAGTGAAAGAAAATGCATTGATGACCTCAGGGTTATACATCACTTTCTGCCCTCTCTTCTGACATCAGATCACCCAAGACATTAATTCCGTTCAAGATCAGCACATTCATCTCCTACTTTCAACATCTTGCTGCTTCCTCTGACCTTCTCCAATGCCTTTCTTCTGGATGTTTGGAATTATAGGTTGGCATTTAGTCAAATACCATCCAGCTTTTTTTTGCCCAGAACAATCTGCTTAACCCCAACAATCTGGGTTCAATACTGGCAGCTCAACCAAAACTGATTTTCACTCTTAGTGACTGAAGCATTTACAACCGCCTTGCTTTCATTTTGATTCTCCTAGATCTATCTACATCATTTGGCACTGAAATGCTGCCACAATCCCACTGGGATCCTCACTTGGTCCAATGCCGTTCATTACTTGCCTGTTGTAAACGTCATGAAAAAATACAACAAATACACTTATGAGACTCAAATTTACATCTCATACCTCCTTCCTTTGTCTCTTCTTCACCAAGATTCTTACTAGGGCCTGATTTCACAATTAGATAAAGGCATATACATACAATTGTTGTGCATTAGATTCTCTTGTGACTCTTTCCACACAAAATATTCTTCTCAACATTCAGAAATGTAGAGTGTTAGTTACTACATTCTAGAAAAAAAAACAAATAATTCAAGTGAGTATAACCTCTGACCGAGGTGTTTATAATCAGCAGACTGTTATTCACTTTTCCACTGTAATTTACTTTCAACTTTCAACTCATATGGATGTTTTCCTTCCCTTCCAAGCCTTGATCTCTGATTGCATGTGGTAGTTAGGTTTAATGAGCTGATTCTAGTGCAGAGAGCTAATTTTGTTAATATAAATGGACCTTTTAATATACAGTACGTAATGGTTTGTTGAACATTATGTTCTCAGCGCATACCTCTTCTGAACAAGCATAACTGGCTTTGATTATGAATTTAATCTCATTATATGCAGTACAAACTGAAATTTGTTTATCTGTATTTAGTACTATAAGGCCCCAGTTCCTTTTTTAAATGTCATATATGTCTACTTTTATATCTCAGATTTGCTGCTCAGTATTTCTTTTCCCCATAACTACTAAAGCAAATTTTACACAACATTGTGTGACTCAGGAAATACCCTATTAA
Source organism: Cirrhinus mrigala (assembly GCA_036247105.1). Taxonomy (NCBI): domain Eukaryota; kingdom Metazoa; phylum Chordata; class Actinopteri; order Cypriniformes; family Cyprinidae; genus Cirrhinus; species Cirrhinus mrigala. The sequence goes on from CM070023.1 coordinate 25,098,147, forward strand.
AAGATAAAAAGACTTGGTTCAGTATAATCTTTGTATACTAATGTCTTTAAATCTACACATTATCTGATTATTTTGACCCAAAATTATATCTGCTCTCAACAGATGGTAATATGCTGCCTATAATTAGCAAACACATGGCTAGGATCGCTCTATTTCTGCAAAGTAAAACTGACATATTTGGCATATATGAGCCAAAAACTAACATGAATCTGGCAATAGAGAAATAAGCTTGGCAGGGGCCTCTGTAGCAGTAGTGAGCTTCTGTCTGTTACTTCAGCTGTCTCTGTATCCTTCACTTGTTACAATAATCATTTCAGGAACGTTTACATATGTCGCACTACATGCGTAATCGGAAATTATGTATATGTATGATATATATGAATTATGGGTCCTACTTTATATCAGGTGGCCTTAACTACTATGTACTTGCATCAAAAAAGACATACAGTGTACTTATTGTGTTCATATTGTATTGCAAATCACTTTTGCTGCTAGTGAGGTGGGATAGGGGTAAGGTTAGAGACAAGTTTGGTAGTATGGGTAGTTTTAAGCGTGGATTAAGGTGTGTGGAATGGGTCAACAGGGTAATTATAAATGCAATTACAGAAATGAATTACAGATGTAATTACATGCAGGTATTTTTTTTTTAATATAAGTACAATGTAAAAACATATGTACACAATAAGTGCATTGTATCAAATGATTAGTGAAACCGAATTATGTATAACATTTATTCAAATTTTATGTATTAGCATGTCAGTCAAACAGACACCACATGTGACATTTCTTGGCCAGAATAAGTTAATATGCACTAGATTTAATGTCTGTAAAACTTTGTTTGTTTACAGTGACTGTCTTGTTAGCAGGGTCGACAGTTTAAAATAAGTACCTGAATGAAAAAAAAACTTCTTAGTACTGTGAAAAGTGTAATACACAATTCCTGATACTGTCTACCAATGAGAACCAGTCCATTTCGATACTAATGCATGCTTTTCTATTATTCATGACACATACTCTTAAACCCAAACTCACAACTTCATTAGTCTGTGTGTGTATTTTTACATTTTTTAAAAGTTGTGTTTAAAGCTGTGGTGTATCACTTGCTCCAATCCCAGGTCAATATGCAGAGAGAACTACTATGAGTAAGCCATCCATTGGTTGTTTACCCAGAAAGTGTAAACACCATCTCTGTGGCACTATCAAAACATTGCTCTGTTGTTTTGACATCCCACACAGCAACAGTGGCTCAGCCAATGGGGTGTATTTGGGGTGAGACAATCTGACCAATAACAGACATGAAAAAATCCTACAGAAACCTGTTTGAAAACAATTCCATTTGGTGACTAATTACTCACTTCAGTTAGATTGTAAGCTTCTCACTAACTTTAGATAATTTAGAGACACCTTTCCTGATTTAAACACAGCCCCAACCAATTGCATTAGACACACACGGTCAACTCTAACCAGCACTTAAGAGTGCACCTGCTCCAGGTGATTTGACACCTCTGGGTATCACACTTCTCTGAATAGCCTCCCAAGAGGCAGAGTCCAAAGTAAGGTGCCATGTAAGGCAGAAAGGGAGAGGACGCAAAAGGAAGTGAGAGAACTCCACCTCTAATTGTTCGTGACACACGACACACAACACTTACTGTGAGACCGTGAGTCAAAACCCGGGACAGGAGGGAGGGATCTGGCCACAAGGAGTCTTTTATCTTTAGTTAATGACTGAACAAATATGCTGTGCCTTCACGCTCCCCTCTATTGTGGGTGTGGTTACCCCTCTGGGTCACCGTGTAGCTCTCTAATAAGCATCCTTGCACAAAAGCCCAATATTTGCTTGACTAGCGGGGCCTCTGGACCCTTGAGGAAATAAGCACGAGGGGCAGGGAGGGAAGGGTGGGGATGGGGGATTTAACTCTGTCAGATACCAACAGGAACAGATGGAGCTTGATAAATCCTGAAAGGAAGGCATTACCTGCCCAAGTCACCAAGCAGCCACAATTATCACAGGGCTTTGAGTTCATTGTCAATCAGAATGGCAGTTAAAGAGAGGCAGCAGCTGGGGCAGATGGTGGGGATCCAGCGCGGCTGGGTGAGCAGCCATGGTCCAGTCCTTAGACAATCTCTCGCTCTCTTCCTTTGTCTCTCGTACTAAGTCTCAGAGCTCCTCGGTACACTACTGTTGATTACAAAAGAGATTTCGGGATACTCATCCATGGAGACGGTGAAGCATAGAGAAGCCGAATGAACCCGATTGGCCCGTGCTGTGTCATGTTAATTAAATGATGTTTGATATTCATGAGAACCCTATGCATATTGATCGCTCTGTTCTCATTTATACATTACCCAAGGCTGTATCCACCGTATTCAGATTCAGATTAGTGTTTGACCGATATGGCTTCTTTTGGTGCTCGATTATTAAATTATTACATGTGGTTCCTCTAATCCTAAATGTGTGATTTCAACCATGCATTCGTCGACCTTGACTGCAAAGAATAGTATTCTAGTATTCTAACTTCGTGTGTGCTGCTTGCCAAAAAGACTTGCACTAGTTTCCACTTTCGTTCATTTGTTCTCCCTTGGTGGACAAACTTACACAACAAGTCGACTATTCTTACCCAAGCAAGATAACAAACACAGAGCTATTAAAATGTATACCAAACCCTCATCCTATTCCTTGAAACTCTACACCAGCTTTCCAGTTGATTGTCCATATGTAAAGTAGTATACTGTAGATGTGACTCTGGCTCGCTCAAGGACAGTTGCTGAGTTTGTCTCCCAGTTTCCAGGCAGACTCCTTCTCCTTCAGTCTCTGCCAAGGCACACCAGCGCATTTCACTTTCAGCGACTACTGCCATTCATCACGGGGCAGGGGGTACGAGTGGGTCTGGATCCCCTCCTCCCTCTTCTCATGGCTGGGAGCACAGTGTTGCACGGACCCCTTCGCTCCCCGCGGTCTCCACGCTCCTATCCACGACTTTCCACAATGGACCCTGACTTCATTATGGAGGCCTGGCTTTCTCTCGGTCTCCCGACAGAGGCATCATTCCTCCTACTTTGTTACGCCACTCTCGGACTTTGTGTCTGGGACCAGCTGATAGCGAGGTCAGGCCCATCCATCTGCCAGGGCTGGGAGCTGTGATGTAGAGAGAGGAGCAGAGGTCCTCATTCAGCAACAATGCCCATTAACAATGCTAACAGAGTCCCGGCAAGGCCGGAGGAGGGGACGGGACGGGGGGTAAGGAGGGAGGATGGTTGTCACTAGGCAGAGAACAAGATTGCAGTGATTCGATAGGTTTGCGGGACTGGGCGTTGAGTGAGTCCTCAAGAGTCTTGGATGGTTATTGATTTTCTTCACTTGTGTTTGCTGCCAGCTCGTGAAGTTATGTACATGTGCAGAGCTGCACATAGAGAGAAGACCTATTGAGGTTCAGATGACTAGCTGCAATCTGAGAATGTACATATTTCCCCAAGTTATAGTAATTAAAGTAATGCAGGTGTTTCATCTTACCTGATGCAAATTATCGCTGAATTGTCAGAATGAAGTGAGGTAAACAGATGTTATTTTAGCCTTGTTCTGTTGTGATTGGCAGGATTATGTGGACATGGCCTTCCTAAACTTTCATTTGAAACTCCATCAGGTTTCCTGCACCTGGCAAAACACTATTTCGGAAAGTTTAACAGGCACCTGTATTATTCATCACTGGTTCTTACCTGGTCTACATTTTTATAGCCCAAGGCACAAAAACTCATTTATACACCTAGGTCACATAATCCACGAAGCTTAAACCGGTACGCACGGTGCCCAACCCTTGGATTTAAGCCAAAAGTGCTTTTCCTTCGCTCCTTTTGAAGAGTCACTGTTTTGCATTTGAAGAAAACCACAGTGTCAAAGTTCATTTGGTTCTCTGCCAGGCCATGTCACATGCTAGGAGTAGAAAATGACTTCTTAGTCTAATAACCACCTAGCAGCACTGAGTCACCAAAATGTTCGCACATACACTTATACACATGCATGCAGTCTGACAAACAGAGACAGAGGCTTGTGTTGTGTCTCCTTCCCACTCACTCGCATACACACACACATACTCACACAGGATACCCACGGCGAGTGCTGATAATGTAGCAGACATCTGAATAGTGGAGTCTGCTCCCCATTACCCACACAGCACTGCAATCATTTGCATGTGAAAGAGACAGTCGCCAAGTGTTTAATGTGTCATCTAAAGTAGAAGGATTTTGACTTCAATTTTAAGAGTTTCTACATGATCTATTTTTAGCAACGTCTTGTTTTATTGTGAAGTGTCCAGTATTTTTCCTAAAAAGTACAATCATATTCTTTCTAACGCTAAAGCACCAATTTGATTTTTACCAACCCAGGCTCATGAAAATACGTGCCTCTTTACATTTCTGCAACAGTGTAAGTACGTACCTTACTGCATGGTTCGTGGCAGTTTCAAAGTGAAATGTTGAGAAAGTGGCGCTTAAACACACATTCAGTACTTGACCGTGACACGTTTTTATTACGTTGGTACAAGCACGTATTGCTGCATTTTAATTACGCTGCTTAAGGTACGTATTGCGGCTGTTCAGAATTCAAATATCTGGGGAGTATCACTATAGGATAATGCCCTATTGTGTTGAAAATATCCCCTACACCAAACCCAACCCTAAACCTACCCGATAGTGTTAACAAATGCAAAAGTGATATAAAAATGCATTTGTTGATGTAGCCGTGCTATTTTTATCTTGCTAATGCGGATTTAAGCTGTTTTGTTGAACTGTAGTTTCACAGGGTTCGTGCTGGAACTCCTCATCACCCAAGTCAAGTGCAATGCCGTATTGCGTGAGCAAACCTACCAAATCAGAAAACTCATGCATATGAAGCTGTGTATGTGACAACAACATTTTCGATCACTTTTCAAATCGCATAGGATGTTAAAATTGTTTTAGTCATGACATAATATTCTGCAAGTAATTATTTGAATATTAGGTTTCATTATTCAAAACTCTGCATCTGTAAATCATACTTTGTGTGAAAAGGAATACAAGTTTTATTGGAGTTTACTGCCTCTAGCCTTCATTTTAGATGGAAACTGCAACGATTCGTACATATAGGTATGTTTTTGTTTTTTTTTGTTTTTTCAGTTTTGCAGAAATGTACATAGTGGCGTGTATTTCCAATGAGCCTATTTTAATTCTTACCCATTTTCCCAAAGTTTAAATTTATGCCGTTGTATAGGAAACGTGCCATTGGATTGATATTCACAACCCATTTTTTTGTAATGTGAAACATATCCGACCTTTTACAGTAGTATATACTAATATGTTATTCTAAATTCAGCCTTTGCATTAGCAAAGACAACTTTGTGGATACCCTATTCAATGCCTGAAAATTACAGAAAATCGCATTCACAAGAAGTTTTAAATATGGATATTATTCTTACATAAACACATCGATTCACTTCAGAAGGCCTTAATTAACCTCTTTAGGCATGTGGAGAACTTTTTATGATGAATGGATGCACTTTATTGAGCTTCAAAATCTCAGCAGCCATTTACTGCCATTATAAAGCTTGGGAGAGCCAGGATATATATATATATATATATATATATATATATATATATATATATATTATTATTTTTTTTTTTTTTTTTATTTTATATTTTAAATTGTGGAGTAATTTTCATTTTGGGGTGAACTATCCCTTTAACAGCTAATCCATTTCCATTAAGAAGCATAAAGTCAACTTCGTGTTGACTTATGTATTCTAAAGTCATCTGGCTAAGACTTCCATCTTTTTTTTCCGCCTCACTCAGATCAGCATATATTATCTTATTCACATGTAAAACACACCCGCCGAAGTCATTTCTTATGTCTGTTTGAGGACATTTAAATGATCCCATATGCGCAGGTAAATTAGTAAATGGTGAATGCTAAGAATGATTGTGGTTTTGTCCTATCAGAGCCATCCTGTCAGAATAGTAATTGACAGCCTAAGTGGGTCAGCTGAGAGGCCATCCCCTGTTAATTTATATTCCAAGACACATCATGCATATTCATGAGCTCCTGCTGTTTTGTCTATCACCGAGCATCATACTTACTGCATAATTGTATTTGGAAACCCAAGAGCTGTCTGAGTGGTCACACCAATTCAAACGCCACTGTATTATTTCATTAATTCCAACTGGAGAGAGAAAATAGACACTTGTGGCAAATGAGAAAAGAGAAATAGTCAACATTAGTCATACCTGAGCTGACTGCAATTAAATTGCCACTTCTGAACAGGCAGACATCGTAGTCTGTTCCACACCAAAAATGTTATTATAATGTCATCAGACTGGTACGCACAACCATAAAGCCACTATCTTCATACCTTACAAAGCAATGCTAATATTTTTCATGCCTGTTCCTTTGTTTACGAAGTAATTTCAAAGGCATATTTTGTAGCAAACCTAAATGTTGTTGGTGTAAAATGCTGCATACCCCTGCCATCAGAGGGTAATTGCGTAATTATGGGCTATTTTGGCTCTGCAAACATACATTAATTTCCATTCATTAGGCCGTGTGGTTCTTCCCGTGAACACACAAGCTGATGTAAGCCTGTATAACGCATATTGTTCATTCTTCTGTGGAGATTTTGTATTGATTTCTTTTGATGGTGTATATGAAAAACAGTTTAATCTCAGTTACATTTAAATCAGGTGGTCATGAAATTCTTAAATTCGAGGGAATTTCCCAGTCTGAGCCGCGATAAACACATCAACTCGCCGCAAACAACAGCTTTTGAGATTAAAAACTGGTCACAACAGCCCACTGCTGGGCAGATTATGAATATCAAACTGCATATTCAGGAATGTGTTGATGTGCTGTCAGCTACTGGCAGACTGAAAAATCCCCGCTGTCTTCCTAAATGAGAGTTTTCTGCATATATTCTTCTGTAATGGATTTTTTTCCAGAAGCTTTAACACAGGGAAGCGGTGGAAATTATTCACTGTAATGATGTCCAGGTGAATGCTGTCATCAAATTAACTCAGTGTAGACACGGGGTGAGTGTGTGTTTGTACATTAATTAATTAAATTGCGTTTTCTACATGCTTCGGCTTAAGACTATGGTAATATCTCACAAAAACAAATCAACGAAGAAGGGATGGAGGTTTAGACACAAAACTAGAACTAATTAGGACAGCATGGAGAATCAGAGTAAGCCGAAAAGCGAATGTACAATCGCTCTGTAAGGGTTTATAAAGTAATAGATCAAACAGACACATCCTGATCTGTAAGAAACACACAGGATTCCCTAGGATTCCAGTTTTGGGGGTGGATACCAACAGTACGGTACTTTTTTTCGGTACATTACTCTCTGTGTAATAACAAAAACATTTATTTCAGTGAAAAAAATATGTCGAAAAATCTCAATTTCAACAATTTGAACAATAGGGTTCTACAATCTTTTTTTTTTTTTTTCCTTGTTTTACTTTTTCTGATAATCAAATACAGGCATTAAACATTTATTTATTTTTAATGAAATGAAAATGAAACCCTTTTATTTGCTGCCAAACAAACATAGTTTTTTTCTGTTATTTCTGTTATTATTATAATTTCTGCATTTAATTGTTTTATTTAAATTTGCCAGAAATAGGACTATTTAAACACCTACATTATACTGTACAAAAGTAATACAAGACTAATACATTTCTTTTACATGTTAAACATGACTTTTATTTTGACAGGTTGCCGGTTAGTTTTTGTATGTATACACTATGATATGATGCTAATTTTCTCAAATGAAACGGTAAAATTTACATGAAGTGACTCTCACAGCAGTTCTGGAGATTAAGTTCATGCGTTTATGTCGTCATATAACGAGACGCAGAGGCAGAAAATAACCGCGAGCGTCACGTGTGATTCAGTATTTGTGTAGTAAACAAAGCCGCGTCTCCGCCATTCATTCATACAGAGCCAAGCGGAACATGGTGGATTCATATTTAAACCGTCTTTTTGCGTTTTAATATTCACAGACACTAGTCCATATCGCGATTCGAATTAAGTGAGAGACCTACTTTTGATTTATTAATCCAAAAAATGTACGAATTCTGTGGCATCCGGTGCTATAGAGTAAATCCGTTTTTATGAATGGACTCCGCAATCCCGTCCGGGCTTTAGCGGAGGAGAAATTGTAGACACGTGACCACGTAACGTTAGAGACAGAAATGACATGCCGTTGTGTAAATAAGATAAATAACATAAGGCTATTGCGTTTGTTTACTAAAAGAACAAGGTATAGACCTGTTCTATAGGAAAGTTAACCTTAAATGACGTCTGCTGTGATCTGGCGCTATATGTAAAATAAAGTTTACTTGACCTTCAAGGGGGGCGGGCGCCCCCCTAATATAATGGCAGGGGAAACACTGGGCCTAATGGCAATCCAGCTTGGTCTCATTGTTTATACATAGGTATTAGTACGTAAAATTTACAGACACCAAACGTACACATTTGTACATTTTTACTGATGCTGAAACGCATAAGGAATTTAGATGTTTAGACCCCTTAACCTACCCCAAACTTAAACCTACCCATTTTATAGCGATAATGCATTTGTATCATTTTATCAATAAGGAATTTAGATCATTTAATAGCATGATTTTTTTACTAACAATACATAGCATAAAAATATATTTTACAGTCGCTAATCCCACTCCTACCTCTAAACCTAACCATAACTATCTCTGTACACTATAAGAAAAACATGACTGACAGATAACTACAATCACAATAATTTTTTTATTGCAAAAATGTCAAAAGCAGTACCAAAAGCAATCAAAATAATGCGCTGCAGCCGCAGTCCTCTCTGGTGGAATGCAGTAGGTTTGTATGAGGTGCAGAGCAGAACTGAAGTTGTTAAACACTGAAAATATTATCCTGACAATTATCCCAATCTACCCACTGCGCAATGTGACGTCGTAGTGACGTCTTTTCCATGTCAAAAAAACATATGGGCTACCAAATAAATAAATAGTAATACAGATAATAAATCTTGTTTGTTTATAAATAATCTGTATTCATATAATCATGTTGATAGGCTCTATTTTGTAAAACACATTTACTGCAACTGCCATAGACGTCCAAATGACGTCCAAAAAAACCCAGATCAAATGTTGAACGTCAAAATGACGTCCAAGTTGGGTAATGGATAGACGTCCAAATAGTGGACCTAGTTTGGACGTCGAATAGATGTCCATAATTGGTCATGGACCGACGGACCCAATATAGACATGATCTGCACGTCTATCCGACGTCCAATGTTTAGTGGGTACTCCATGAAGGTGCGCATTTTCTCATTCAAACACAACTCACCAGAAACGTCACAATCAGTGACGATGCAGACGAGAGCCAATGAGCGTTTGATTTTCCTGCCGCAAAACCTGTAGTTTCTTGGTTCGGAAACTTTTGAATTTGAAATGTCAGCGCAGGTTTTGCTGCCTACAGCAAAGACTATAGGTCACTCGCTGCTCAGGATGGAGATGAAGATCGCCGAATAAAAGCTTGGATTTGCTTCTTTTCCTCGCAGTTGTATGGATTCTGAAGATTTGGATTACAGTGCACGAATAAAATTTATATCTTTTGTAATTGGAATTATGTTGCATTTTTGGAGTACTTTATGGTTCTATGTTTAGTCACAGCATGTTGTTGTACCTTTAGATGCTGTAAATACATCAGTATTGTAGGTATTTTCTCCTCCAACTTTAAAATCGTCATACATCGCTGCAGAAGTACCAACAAAGTGAAAATGCAAAGAAGGTCGAACGCCCTTTATAAAAAAAAAGGTAAAACAGCGAAGTAGGACGATTTTGAAGTTGGAGGAGAAAATGAGATGGGAGTTTTTCGACATACCGTAACTGTATTGACCCAGATTACACAGAGTATGCATGTGCATCACAGAGCTAGACAAGACAAGCATCTGAGGTTTAAAAGCATATACATTTTTTTTTTTTTTTTTTTTTAGAAAATGGCCAATCGTTTCGCTAGATAAGCCCCATGAAGCTGCATTTAAACTGCATTTTGGACGTTCAAACTTGCAGGAACCACTGAAGTCCACTATATAGAAGTAATTCCCCCAAATTTTTTTCTCAAAAAACAATTTCTTTATGACTGAAGAAAGAAAGGCATGAACATCTTGGATGACAAGGGGGTGAGTATTATCTGTAAATTTTTGTTCTGGACGTGAACTTCTCCTTTAACAGAAGTTACACCCATAATTCGCGCAAAACGTCATTGGGGTGTAAGAATAAGTTGGATAGGTATGTGTGCAGGCACATAGTGTTTCACCACCTACTGGCCTGGCATGCAAAATACAGCATTTTTAAATATTTTCGCAGATCCGTGCGAACAAGTTTGTTCATTTGACAACATTGTCATTTGTCTCGCAAAACTTTTTAAAAACATTTCCGTTTTTAGTACAATAAATAATAAGAAAGACTATTTTACAGACATATTTTAAAGAAAACAAAGTGCAATATACAGTTCACTGTATGACTGACTTTCTTCTGTGGAACATAAAAAAATGAAAAATAAAAAAAGGAGATATGAGAAATGACAAAAGGTGTTTTTAATTAATTAATTTATTAATTAATTTATTTTTTACTGTTCAATCATGCACCGATATATGGAACGCAGCTCACAAAAATCAAACCAAGTTGTTTTCTTTCTTTGGGGAAATCTTTTGGCCTCATGCAAAAATTCATGATTGTGTTGATTTCTATTGAAATGACTGGATTCTGCAAGTATACAATTCACCTGTTTTTATTTTATTTTATTTTATTAATTAATTAATTAATTAATTACTTTTTTGAGGATACAATGGAAGTTAGTGGCAATCAAAACCCTGGTTACTCAACATTCTTAAAAAAAAAAAAAAAAAAAAAAAAAAAAAAAATATATATATATATATATATATATATATATATTATATATATATATATATATATTTTTTTTTTTTTTTTTTTTTTTTTTTTTTTGTGTTCCTCAGAAGAAAGCAAGCCAAATGTTTGGAATGACATGAAGGTGAGTAAATGATAACAGAATTTTAATTTTATGATAAACTATCCCAATAAACATGCTCGTTGTATAAACAGCAACCAATCAGATTAGAGCCTGATTGGTTGTGGTCTGTGAATTTGAACTCAAGTCCCTCACATGAGTCCCATAGCTCAAACTACACGCTCTAACCACTAGACCCTTTCTCCTGTGAGAAAACAGCCATTGCACACCATTTTGCAAAAAGGTCTCAAATCAGCATCACTTTTCAAAACTATTCCACATCTTCCTGCAGACACCAGAAAGGTTCCCGGCAGAGGGCAAAGGTGTCGAGGGCTGCAATTTGATACGTGCCGTTTTCCCATCAAGCTTTTTACAAACAGTCACAGTGTCAAAGTGAGCATTATTTTCCCCATTTCGCCATTCAAAAATGACATGCCACCTCTACGACGGCATTTTCCTCATAATATTTACACTACTTTCAGGACGACGCATTTTAGGCCTTCAAAGCGAGCGTTCTGTGGATGTTAACGCATTATTTTGAGCCGCATTGATCTGTGGAAAACCTTTAATGTTCAGTTCTGCTAAGCAGAATTTAGACCGTTTTGTAGAAGAGTTCTGTTCGCTTGTCAGGGCCAGAGTTCTGCTGTTAAATCATCAATCCAGGATGAGCTACTGCACCAGAACAACTAGAAGCCTCTCATCCATGCAGCACAGCTACCTCCCTTGTCAGAGCCTCCTTTAATATGAACATAATTAAATTTTCGTGGATATTTCTGCGCGCTCGCTGCCTAATGTACTGAGAAAGGTGGAGGATGACTGGAGCTGGGATTCAACTTCTCATTAAAGACGAAATCCCTCCCCCTTTTGCAGAAATGTATTTTTGATGTTTAGGAGCACATCTCCCCGAACTGCACACTAAGCACTTTAGACCACTGATGAAAACACTCTCTCTGCAGTCCTAGATTCTAAATCTATATTTAAATACATGCTGCGGGTGCCCGCGATTGTCGACGCTGGGACTCGCTCACCATATTAATGGTCTTAATTTAATCATCCCCAGATCTTGGAAATTAGAAAGTGTCAACATGAAAGAATAAATAATGGGAGAAAAAGTGTGGCAACTAATTTCGAGACTTTTCAAAAGGGGGTGTGGTAGGAACATTAACAATTCTAATTAGATTTGCCCAGGGTAATGCTGTCTTTAACTTCATCAAAACCAAAAAAGCTGTCACATGTTCCCCTCATCCCCTGAATCTGCTGATGTTCATTTAACCTGGAGTTAATTGAAATAACACAGGATATTCCTAGAGGGAGTAAGGCAGATGGGGAGACACAGTTAGAGGACAATAAAGCTTTGAAATATTTGAATTTAATTTGAATTTTTTTTTTCTAAACTAACCTTGCGTGCGATTTGATCTTTCATGTTTTAATCCTTTTCCTGATGCCAAAACTCAGTCAGGATGTCATTGCAATACTCAATCTACTGTCTGCACAACTGCACGACCCCTTTCTCCAGCTCTGCCTCTTGTCACGGGACTCGGTGCCATCGCCACACAGCTTGGCTGCTGATGGCACACGAGCCGCGAACTTGACAGAGCATGGACAGAAACGGGTGGAGGGTGAGATGGATGTTGAGTGGGCAGGGCCTCAGATGTGCTACGGGGGCCCCAAGGGTCTGCTAGGAAATGAGATCCCCATCAGTCTATGACTCTGCAGATGCTCCTCACATCTCCAGCCTTCATGCTTCATTATGTACCAGTATGACACGTAATAGTCACATTTGCCCTCAGTGAAGAGGACTCATAATTATTTGTGGATTGTGGTAAGTATTCTGAAGTATTGCTGAGGGGTTCAACCTTTTAGAGTCACATTTAAATAGGATGATTGGGAGGTGAAATACTAGACAATTTGCTAAAAAAAAAAAAAAAAAAATACTACTAAGAAATAATAATTTATAAATAAAATGGTACAATAAGTGTACAATATTACAATATATAAAGGTGAAATACAAGACAATTTGCTCAAAAAAAAAAAAAAAAAGTCACAATAAAGAAAATCATTCATAATAAAAATGTACAATAAACGGGAGAGCAAATAACCGTGGTTGGTTTATTTATTTATTTTTTTAAATCCCAAAATAACTGTTATATATATTTAAAATGTAAATATGTATGTAGAGAATTTTATATAGATTATCTATTTTATATCTATAAATTTTCTATTGTGTTTTTTGTCATTATTTGTTATTATTATTATTATAAATAACAAACACACATATATACAAATATATATATAGACTTTTCATTTTTTATTAGAATTATTATAAAACACACACACACACACACACGCAGACATATATAAAATATTATTATTATTATTATTATTATTATTATACTATAAAACACATTTATATAAAACTATTATAGTTTTTTGGTTGTTATAATAAAATAATAATAATAATACTAATACTAATACTACTACTACTACTACTACTACTACTACTACTACTAATAATAATAATAATGTACAATAAATGAGAGAGCAGGTAACTGTGGTTGGTTGAAAAAAAAAAAATAATAAAAAACCCAAAATAACTGTCAACATACTTAGACTAGACAAGTAAAAACTTAAATATTTAATGTAAATTAGTCAAACATATTTTTATGTGGATTTTTATTTTAAATACAATATATTTTATTATATTTAAAATTTACATATGTATGAATTGTATATCTATTATCTATTTTATATCTATATAGCTATTTTATATTGTGTTTTTGTCATTTTGTGTTATGATTGTTGTTATTATTTTATTAATAGTATTATTATAAATAACAAATACATTCAAATATATCTTTTTTCATTTGTTCTTATTTTTATTATTATTGTTATTATAATAAAACGCACACATTAAAAAAAATATTATTATATTATAAAACATACACACACTATATATAATCTTTTCATTTTTTGTAATTATTTTATAATTATAATTATTTTCATAATTATTATATTATAAAACATTTAGATATAATTATTATAGTTTTTTGTTATTATAAAACACACATTTATATAATCTTTTTTTTTTCATTTTTTATTATTATTATAGCACACACACACACACACACACACATACATATATATAAATATATATATACACACGCGCATGTATATTCTGAAGCATGCATAACAGCGTGGACTGACAAGAGACGTCTAGACCATCCTACATTATATCCAGCCAGTTGTAAATGTTCTGGGCGTCTAGAGTTTGCGATCAGTTCAGCGCAGATGCCGAGCAGAGCGGAGATGCGGTCTGATTGCATAAAGTGGCGGCAGTAAAGCACGCCTGCTTCTCTGAGCTCATCGAGTGAGGTCACCCTTACACACGCGCTCTCACACACACTTTACGTCCAACGATTGATAGCTGGTGTCTTCTCCAGGCAACATCAGTGCACATCCCATTGAGCCGAGATGTAATTTTATCTATTGCCAGAAGCAATTCTTCCCCCTCAAAATATCTAATTACTGTGTAATTTGCTGCCATTTTGATATGAAATCCAAAAATGATGATGCTTAAGAGTAATGAGACATTAATTCAGAATCACTCCAGATAGACGTTTCGGGTGCTTTTCTTCGTGATAAGCCATGCAGCGGGGAATATTATGCAGCCTTAATGTAGATCTGCTTATTACAGTAATTTGTATGGGCAGCCTGTGTTTCATCTCCTTTTTTTTTTTTTTTTTTTGGTCTCTTCATTTCTCATTAACATTTTCATGATGATTTGTTGGTTGTCTGGATTGTCCCTTTTTTTCCCTCCTCACTAGCTCTCCTCCTTTTTCCAAACAACCAAGCAGAATTACTATCACAACAAAGTAGTAGTGTTAAAACAACTGTGGAAATAAGCAAAGTATGTAAGCACACAAACAGAGAAATTAAGCTCAGGAGCGTGAAACTTGTAGGGGAGCTCTCGCATCTCATTATACAGTGTCATTACTCCAAAAACGAAATCACACATTATTCTTGTTTGCAAGCTGATGGTAGACACAGGTCATTCCTTGCATTCATGTCCGTATCATATATGTCAGATGCTGGGCTAAATAAATAAATAAATAGAATAAAATAAAAGCTATGGATTCTGCTTTATTCAACATGTTCTCATCATATAGAGTGAAATTAGGGCAAAATTAGACAAAATTTTCATTGAAATACTGGCTGTGAAAACATAAGCGTTACCTGTCCAGCTGTGTTTAAACAAATGACAAATCTGTGTATTATTCATCAAAAATAATCATGACAGCTCAGTCAGGAATTCCAATTATATATTTTCCTTGACATTTTAATAGAAAAAAGATACAATTAAAGCTAGAATAACTGATTTGAAGAATGTGCATGTAATTGTACATTTCATTAAAATGCTTCAACTTTACAACTCTAATTTTATTAAAATTGCGAAAGTGTATTGTCAGTCCTACTGAAACCCTTACATGTTTTTATCAATAAGAATGACCATAGAATGTCATGTAGGAATGTATTCAGAAGCAAAACATTATGAAGGTAAAACATCTTCAATAAATGGCAAGGGTTTCAGAACAAAATTCTACAAAGAAACAAAATGTACACTGCCTTTCAAAAGTTTAGGACCAGTAAAATTTGTAATGTTTTTTAAAAAAGTTTTTGCATTTATTTAATCAAAAATACAGAAAAAAATAATATTGTGAGATATTATTGCAATTTAAAATAATGGTTTTCTATTTTAATATACTTTAAAATATAATTTATTCCTGTGATGCAAAGCTGAATTTTCAGCATCATTACTCAAATCATGCTAATATGCTGATTTATTAACAATTTTGGAAGCAGTTGTGCCGTTTAAAAAAATATTTGGAAGCTGTCATACTTTTTTTCAGGATTTGTTTATGAATAAAACAAATTTAATTAAAATATGGATATTTTAACAATATACACTACTGTTCAAAAGTTTGGGGTCAGCAATTCTTTCTTTCTTCTTTTGATAGAAATTAATACTTTTATTCAGCAAGGATGTGTTAAACTGATTAAAAAATAAAAAATCTGATAGTAAAGATTTATATTGTTAATAAAGATTTATATTTAACATAAATCCTGTACTTTTAAACCTTTTATTCATCAAAGAATTCTGAAAAAAAGTATCACAGTTTCCAAAAAAATAACTGTTTCCAACACTGATAATAAAAGTAATAAATCAGCATATTAGAATGATTACTGAAGGATCATGTGACATTGAAGACTGGAGTAACGATGCTGAAAATTCAGCTGTGCATCACAGAAATGAATTATATTTTAAAGCATATTAAAATACAAAACCATTATTTTGTAATAATATTTCACAATATTTCTGTATTTTTATCAAATAAATGCAGCCTTGATAAGCAGAAGAGATTCATTTAAAAAACAAACAAACAAACAAACAAAAAAAACATTAAAACTCTTACCGATCCAAAACTTTTAAACAGCATTGTGTGTGTGTAAGCAATTGAGTAAAAGAGTAAAATGGGAGTAAAAAAAAAAAAAAAATACAGTCAGCAAGTTTGAATTATACAATTACCTCCACTGCCCCTTCATTGCAACAGGCCAGTGAGTTTGGTCATCTTGTTGCCTGGTAACAAGCCCTAAGATTGATAAAGAAAGCCCACTTTAGGACTACTTTCTGAAGAAATCGATATGACAGAGCCGACATGATGATTTGAGATTGACGAGCTAAAGCTGCCGTTAGTCGAGCAAAGCAAGACTGAATTCCATCTAAAAAGTATTACAGGGTCTGTCTCTAAGATACAACATGCCACCGCTGACTTCAGCATAGCAGTTACTCTCACATTGATGCGTAGGCCGTTTTTAGATCAAACTAGGAGAGTTATCTCCTAATGTTTATGCTCTATTCCCTGATTAGCATCTATCATGAAATGAATTTCTTAAGCACGGACTGATTACGATGTCTAAGTGTATCTGTCCATTCAAAACCTTAAAGTAACACAACCCTGAGGATGTTCCCTCATGTTTTAAAATACGTGACAGTTATTAGCTAAGACTGGCTAATTGCCAACAGTTAGCGATGGGATGAACACAAACGCTTTCAAAGTACAACTCCTATTTACTTGTATTAGCTATTGAACCGCTTTGAGGAGAATAAGCCAAGAGGAGACTGGTTTTACTTTGCAGTAAACAAAACTTGGTTCTCGCGAGACTATATTATCACCGGAGCTTACGCTACGGCTACATCATCCGTTGGAACTCCACTCTCTATGACATTACGGTTTATAAAGTTTAAATATGGATATTTTTCTTACACAAACGCATTGATTCACTTTAGAAGGCCTTTATTAACCCTCTGGAGCTGTGTGGAGCACTTTTTATGATGGGTGGATGCACTTTTTTGGGCTTCAAAATGTCAACAGACATTTACTGGCATAATAAAGCTTGGAAAAGCCAGAACATTTTTTAATATAACTCCAACTGTCTGAAAGAAGAAAGTCATATCCACCTACAATGGCTTGAGGGTAAGTAAATCATGCTGTAATTTTAATTTTTGGATGAACTGTCCCTTTGACGTCTACTTACGATGATCCAGCTGGTCAACAATGATGGATTACCCTTAATCACAAAGCCATTTCTGAAAATATAGCAGATCTGACCTTAAGCCATAAAAACTCTCATTACATCATTGTCTAGTGTAGAGCCACTGCACACTTTGTCAAAACAATATGTGATGTAATTATGTAAATCCTGTTACATATGCCCAAAAGAAGCACTGTTCTCTTCGCGCTTGGCTCCGAGGACCACATTGAGTGAGCCCATAAGCCGAGAGATCTGGAAACCCCACACCTCTGAGCCATAAGTGGAGCTGCTGATGGGCAGGAATTTGGACCCTGTGAACCTACCCAGAAAACTAGCGACAGGAGAGGAGGAAGAAAAAGAGAAAGAATAGGAATTGGCAGCTTGGTGCGAACAGACTCTGTGTATCACTGTGACCTGTGCTGACACCACTGTCATCACATCTTCCGTGAGGCTAGAGGAATAGGGGGGTTGAGTGAAGGGAGGGGGATGTTTTCCACAGTAGCCAAGCGGGTGGGATGGTTCAAGGCAACTCTGCAGGGGTGTAGGGGAGTCTTGGTTGAACAGGGATGAATGTATGATTTGGTAGAACAGTTTTAGAATGCATGGACGTTGTTGCCTGGTGACCTGTCGGTGCCACCTGTCAAGAGCTTATGTAAATCAATGAGCTATAATTTACAATTCTGTGCTACAGTAGTTCTGGGAAGATTCTCATCGGTCCAGACCATAATGGAATGTTCTAGTACATTATTCTGGTCAGTTGGATGCTTCTTTGTAGCTGAACATTTATCCAAGTAGCTTGATCAGTTGTGATTCCCTGGTATTTACCTCATTACATACAATGGCACTAGTAACTGTTGGAGTCATAGCAGAGATGATTTCAGGAGTGAAATGGGATGAAAGTTTGGAGGTAGTCAGAATGCACTGGACAACATCACATTTGTAGTCTGATAAAAAGTTTTATAAAAGTGCACTGGAGTGTCCAATCCTGCTCACTGAGAGCCACCTTAATACAGAATATAGCTCCACTAGGGCTGCCCCCTAATAGTGAACTAACCATTATTCGACGAGAAGAGGCTTGGTTGACTAAAACTTCATTAGTCACAGAAAAAAAAAAAAAAATCCACAGGAAGTGGCAAAGTCACGCAGACCATGACGGACAGATTGTTAACGGCTGGTCTATGTGGTAATATAATACATCGGGCAGGACATCCAAATGCTCGCCTATCATGCATTGACCTCAAATATGGCTTTTCATTTGAAAGATGTATGTAGTAGCAACTTTACATGGCTGCTCAATCTAATGTTAACCTAGAAAAATGTGTGCTATTGAAGTGTCTGTGCAGAGTGTGGAAGCGCTACTGCATGACAGATGGAGGCGCCGGTGCGGTCACTTGTTCTTAAAATAGTGGTCATAGAGATAAGAGCAATACATCTTTCAAAACTGTAAAAACTACATTTATTTGAGTGCACTCAGAATAACAACAAAACGCTGTGCTTTTGTAAAATAATCAAAGCGAACTGGATGTGCTTTCTGCCGCCTCGGTCTTTGTGAACTTGAGTCGTCACTTCGAAACTCTGTGTATACTTGCCTTACAGATATGAAAAATATATCTACAGAGAGTGAAATGTTTACTTTTAAATAAACCAATTTAAATAGAAAACAAATATTCTCAGATTATGTAATCCATATGAAACACGCATACAGACGCATCACTACTGTGGAGATGATGAGTCAGTGTCGTTGACTTCATCTCTTAAGCCTAAAACAAAGAAGCACTAATTTATCAATAAATTATTAAAATGTTAAAGCACTGTCCTGGCTGTTTTTCCTTGACACATTTATAAGTATTATATCTGCTGGTGCGCTGTGGCAAGCTTTTTCTGTGTGTGCTTGAGCGCTTATTAGGCTATGTAGGCAGGTTCATTATTATGTCAGACTACACGTTGCTACTCGACCATTCATTGCTCATTGTTTTTATGTGCATGCTGTCATCGATACGGCGGACTAGACAGAAGGTGTCATGAAGGTGAACAAACAGTGGCTAGCAAACAGTGTTTTGCTCAGTCATGTCGTCAGAAAAGCCCCAAAAAACAGAAAACCTGACAGTGGACACAAATCTGGATTGTGTGAAGAGGACAGTATGGACTGTCAGAGAACTGAGACAAAATCATTTTATTTGACCTTTTAAATTCACTCTGTCGTAGTAGCCCCTTGAGGAAACATCATAAATGCTGGAGTATTATTGGCATAGTGCCACAAACATTTCTTCCATTGTAAATTTCCACCTAGCAGGAGCGATACCACTGCCTCACTTTCGTTTTGCACCGAGTTTGGAGACCCCTGAGCTAAACTCTGCAAAACAATGATTCACAAGAAGCAAGACTGGATGCCCTTGATGCCAAGTGTCCCCAGTCCTGCTCCTGGCAGGCCACTGCCCTGCAGTATCCACCTTATTTTTCAATGCGGAAGTAAGCTGTTTTCTGGTAATGTGTCATAATCCACCATAGGGAAATAACGAGAAGAATATCGAAGTGCAGTAAACAGTAAAACAGTTTGCACTACAAACAAGTGTGTTCATAATTAAGATAATACATTAAAATAATAAGGTAAGACACACCAGTTTGCAATAACAAGCAGCAGAACAAGCTTTTTTGCAGCTAAAAACAGCTGGAAGTGGATGAGACCGGAAGCCAGACACAAAAAATTTACAAATGGCTGCACCCACTCTTATGGTAAAAATAAGGTGGATAACTGGAGCATACCTGCTTGGACATTTCTGGTGACTCTGAAGACCTTGGTTAGCTCTTTCAGGTGTGTTTAATTAGGGGCTGGAGCTAAACTGAAAAGTGGTCCTATACATATACATACTGTATACATGCCCAAGATTTCAAGTAATTTCTTCAGCTTCCATAACTTTTTGTGCTTTTTCTTTATGTTTTTAAGCATTTGAGATGCAAATTACTACCAGGTATAAATGGCTGTCTTGGATGGTAACTCATGGTTTTGTACGAGTACGCTAGCGCATGCATACAGTTGAAAGCGTAACGTATCAAAGTTTACTCCATTTGACGTTGTGTGCGAGCATGGGCGGTCGACACACGCAATCTAGAAAGCATCATACATGTCCAGTGTCTGCTCTATTTTCTATTTTTAAGTTATGACCGATAACAAATGTTTTTTTTAAATCTTTTAAACCAAAGCTCATACCTCATATCTCATAGATTCTTGCTCACAAGCACTCGTCATTGTGGGCGTCTGTTGTTATTGCAGTCTTCGCTATTTTCTTGTTACGTCTCTTTAGTTTCGTTTTCTACTTTGAAGCAACGGCTCAGGACAGTGTTGCCACCTTGTGGAACAACTAATTACTGCAAAATAAATTCAATTACTATTCTGATAACGAAATTCGCGCCACACGCACTATCGGCTGATCCTCGCGTATGCGTAAAAGAGTCAAGTATACTTTGGGATTAAATACCAGGTGTCATTTTCAAAACCGCAGCTTTTTCTTTCTTTCTTTTTTTTTAAAGATTGATTTTTGGCGTTTAATGCCTTTATTTGGATAGGACAGTGTAGATGGACAGGAAGTGAAGTGGGAGAGAGAGAAGAGGGTGGGATCAGGAAAGGTCCACGAGCCGGGTTTGGAACTCGGGTCGCCCGCAGCTTTTTCTATGCAGTTTGGCCGTTCGTCCACATGCAAACGCTGTGTCAGATCACTGAAACTGAACATTTTTGAAAACTCCTGCCAAGGTTAAGATTTTCAGAAACTCGGGTTGCAGTGTTGTCACGTAGCTGTTGAAACCAGAGATTTTGGCATGCGATGTCTGAGTGTGAGGTTTTTTCAGCTTCTGATCAACATAGCTTTACGGTTAGGGTTATATCGCCACCTGTTGGTTTGGCACGTTCATGACAGAGCTTCATAGTGTGTTTTTGCGTTTTGATGTGGATGATTTTTTTTTTTTTAACAAAGGAGAAAAAACTCTAAAAACAGTCTATTGTTCAACCTGAATTCATGATGAAAACGTACCTGTGGGAACTTTTTCGTGAGACTCGAAATACAAACCAATAAGTTCATATCACCGCAGTTTCCAACAGAAATGAGTGGTGCTAAAAAGTATTCATTTTTTCCCCCCAGAACAGATGAACTACATATGGTACGTTTTAAGTGACGCTGGTTTTGTACGTGTCACCACAGTTCTTTTTTTTGCCCTTTTTTCATGCTTTTAAATAGACAAGACAGTAGAGAATGACAGGAAGGCGTGGGGTGGAGAGTTAAGAATGGGATTGGCCCGATAATATGAAAAGCGAATGTGACATAAAAATTCAATTGCAAGCTTGCTGTTTTAGCTTGTTTTTCAATCTCTCATCTTTCAGCTCTTTCATTGTGAGTCGTGTTTTTCACGGGATTCGTGTTCAAGGATTCCACATCCTAAGTCCAATTCCATGCCAGGAAGCTTAATACATCTGGTGTTGTGTCCATTTTCGACCCCCTGCCAAATTATTACCCCCTCTCGTTGAAATCGCTACATGATTGCCTAATCCTAACCCCTCCCCCACACCTAACCCTAAACCTACCAATACTAGGTGGGTAGTAATCTGGCGGGGGTCAACAACAGAAAACGCAACATATGGAGCTGTAATCATAACCGTGTATGAAAAGGATTACAAGTGCTTGCTGTTTTACCGCCTCGAGTGTTAATTTTCGGTTGGAAACTGCAGTGATATATACTTATTGGTACACATTTTGTGTCTTCCCACAGGTACATTTTCGTCTTGACATCAGGTAGCTATCTTTATTTAAAATCTTAACTCTACTAACCTGTGATACTTTTCTTTTTAAGTCCTCTCTAGAGCGTTACTGCTTCTGTGTTGTTCAGCAAGGTTAAATGCAGAGGAATCTCCATCACCATCAATCAACAATTCGTGAAGCCTCTTGTACGAGAGCTGAAACGTCTTTAGCTACAGAGAAACAAAGAGAAACATGTCCAGTTGACTAGAATGATGTATTACAACATATGCTATAATCTGAAATCCTAGACAAATCCAACTCTACAAGCCTGCTTGAAATGTCTGGAATTCTGATTCTCTGAGAAGCAGATATCAGTGTCAGCGGCCCCAGTAGCTATTAGTTCTCAGTCATTCGGTCCATTGAGGCCACAGTAATCCTACTCGGAGTCACTCACAGCTTTAGCACAGCACTCGTATCAGTTGCGTAATCTATCAATTGATTAGCCTTCCATCACAGTGCCTGCAGTCATCCAGTAAAATGAAGTTCACTGTCTTCCCACCACTCTAAACAATGATGAGGTAATCAGTCCAATCGGATCTCTATGTCCCCTCACTCCAAAGACCTGGACAATCTTTGCTGAAAGGTAATATTACCTGTCATTTTCAAATGTCTGAGCTATTACTTCTGTCATCTGACAATGGTTTGAGCTCCTGGTTGCTGTGGTTATTCATAGATGACGTAATTCACCTTAAAGTGCCTAAACGAAATGATAAAATGGCAACTTGCCAAGAAACAGAGAAGGCTTGTGAGACTTATTAAAATGTGCAAGCTCATGAGATAAGCATACATGTCATCATGATGGTATTACAGGGCCTACGTTACCAGAGGAATGACAGTGTGATGAAGTACAGTAATATGATTTATCAGCTAATGCACATTTGTAACTGAAACCTCAAGCCTACTGGCTCATCCAACAATTCTGCTAAAGCTTCAGTCTCATCTCTGCAATGGAGAAAGACTGGAAGACATGTTCCTAGGTTAGCATTAGATAAGAAGAACGGATGCCACTGTCTTTGAGTCTCAAAGACAGGGCAGTGGGACTAATGCTTGGCAGTGCACTCCCAGACTTAATATCTGAGACGGCAGACTCAGTTACTGGCACGGTTACATCAGTGCTGGCATGGGCGGCACAGACTGAGAGGAGACATTACTCAGCACTATCCGTTTCCCCCTGCGACGCACACTGATCTGCAGATATTAGCATGATTACATTGTGAGATAAGGAGCTGATAAAACATCACATCATGTTTCCTTCCTCACAGCTTGCTTATCGGGCTTAAACGCTAAAACCAGAGATTATCTGAACAATTAATCATATTGTTTTATGGCAAATGGAATTTCAAGATTTTTGACGATAAGAGAAATGTAATTTAATGTCTGATAACAATACAATAACGTTTTGGATTCATAATAGGCCTAATACAATAATTGCATAAAGAATTAGTTTGAATTGCTTTCAGATCATGCAAAATTATATAAGCTCTAGTCAACAGAAGGTTCAACAGAAGTTCAAAATGACTGGGTGAATTGAGTGAACTGAAGCTGAGGTACTGGAATTGAAGGGTTTGCATGCTGTCCCTATAACTAACCATCAGTTTTTACAGCATATTTGCTACATAAAGGTGTAAAATTGATAACCAACATTTATAGCTTAGTGATGAAAACTATGAAAGGAAATGAAATAAAATGAAATCTGGGTAGTTGCCACTTGGTAGCATATTTCTAAATGGATAAATAGCATTTAGAGCTTAAAATCATAAAATCAAATAAAATCAAAAAAGAATAAATAAATAAATAAATTAAATTAAATTAAAATAAAATAAAATCTGCCACTTGGCTGCATATTGCTAAACTGGTAAATTACATTAAGTATAAATAAAATAAAATAAATAAAATAAAATAAAATAAAATAAAATAAAATATGGATATTTGCCACTTGGTTGCATATTGCTAAATTGGTAAATTGCATTTTGAGTTTAGTGATAAAATAAAATAAAATAAAATATAGTAAACTTGTAAATTACATTTAGAGTTTAGTGAAAATAAAATAAAATAAAATAAAATAAAATAAAATAAAATAAAATAAAATAAAATAAAATAAAATCTGGGCAGCTGCCACTTGGTTGCATATTGCTAAATTAATAAATCACATTTAGAGCTTAGTGATAAATTAAATTAAATTAAATTAAATTAAAAATAAAATAAACTGGTAAATTACATTTAAAGTTTAGTGAAAATAAATAAATAAATAAATAAATAATTAAATTAAATTAAATTAAATTAGGTTAGTTGCCACATGGTTGCATATTGCTCCAAGTCAAAAGAGTTTACCTCAGATGCTTTGACACTTTATAAAAGATAAAATAAAATAAAATAAAATAAAATAAAATGGTAAATTACATTTAAAGTTTAGTGATAATAAAATAAAGTAAAAATTTAATTAAATTAATTAAATTAAATAAAAAAATAAAATAAAATAAAAAATAAAATAAAATAAAATCTGGGTAGTTGTCACATGGTTGCATACTGCTCCAAGTCAAAAGACTTTACCTCAGATGCTTTGACACCTTATAAAAGCCGAAATTAAACAATCGTTCAACAATTAACAGGAAGTAATGTGTTAACAGTAGTCATCAGTGAGATAGAGATTGGAGGACTGTCACATTATTGTCTCTTCTCTCACAGCACGAGCACAGACTCTCAGTCTCCCAGCAGCTGCCCTCTGCCTGATAGCATCTATTCTCCCCTCCACACGCTGCTTACTGCTGCAATTGATGCCGAGGTGACCGAAAGAACACAAGGAATGAATCCCCCGCTTGTAATCTGAACCATGAGGTCGCATGCATGCTGGAGTTATCAGCACCATGGGAATGAATTCAGCCTCGTCAGCTGAGGGAATGGACAGAGACTGTCTTTAGCCAAAGCACTGAGGGACAGGACAAAGAGGGACCGCTTCAGACTGTGGGCTGTTCATGAACTTTTAGAATAGACCTCTGTTGCTTCACTCCAAGGAAATGTCATAAAAAAGCAGAGGTGAAAAAAAAAAATTAAGAGCGTGTGATTTCTTTTGCATAATCAGTTGCAGTTGAATGAGAGCCTGGGACAAGAGGCTTCTTATGAAACATTCCAGAATAGATGCTGAGATTGTACAAAATGTCACTAATTTTTGCGCATGACGTTGTTAGGACCATTAACAGAAGCGTCATGCCCATTCAAATGTGTCTCCTAGAAATAAGAAAATAAAATTAGTTGTAGCTTTCATAAATGCATTGGCTGAAAATGCTTATTCGCTCCCTCTTAAAAATATGCACGACACCCCTGACCACTAATATTTCACAATCAGTATATCTTTAAATAATTACTCCATGTTGGATTGGAGATGGTGATATACTCCATCTTTAATAGCAATCGTCTAATTAACATATTTTCATTACCTCTTGGAATGAATAATTTAGTGCCATGTTATAGTCATTAACTATTCGCTTTTAGTACAGTGATGGATTTAAAGGGACACAGTGTTCAATTTGGGCTTCAATCCACTGAAATGACATGAATAATTAGCAGGCAACCCTTTAGTCATTGTACACTTGTCAAAGGCTTTAAAATCAGACTGTCACCACTCAAGAACATTCAAAAGGGTTCAATTAGAATCACATTATGAAGGCCGGTGCACCACTATGCTGACAGTTGGATGCTGTGTACAGGAGGTATCTAGATATTTGAATCTTTTTAACATTTAATTTCATAGTATTGTACAGAAAGGAGATGAATTGCTATGAAGAAGGGACAGAATCAGAGAATGTTGCAAGCCAAATTCATGCTCAAATCACCCACATGAGCATCACAGCACATGTTAGTGCTACTGCTACTACTACTGATTACATATTTGAAGTTTATTCCTATATTTAATGAAACCCACAACCTACGCATTTGTAATAATACTGTGACTGTTATATTTTCGGTACCACTTTACAATAAAGTGTCATTTGTTAACATTAGTTATTGTTTCAACTAACATGAACAATCAGTGAACAATACATTTATTACACTAATTTTTCATCATTGTTAATGTTAGTTAATAAAAATACAGTTGTTCATTGTTTGTTCATGTTAGTTCAAAGTGCATTAACTATGTTAACAAACACAACTTTGGTATGGTATTAATAATGCATTAGTAAATGCTAAGATCAATAAATGCTATGGAACTATTGTTCATTCTTAGTTCATATTAACTAATGTACATAATTAAAGTTAACTAATGAACCTTATTGTAAAGTGTTACTGGATTCTCAGCACCCATTACACCAGTCTTTTGTGTCACATGAACCTTTTGTGAACATAAACAATTATTTCTTACTTATTATTATCCAAATTAAAATAATGTTCACTTCTTAATATTTTGGTGGAAACAATTATAGATTTTATTTATTTTTTAAATCTTTATTTATTTATTTATTACATTTTTTTGGGGGGGGGATCTTTGATGAATAGAAAGTAAAAACAACAACAATAACAACATTAATTTAAAAGAGAAATATTTTTTAAATAGAAACTTGTCTTTACATAAAATACATGTCTTTAAGATTTAAAGCATTCTTGCTTAAGTATTTTTTTCTTCTTCTTCTTCTTCTTAAACAAACTAACTAACTAACTAATGTAACCCACATTTTGAATGATAGTGTATCATGTTTCCACAAAAATATTGAACAGCAACAACTATCTTCAAAATAAATAACACTAATAAAAATGCTTCTTAAAGGGGTCATATTATGTTCTTTTACAAAGTCTTGATTTTGTTTTGGGGGTGTGCTAGAACATACTTTCATGATTGGTGGTTCGAAAAACACATTATTTTTAACATAATTTACATTATTACAATACATTTCTCCCAGCCTGGCACAAATGGCTTGATTGAAAACAAAATGTGTTGTGATTGGTTAGCTCTCTCTTCTGCCACACCACCACGTCCCACGCAAGTTCCGTGTACAACTGTTAGCGCAAGCTGAAGTGATTTAAACATGCATATTTCTCTTACAAAAACACATCAATTCGCTGCAGGAGGTCTTTAGTGACCCCCCGGAGCCGTGTGAGGCACTTTTTATTATGGATGGATGCATATTATTGGACTTGTTTTGGACTGATGAAGAGGTCTATGGCATTCTAAAGCTTAGGAGTGCAAGGATAAATTT
This sequence comes from Cirrhinus mrigala, assembly GCA_036247105.1. NCBI lineage: Eukaryota > Metazoa > Chordata > Actinopteri > Cypriniformes > Cyprinidae > Cirrhinus > Cirrhinus mrigala. Next base: position 25,125,755 of record CM070023.1, read on the forward strand.
TAATACAACTCCGATTGCATTCGTCTGAAAGAAGAAAGTCATACACCTAGGATGCATGGAGGGTGAGTAAATAATACGCTACAGTAGTGTTGGGTCCTATCATCAGCCTGCGAGATCGCGAGATTGCTGTAGTCCAAAGGAGCCGTTTGTTGTAGTTCTTGAAAAGGGATTTTTTAAAAACAAAATATCTCCCTTTGGAGTGAACTTTAAGATTTGTAACTTTTTTAGATCTTTTTTTATGCCCAGAGATACACACCACACACTGACTAAAATTCAAAAATTGAAAAAGCATAATAGCACCCCTTTAACCATATAGTGTTGTTTGGTCATTTTTGGACCAAAACATTATATATATTCCCGCCGTTTTAGAGTAAACCAATTTTTGGAAAATATATATTTCAAACAAAATTCAAAAATAGTATATATTTTTTCTATTTTTATTAAACATTTATTACTTTTTGTTTGTTTGTTTCTTTGTTTTTTTTTTTTTTGTTTTTTTTTTGTTTTTTTGATGCTGAAAAGTTTGATGTAGTTTTGCATCACAGGAATAAATTATGTTTTAAAATACAGTGCCTTGCAAAAGTATTTATACTTTCTCAGATCTGTGCCTTGGTGCAATCCTGTCTCTGAGCTCTACAGGCAGTACTTTTGACCTCAGGGCTTGGTTTTTGCTCTGATATGCATTTCTAGCTGTTAGACCTTTTATTGAGAAGTGTGTGCCTTTCTAAATCACTCATTCAAATTAATTTGCCACAGGTTAACTTCACTCGAAGTGTAGTAACATCTACAAGCAATATAAGTGCTCCTGAGCTAAATTTCAAGTGTCCCAGATAAGGGTATGAATACTTATGCAATGGAATCATATAAGTTTTTTATTTCCAATAAACTTTTGGAAAAATTGTTACAAACCTATTTTTTGCTTTGTCATTATGGTGTATGGAGTGATGGTGGTATATGTAACAAAACGTGAAAAAAATGAAGGGCTATGAATAATTCGCAAGGCACTGAATATTAAAACAGAAAACATATGTGTGTGTTCATATACTGTTTATAAAAACATCAGTAATAAAAATACCATCACTTTTCACTTAAGATATTTACTACAATGTGAAATAAACAAGCTGTTTTGTAACAAGCCCTCTTCCTCCAATATATCTACACTACACTAGCAAAAGTCTTCCATCAAAGCAGTCAGTCCAGCCTACCATGCCAAAACAGAGCTTATAAAGCAAGATTTCACTCAGCTCTATGGCAGGCCATGGTGCCTTGGCCAGGGACCATATTTCCTTCTTTCTTTGAAAGAAATATTTGCCAAATATCTCAATTATGTCAAACTACCCGAGCTGCCAGAATGACTTACAGCTCTGAGGTCATGACAAACTGCGGGAGTGACAGAAAGCGGGCCGCACACACACACACTTAAACACACACGGCATCCGACCAGACCACGCCTGCTTTTAGCTACGCCATTAGCTCCGAAACCCACTCGCTCAGCCCTCAGAAGTCAGCGAGGCCTGCCGAAACGGTGTACAGGATCTACCTACAATAACATGATCTATGTTTTCAGCCCCCCACTTCAATCACCCCCTACAACTTGTTCAAAGTAATGAAATTCCTCATTTGAGGCAGGCTGACAGATGGATTGGAAATCAAGAGCTCCAGATAAGTAATGTTGTTTTGATGCTGAACTGCCTCTGATTGATTTGAAAACTCCACCGAGCGGGAGATGTTTTACCATCCTGGATGTGTAATTTAGTAGGGGCTATTTTCACGGTGCTTACATTATTGTGGGACAGACGTGTTTGTGTGTGTGAAATTCTCCTCGGCCTGACAACACGGAACACGTTTTTCGTCTATTAGAGCCATTTATCATTATCATGCAAACAGCATGAGAATAAGACCTTCAAGAAATACCTTTACAAATTATTCGACAACTGCTTTATTTATTTTACACTTTCGAGTAATTGAATTTTCAGTCAACAACTTGACCTTACAAAACATAAAAACACGCCCGTTTTGCGTTTTTATGCTACCGAATACTACGGCAGTTGTTGTGAACTGGTGGGTCGCACTTGTTTTATTTTAATTTTCCAGTATTGACCTTTTTGTCATTGCGTGGTTTTTGAGTTGAGGAAGCTTCCTTGAGCTCTTAAGATCTGATTACACAACAACTGCCATTTACTCAACAGCTGACGATATTAAAGTACCAGTTGCATGTTGATTACTCACAGAGACACATATTGAAAATCCACATCAAATTTCCCTCTGTTAAAGTAATAAAATGATTAGAGTATTGATTTGTCTTAAATGCTATTAAAACAGATTCATTCACAAGCGCATGTTGTGTGGGTGCATTTAATTAGTGTTAGTGGGTTGACAGCAACAGTCCACTGGTCTTGTCTATTCCACATGAGATGAGTTGCTGTGGATGGTAATATAATCTGTCAACTCTTGCTGACAGAAGACAGAATTTTAAAACAGTCTGAGCTCTTGAATGATTGATTATCCCAATACATTTTGTGGAGGTCATATTGATTTGTTTTGAAAAGTAAAACTCCTGGAATTAGTGAGTTCAGACGTTTCCCCTGAGTGACATATACATTCAGCCTGCCTCAGCCAAATATGAAAAATAATATTCTTATGAAAGCAACACTGAACAGGGGGGAAAAAAAGATTTTGCCTGCACCTGCAGTTTAAGTTATAAATGACCCACATTGTTAATTCCCATGAAAAAAAAAGTTTAGACAATAGGTCTATTTTCCAATGTACAAGGAAAGAGGAACAAATGTTTCATCCATTTATACATTTCTTGTGTTATTAAAAAATAATAATTTTCATCTATTGAACAGGACCTCTTGCCAAGGTAAAGATTTTAATCACAGATCATTTTAAACTTTTGTCAGCATTTTTAAAGAGTTATCCAAAATTTATAAAGGAGTTTTTTGCTGCATATAAGAAATAAAGAAAAAGTCCAAGGAAAAAGTTTTTCCTGAGTAACTGATGAACTGATTCTAACTTCCGTTTGGGTGCTCTTGTGTTCTGATCGCCATAAAATCCATGTTAAAATGGGGTAAAAAGATTGACTGAATTAATTAAACTGGACTTTTATAAATACTACTAAATATAAAAATGTGTGCAGGGTTAAGCTGTGCATTCATTTGACCAGAAACACCAGAGACCGGAAATGTAAAGCACCTTTGTTTTAGGAGGTGGACGAGACTTCCGCATTCAGGAAAAAGGTGGCTAAAAGTAATTTTTTTCTTTCTTTCTTTTTTTTAAGTGTAAATCTCTTGGCACTTATCATTAGGATAGCAACCAATGCACTATACAGTAGCATTTAAAAGTCTGGGGTCAGGAATTATTGTATTTTATTTTATTATTTTATTTATTTTATTCCAGAAATTGAATTATGTCATTTTAAATTGATCAAAAGTCAATATTCGCAACGTTACAGATGATTTCTAGAAAATGGTACGAGTGTGGTCATACGAATTAGCCACCTTGTAAAATACCTACAAACTGGTCATGAGATGAGTGTTGGCATTTATTACGTAATCAATAATTTCAATAAATCAGCATTAAAACAGTTCATAACAGTTGATCTCACATGAATTCGTACGTTTTTGACAAGGTGGCTAATTCAGATGATCTCACTCATACAAATTCATATGATTAGTAAAAAATTGTATGCATTTTACGAGGCGGAAAATTCATAAAAATTCGTAAGAAGGACCACACCGAACCCCACCCCTAAATGTAACCGTCACAGAAACAATACAAAATCACACAAATGAGGTTGTACGAAATCGTACAAATTAGCCACCTCTTAAAATACCAACAAAATGGTGTGAGATAGTGTTGGCATTTATTAATCTTAGTTAATGTTAATTTCAACGCATTATTAAAATCGAATTTTGTGCTAGTTAACATTAGTTAATGTACCGTGAATTAACATGATCTAACATTAACAAAGATCAATAAATCAACTGTACTAAATATATTGTTTATTGTTTGTCCATGTTAGTTTATACATTAAAGAGCAGGTCATATAGTATTTTAAAGTGTCCTAATATTAGTCCCCTACAACAGGTTTCAATGCATCAAAGGACAGAAAACAATGTAATTTTCTCAGAATATACATTTATAGTCATTTCTCAATGATTTCAAAACCATTCTTTGGAGCACTTCTCAGCGTAAAGTCTGTGAACCCCTCCCTTCCATAAGCCTACTCCACTCTGATTGGTCAGCTGGCTAAGCCTGCTCTGATCAGTACAGAGAGGAGTACTCTAGCAAGTTAGAGAGCGCTACCATCAGTGTTGCCAAGTCCGTAGTTGTTTTTGATGTCCATGGGTTAAAGCGACCTCAACAACATCATATTTAGTCCCTGGAATGCGAATTTACCAGGGGAACCCCAACAAAAAAAAAAGTGTATTTAACACCCTGGATTTTTAACAAGGGATTTGTGTACTTTTTAAGCACAAAAGCTTGTGTAGCACAGGCTCCGGGATGTGCGTCCACGATGCTATGAATTAGTAATGGGTCGTTCTTGAACGATTCTTTCATTTTGAACGAATCTTTAATGTGACTCGGAAAGAACAAGTCGTCTCGGGGAGTGATTCGTTCATTTGCGCATGTGCAACATCCTATTAGGTTCTGTACTGGAATTAGTTCACCTGTTTCGAGTCTTCAGGTTTTTCGAGTCGTTCGTTCATCTTAAGGGGATGTCATGTGATGAACGAACGACTCAAACCGGAAAACTTGTCAGATAAGAGGTGAGGTGAGCTAATCAGAGACTAAAGACCCAGGTAAACAATGAATGAATCTTTTCTGTTTCTTATAGCGTAATAGTTTTGTCTTGTTTGTAGTGTGATCAACATTTGTGTAAGCAGTAGATGTGTTAGGGAAGTAACACGTAACATTTTAATTATGTTTTGCTAAAATGAACGAAATGACTCGATTTGTTCATTTTGCTGAACGAGACTCAAAGGTCCGAGTCGGTAAAATGATCCGAACTTCCCATCACTACTGCGAATCACGTCTAAGTTCATCGTCTGTGGCGAAAAACTCCATCTTATTTTCTCCTACAACTTGAGAGGAGGACATCGTTGTACCTTACTTGCACTTTCTTAGTCTTTGCGCGTTCGATTTGTAAACACTGAGTCTGTAGTTCCACCTACGCTTTGCGTGACCTTTCGACGTGATTCAATAGTACGTAGCGTCGTGAATGTGCATCCCAGAGCCTGTGATACACAAGCTTTTGTGCTTAAAAAATATAAAAAAAAAAATTATTTTCCAAAAAAATGACACATCGTTTCGCTAGATAACACCCTTCTTCCTCGGCTGGGATCATTTAGAGCCCTTTGAAGCTGCATTTAAACTGCATTTTGGAAGTTCAAAATCGGGGCACCAATGAAGTCCACTATATGGAGAAAAATCCTGAAATGCTTTCCTCAAAAAACTATTTCTTTACGACTGAAAACAAAAAGACATGAACATCTTGGATGACAAGGGGGTGAGTAAATTATTTGTAAATTGTTGTTCTGGAAGTGGAGTTCTCATTTAAAACAATAACAGTGGATAAGTTAGCCGAGTGCTAACGTGACTAACTGATGAAACAACACAGTTTGTAAACCAAAATATGCCTACATCCTTTATTATTGCATGAATAAGAACAATAACGGTCTACATTAATCGACACACTCTTAGGAAATAGTGGGTTCACAGTGAATTATCAGAACTATTACAGTAAGACAGTAATATCATGCTTTACCTGGAAACCCGAAGCTGCACCAGGTAAACATCACATATTAACACAAAAAAATAAATATTTTGAGCACTCAGTTGAAAACGTACACATAATGTATCAAGGGTACTTACAGGTTGTGGTTCGGAGATGCTTGTTGGTCCAAACAAATAAGATTAGAAGCCAACAAAGATAAAAGCCAAAATTAGAGAAGCAGTTCTCTAACGAGCATATGAAAAGGTTTGAATTGTATTGTGGTATCGTAGAAGAAATGAATTTGAACCATTGATTCGTCTTCTCGACATGATATAAACACTCTAACTAGCGGAAGTGTTTGTGGGCAGGTCGGGATTATGCAAATATGTTACCTAATGACATATATCAGTAGCAGCAGAACATTCGAAAACATAATGACTCATTAAGGTGGCTCTGAGTTGACTCTTTCTTTTGAGAAACAATATCTTTGTTTATCATGCACTTTTTTGATTAACAACTTTGCAGACTGTTTACATTGAAGGATAGCTACGTTGCAAACTGCAAAAAAAGATATTTTTCAAAAACCCATATGACCTGCTCTTTAACTAACGTTAACTAACAGAACCTTGTTATAAAGTGTTCCCAGTGTTTCTTGAGCACCATATTAGCAGAATGACTTCTGAAGGATCATGTGACACTGAAGACTGAAAATTCAGCTTTGTTATCGCAAAAATAAATTTACTTTGAAATCTACTAAAAGAGAGAAAAAATTGTAAAAACATTTAAATATCTTACCAACCCCAAACATTTGAGCTGTATTGTCTACACGGTCTGAACAAACAGATATTGTTTCATCAATTGGATTGGGAATTATAAACAAAGTATACTTTTACTGCCCCAAAGGGCAGTAAAAATGCAACATGGATTGGGATTTTGCGGTTCAGTTTTGCATAATATGCATTAGTCTGTGGCCGTTCTCCTAAGTCAGCTGTCACAGAGCTCACTGAACGGATGGAGGAGTTTGTCAAAGCCTGTGGGGCACTATTGACCGATCCTGTTTGCTGAGAGGACTCAGAACAGGTCCAACTAAACCTGTATTACAGTGGATCAATACTCACTGAGGAAGACAGAGATGAAGTCAACACTGCGCTCATCCCTCAGACCACTTCTGCACTCTTAGTTTCCCAGAATGCAACAACTGCGCATAATAGTTCACAGCAGTGTGATTTAATGCTGGCTTTCTATCCATTTAATACTGGGATCTGCAAAGACACAAGGGATTGGAATAAGAACAGGCGAGACAATGAGGCCATATTCCCAAATCTGACCAACAGTGTTGTCTGGAGCCAGTGACTCACTGTTTTATTTTCATAAACGGGCAAATGTAGTGTGCAAAATGAGATTATCTCAAACTACGATTACGTAAGGCTGATGCTCATCCGGTTCGAGACCTGATTTACTCACTATTAAATTAGATATTATTTACAAATGTCCTAGAAAGACACTTATTAAGTATTATATGTCTTGCAGAGAGGCATGGAAAACCTTATAAATACAAATTTTAACCCCTTTTAGAAATGTGTTCATTCATTCATCATTCCATTTTTTTTAAATCTTCTTAATCATTTACTTGACAGCAGTGGTTGTAGAGGCAAAGTTGTCCGGAATGAGGAGTTCTATCATATGATATGAATATCGTGCATGTGTGCAAAAAACCATGTTGATGCCCTTGCAAAATGCGATATCCAAGTGGCTGACTTCTTTCAAATTTCTCTCAGACCTGAGGCCGTGAGTTGTACAGGCCCACTGAGTTTCATTCCGATCGGCCCCCAGTAACTTTGTCTAACAGGTGCTCAGACTTTGTTGGCCAATGACAACTATGTCTTTTGAGATACGCAAATGTCCTCGTAGACACTTGTGGCACTTCGGACCAAGACCGGACACACCAATTTTTATGTTGATGGGACAAATGATTGCGCATTTATAGCCAATTGTATGTTTTTTTTTTCCACCTTATAGCGGCACCAAGTGGCCATGCTCTGCAATTTTTTTTCCAGTGACCTTATATTGAGCTCTTACATGAGTTTGGAAGAGATATCTCATTCCATTCAGGAGTTATAGGCATTTTACTAAAAGTGGCCCCATAATTTCGAATGGTTTGGTGCCCCTTTGCGACGGTGAGTTGAAATGTTAACTTTTTTTTGATAATTATTGATATTCACTGTCCAGAGAATCTTTCTGCACTGGTTTAGTTCTGATTGGGTAAAAAACAAAACAAAAAAAAACAAGGACTTGTTCGCAAAAAAAGCGAAATACCTGAAAATTTCACAAGGCTCACAACTGAATCTGAGGCATGCGGTTTGTCCACCGTGAGCCAAGGATTCCAACAACACTTGAGCCTGCAACTGAAGGTTTGGGAGTTTTGAGTGATTTCGTACTTTTGATCGCTGTAGCGCCCTCCTCAGGTTTTAAGTTTCTACAACTTACGGTTTGGTCTGCACAATCAGTTTTATGTGGAGATCGCTGATCCATGACCATTCTAACAATTACAATAGGGTTTCTGCGCTACGCGCTTGAAGTTGATTACTTACTAAAAACTCCCCCAGATTATGCTTTTATGCCATTTCAAGTCTTATTTTGATGCAACAAAGTGGTTTTATTTAAGTGTGTGAGTTATTTACTTACTTTTTAAAAATGTGTCTCTCCGTTAACACCATTATATAGTTCATTTAGAATGATTCACGAATGCGGAATGCACACAAACACAAGAGGCGGGATTTATCGCATGAACCAGTCACAGCCGAACATAACCAGTCGTAATGGAGGCATTGCCTCCTCTCATGTGACTTTCCCCCATTCATTCTCAATTACCCACCACCAAACTCACCACATGCTTTAGGGTGTCTGTTAAAACTCAATGGGCTCAGGGAAGGCAAGAGAGATGTGGTATCCTGCTGTAACTTTACTTGCTGGTGTCGCTCTTGGACAATGTTTCTTTAGAAAAACAAGTGATTTATACACTTTTTAATGTTATGTTTTGTAATACTAGCATTTTTTATTTTTGTACTACTTTCTCATTCTGAGGAGACACTAACTTCCTTGCCTCAACATCCCTGATATATAATAAACCAAAATAAAGGTTTATTTAAGATCTGTCATGTAATTGACCTACCTGCAGTGATGCTGTTGCCGTTGTGCTGCATACAATGTAGCTCCTGATTTATTAAAACATTTTAACATAGTTAAAACAGTGATCCCAGTAGCACTCCACACAGTATAAATAACAGATGTGACCTACAGGGGACATGTGAGGTGACAGCCAGTGGAACGTGCATGTTATCTTGAATATGAAAACGCTTCTCAGTGATCTGGAGAATTAAAATCCACCCCTGCTCCTCCCTTGGAAGAAAAAAAAAAAAAATCAAGGAAAAAAAAACATTTTCCATCAGCACTACCTCATACTCGGTGCCAGAGTCGAGTACCTCAGCTGTCCTGCTGTTATGTTCCAACAAGCTCTAACCACTCTATAATCCCAAATAACGGCAGCTTTGCAGGGCCTGACAGACCCTGTTTTGAGCTAATGGTCACTCTGTGGAAGGGTAATGTAATAATTTCAGTAAAACGGGAGTGAGGAGAGGTGTGGTAGGGGAATTGCATGAAAGAGAGGGTAGGGGAGGGGAGAGGAGAGGAGAGGGGTTGATTTAATCTCTTCCTGTCCTCTCTGGTCCCACCTTTCTGCCTCATGTCCGACAGACATAAGGAAATGAGCAGATTAATCAAAATTAGATTCTCTCACCACACTTACTGCGCAGCAGCAGTCAGCGTTGAGCTCACGCAGGAAATGAGGCGCTCCAACACCTTAAATTCAGGTTGATTACAGATGATCTTAGAGCTCGGGGAGGCAGCAGACATTCAGCATATTCTGTACTGGGCTGCTGTAGGTTCAAACCTTCATATTATTAACAGAGAATTTCTTCCGCTGGGTAATTGAATTGAATTGCGCAAGCTACTTAAACCTATTGATTCAATATGTAGGCCATGCAGTAATGCGTGTAATGCAGAGCCATTTTTGTGATGTACTTGGTTAGATTGGTCTTTAAAAAATAATTTCACTCAAACGTTTTGTCATTGTTTCCGCATCTACGTGACATTTCAAAACCATATGCATGTTATTTCGACATTAAAAGAAAGATTTTGAAGAAACTTAATGTAGCTCTTTTCCATAACATAGTTTACACAAAAATGAAAATTCTGTCATCAGTTACTCACCATCATGTTGCTACAAACCCATAAGATCTTCATTCATCTTCAGAACACAAATTAAGATGTTTTTCATGAAATCCGAGAGCTTTCTGACCCTGCATAGACAGCAACGCGACTGACACATTCAAGGCCTAGAAAAGTAGTAAGGGCATTGATAAAATAGTCCATGTGACATCTGCGGTTCAACCGTAATGTTACGAAGCTAAGAGAATACTTTTTGTGCACAAAGAAAACAAAAACAATTACTTTATTCAACAATTTCTTCTCTTCTGTGTCAGTCTTTGACGCTCATGAGAGTACCACAATGCATGTGATTTTTTTTAAGTCTTTTTAGGACAGTACAATAGCATTTTTGAGGAGAATAAGCTAAAATTTAGGTCATTATTCATTCTGGATACACAAATTGTGCACCAATATTTTCCTCTCTCAAACATATTTTGTGGCCTAAGAAGCAATGGAATATACTACTGTAAAAAAAAAAAAAATTATTATTTTTTTTATTTTATTTTTTTTTTACAGAAATTAAACACAGAAGACTGCAAAAATGCTACAGTACAAAAAAAAAAAAAACACTGTTAATTGGTTAACAATAAGTAACCTTCCCACGTAGAAATTATATAATATGAGATTACTGTAAAATACTGTCAATTTGACGTTTTTTGGAAGCAAAAATATGAATTTACAACACAATCTAGCATCTGTGTTTCACAGTAGAAATAAAGTTATACAGGTTGGTAAAGATATGAGGGTGAATAAATGCCAGATTACTACAGTTAAAGGAGAAGTTCACTTCCAGAACAAAAATGTACTCACCCCTTTGTCATCTATGATGTTTGTGTCTGTCTTTCTTCAGTCGTAAAGAAATTATGTTTCTTGAGGAAAACATTCCAGAATTTTTTTCCATATAGCGGACTTCTATGGTGCACACGAGTTTGAACTTCCAAAATACACTTTCAGTGCAGCTTCAAAGGGCTCTAAACGATCCCAGCCAAAGAAGGGTCTTATCTAGTGAAACGATTGGTTATTTTCCAAAAATATACTTTTTAACCTCAAACAGTCATTTTATCTATTCTTTGCAATGCGTATGCAAACTCTGTGCAATCCAGGTCAATACAGTTAGGGTATGTCGAAAAACTCCCATCTTATTTTCTCCTCCAACTTCAAAATCATCCTGCATCACTGTTTTACCTTTTTTTGTGAAGGGCATTTGATCTTCTTTGCACGTTCACTTTGCAGACACTGGGTCGGTGCTTCCGCAGCGATGTAGGACAATTTTGAAGTTGGAGGAGAAAATGAGATGGGAGCTTTTTGACATTCCCTAACTGTATTGACCCAGATTACACAAAGTTCGCATGTGCTTCGCAGAGAATAGACAAGACGAGCATTTGCGGTTAAAAAGTATATGAATTATATATCTAAATAATTATATCTTATAGAAAGATCTGGGATCGTTTAGAGCCCTTTGAAGCTGCATTGAAACTGCATTTACCACCATAGAAGTCCACTATATGGAGAAAATTTTTGGAATTTTTTCCTCAAGAAACAATTTCTTTACAACTGAAGAAAGAAAGACACAAACATCTTGGATGACAAGGGGGTGAGTACATTATCTGTACATTTTTGTTCTAGAGGTGAACTTCTTTAAACTACAGTTTACATTTAAACAAAAGCAAAACAAACAAAAAACATCTGCTCAAACATTCAATGGACATCTAGAACTACTGAAAAGGGCCCAACAGATCAGAATTCAGGTCAAATAAGCCTTCTTATTTTAATATACTCACTCTAGTCAATGGCCTGCTCTGACACAGATGGTGTAGGATGTCAAGAAAAGTCCTAATGCCGTGCGTTAGCAGAAGCAGCCTCCGCTCTCTCAATGCTGCTGTCGGTGGCATTGATTGTTGGTAATGGAGCTGCCCGGCCCTGATAATGCATGATGTAATTGTCAAAGGGGTTTAATCTATTTATTGTAAGTGGGATTGAAAGGAGCCTCATCCAAACTTCCCATTTCATGGAGACAGACAGAATTCAAGCGAGAGAGAGGATGAAAGACAGCATGATAGAAGGGAAAGCTAGAAAGCCTGTTTGTGCTGGGGGTTGTGCGGGCTTTCTGATGGAAACCTACCGAGATAGGGGTCTCTCATTTACCCCCTGACATTGAAAAGAGTGTGGGGTCTCTTACTCAATCGAAAATTTCTATCATGTCACCCTGGCTCAATCCCTTCAGGCCACAAAAGGAAGGTAATAGTGGCTTATTGCATATAGGGCTGCATATACACTACACTGAGCAATGCTTTTCAATTACCACCGCCGTCGAGCGAGGCCTGCCCGAAAATATATATCACATATTTCGGAGGCGAAATGCTTAGGTCAGACACGCACAGAAATAAAATATACCTTGTGTCATTTAATTTGACAGTTGTCCTTTCAAGCTATCGCGCAGAGGTCGACGCGCAGCGTACGACTGGAAAAACAGACAGGTGCTACGAGATGACTGAGGCTCGCGGGTGTTAGCGCTTCGACAGTCGCATTCGCAAATCGCTCGCATCTAGTTAACGAGCCGGCCTGCGCTTTAACACAAATACAGTCGGTAATGATGTCAAACACGACCGCCCGTTAATCCCAACAGTCTGAGCGCGAGCGTCCCTCATTAGACTAACCTTACGCTGAGCTGTTTATGGGTTGGTCGGGAATGTCAAGCTAAAGCTATTTATAGATCAATATCAAACAAAAGAGTGTCATCCCCTCTGGCCAGCCGTTACCCAGAGCACGGACCCCTAAATCAAAGTCATTCATCATGTTTTTGGGGAAGAGCTTCTTGGGGCAGGGGGGCCATATCCCAGTGTCCTCCAGTGAGAGGAGATGCATTAATTAGGTGCATGTAGGGATGGCAGAATGCAGTCGGGGTCTGTAATAGATTCCTCCTGGAATTGATGAGCTTGTTTGTGAAGGGGGGCAGTGGCAGACACAACTCCGAATCTCCCCAGAATAACACTATGGGGACGTGAGACCATTTAAACCGAGTATACTTCCGTAACACCTCCAGCACGCTCCATTCTGGGTAAATTTTCCATTTTTAGTCGTCTGGTTGCGCCGCCAAGACACACACACAAACACGCAGCTGCGTGCGCGAGCGTAAACATTTAGCTTGACGCATTGTTTACATTAGCTCAGTAATGTACACCAGCCCTATTTACACCGTTTAGCAATTAGCAAGCTAGCTCTGACAGAATATGAAGTACAAACACTAGCAGTTATCTTTTTTCATCATCTCGCATATGTAAATGAGTGTTTGATTTTGTTCATGCAAATGTGAATTTCAATTAACTGCAAATTTTAACAGGGACTTGGCGGTGCGTTGTAGCCTGCCTGTTTTTCTTGCCAAAATAAATTATGGATACACAAATAGCATTACACAGCGGAGATAATTACAGCTCTCAAAAAGCATCCTTTAACATGCAAATACATCACTTTGCTTTCTCACACAAAGTTCAATCAAAGACGAGCAGGTAAATCCAATCAGCGGCACAGATTTATGAGCCGTTTTATATTTGGATCACACAACCCCCACAAAAAACCCTGCTGTTTTTTTAAAGCTTTTCTTTATTTGTATTGCATGCAGAATTCTGACTTAAAAAGCGGAGAAGAAATTAGAGGGTTTATATGCTGATGGAGCTGACATAGGGTAGTCATTGCTCATATTTACTGCCATCGAAATGCTTTCACAGCTAAACAGACTTTCATTCACAGAAGAGATTTCAGTAAATTGCTTTGGTATCAAGACTGCCTATATATGCGAGAATTGTGTCTAACAGATCAGCGAGGGAAGAACTGCCAGTAGAGGTAAAACTCAAATATTAGAGTATGCTAACAGAATTTTGAGTTGCTGATTATTCTAGCGTTAAGCCCTGCATTAACTTAACATTTGCGTTCATAGATATTCAACTATATCCTCCAAAACCATACTGTGGCCTCCAAAAAAGTATTTACACAACTAAGAAATGTATTAATGTCACACTTAAAAATGTATGAATTCCATTGCATTAGATATCAAACCAATAAAATATCAATATTACTCTTTACCTGGGTGAACTTGAGGAGAATCCACTAAAATCTACTGCATCCAAGTCGTCAAGTCACCCTTATTTATATAGTGCTTAAACTGTGTCAAAGCCACACAGTATTCATACAAATACTTTAGCTAATTATATATATATATATATATATATATATATATATATATATATATATATATATATATACTCAATCACTTGAGTTTGTACTATTTTCTGCTTATTTTTTTATTTTTTTGGTTCAATAAATATACTGTAATTAAAATATGTTAATATAAAACATTTCAAAATACAGAAACAAAATCATTTTAAAATGTAAAGATACTGAAAGCATTGAAGGAGATCCCATAGTGCTTTAATATAGATTTACAGTAGTAACAACAAATGATATTTTATTATATGATATGATTAATAGCATATTTTGAAATATGATGGTTTCATTCTAAACATGGTAATTATCTCTAAAAGGGACACCCAACATAATATATGATATTTACCATCTAAATCGAACCTTGTTATGTCATCAAATGGAAATGTCAGGCATCTATTAATTATCATGTTAATCACTGTGCCTTTTAGCCCCGACAGCAGGGGCGCTTTTTAAGGAAAGGACATAGGAAAGGCAAGGACGTGACATGTGGCCAAGTATGGTGACCCATACTTGGAGTTTGTGCTCTGCATTTTATCCATCCAAGTGCACACACAGTAGTGAGTAGTGAACAAACACGCACACACGTACCATGAACACACACCCAGAGCAGTGGGCAGCCAATGCTGCGGGGCCTGAGGAGCAGTTGGGGGTTCAGTGCCTTGCTCAAGGGTCTCACCTCAGTTGTGGTATTGAGGATTACAAGTCCAACTCTCTAACCACTAGGCCACGGCTGCCCCAAAAGCACAGGGTGAGCCAGCCAGGAGTATTTACCCATTTTATATATTCTTTCATTATTTAAAAACTGCTGTTTTAATTATCTTAAACAAAACTGAAAATCATTAAGACCTCAATATATAATTAAGAATTTTAGTGATTCTCATTTGCTACTTAAATCTACAACATTTTTAAAAACATCAAATATTAGATCATGTTAGCACAGAATTGACTTTGCGCTGCTGCCCGTGATCGTGTCAAGGATCAGGCAAATTTGCACGTGTATCTTGAAAAGCGGATGTTTTGAAAAGTGCTACGCCACTTTTTCAGAAATTCAGAGGGAGCGGGTGGGTGCGGGTTAAGAAAACAGTCCCGCGCAGGGCTCTAGTTCAGAAAAAATGTCTAGCATTGTATGCAGAGAATGTTTGGTTTGACAATTGTCATCTAATGCAATATAATTCAATACTTATGCAACACTTACAAAAATTAACCATGGTTTTATCATTGTGAAACTGTAATAACCATGTTTTTTAGCAGACTGATTATCATTTGTATAACCACAGTTTTACTACAAATACCATGGTTAAACTATGGTTAGTATAGCAAAACTATGGTTAATTTGTGGTTACGATAGTTAAACTATAGTAACCATTGTTTTTTGGTTTTATTTGTAGCAAATCCATGGTTCACTTTCACAAGGGAAGGATACAAACCTATTTTTTATCCACTATATGTGACCCTGGACCACAAAACCAGTCTTCTGTTGCACGGGTATATTTATAGCAATAGCCAAAAATACATCGGATGGGTCAAATTTATCGATTTTTCTTTTATGCCAAAAATCATTAGGATATTAAGTAAAGATCATGTTCCATGAACATATTTTGTAAATTTCCTACCATAAATATATTAAAACTTAAAATTTGGTTAGTAATATGCATTGCTATGAACTTCATTTGGACAACTTTAAAGGTGATTTTCTCAATATTTAGATTTTTTTGCCCCATCAGATTCCAGATTTTCAAATAGTTGTATCTCGGCCAAATATTGTTCTATCCTAACAAACCACATCAATGGAAAGCTTATGTATTCAGCTTTCAGATGATGTATAAATCTCAATTTCGAGACATTTACACTTCTGACTGGTTTTGTGGGTCCAGGGTCACATATATAGCAGTAAAAGTCTGAGTCTGAAATTTTCGTATGCGTTTTTTCATATTGGTCAAAATTTGTCATGAAGAGAACGTCACGGTGGCTCAGAATTGTCAAAACATTTCTCAAAATTCTTGCTGCAGATGCAAAAAATGGAAAATTGAACCCTATCCGAATTTATGCAGTGTGTAAATGTGATTGACATAACATGAGGTTGCATTTATTTTTTTTTACGTGTGAAAATTTTAGGCTCAATGTGCAAGGACCTTAAGCACTCACAAGGACCCTAAGAATGATCAAAAAGGCTGGTCAAAAATACATTAAAAACTGTAATATTGTGAACTATTATTATTTCTTATTTCTTATTTAATTTACATTTTATTTGATTTACAATGTTATTTTAAATCTGCATCATCTACTTGAGAACCTTTTCTAAGCACATGCGCTATGACCCAGTAAACAGTTTTTCATAAGCTGCTCTGCCAGAAAGTGTCTACCAAGAACAGAAGTTAATATTGATATGTAACCCAGCTTCTGAAAATCAAAGGTTAATTCTCCAGGCCTGCAGAAATTCTTTTGGTATCAATCTGTCACAGAAGAACTGACCTCATCCGAGCCCTAAATCTCTCTCCTGTCAAACGGAGCATCCAGAATGCGGAAGTTGTGAACTTGTGAGAAGTGAGGATCAATACTGCAAGGACAGGCTGAACGATCCGGCCAGAGACAATGTATTTGGTGCCTGGGTCCACACGGTCAGCCATTAATCCACTCAGCAATAGCGGACCATGCTCAACACCCTCATGCCAGAGGAACAAGTGGTGTGTAAAACAGCCTGACGTCAGCCCTAGACATTACTGCCCAACGGCCAGATAAATCCATATTAACGGGCCTACGAGAAACTCTGCTGCATACGTGCGCCGCAGACAGCCCTCCGACTGTGGAGAAATACGAGCGGGGCTTGTCATGTGTGTCATGACAACATACTCTTCCTGATGCATTTCTCCATTATTGTAGTCTGCTGCAGTGCAGTGTGGGAAATGAGATGGATGGATCATTAATGAGAGACTATAACGACCTGAACTATAAGCTAACAAGGAAACTGAATAGCAGACACAGCACCTGCTGTGGAGAGTGATCTTAAAGGAATACGAAAACTCTGTCATCATTTGCTCACCCTCATGTCATCCCAAAATCGCATGACTGGCTTTCTTCTGTGGAACACAAAAGGTGAATTTCGGGTATATCCTAGCAACTGCATATCCAAAAAAAAAAATGAATGAGCAGGAAAAAAAGCATAATAAACATTTAATTAAAGCAGTTCATATGACTCATATGACATAGATATGTTAAAGTCTTGCCGGAATGATTGCGTTTACAGCACACATCAACACCGCCATCAAATAGCAATTGCCAGTGGGAAACTCATTACTTTCTTTAAGTTCAGACTTGAGGGCATGTCAATTAAAGATTTATGGAAACAATTTTGATCAAAGTAAGTACACCAAACTATATAACCAATGTAGATAGGTAGTATGCATTTGAAAAAGAAAAAGAAAAAGAAAAAAAAAAAAAAAAAAAAAGCAACAAAGCTTAGCAAAAAATACCAATTTATGGCAAGACAGACCAAACTACATTTCCCATAATTTTCTGTGGTGGCATGAGAATGATGAAGTACACAGATAAATCACCAATTACACATGTAATGTGCATCCTTTGATCTTCATTATGTTGCATCGGCAGTTAAAAAAAATAAATAAATAATAAAAAAAAAAGATTCCTGCTTTGTCAGAAAATATGATATTAGCTCCATTCACATACAGTATTTAGTGGTAAAGATAAAGAGATCACATGTGAACAGGACCTTTTAAAAAATGAGAAGTTGTAACATTGCCAGTAAATTACTGGTAACATGCTCTGTGTGAAAGCAGAACGAGATTACGAGTAAGACGCAAGACGTCTACTCTGGGCCAATCATAAGATTCTGATGGAGATTACGCATTTACTCTGCACTGTGTAGCTCGGTTTGAAGTCATCTAATAGATGTCTCTGGACCAAAAGCAGCTGCATGAATGTGAATGTTTGACACAAAAATTAAAATGTCAACAAAATCACTGACCCCTCCATGTTTACAAACACAACACCAGGAGGCGTAGCTGCTTATAGGTCATTTCTGATTAATGATCTCACAGAATTTACCGGTATTTGGAAACTGATGTGTGAATGGCGCTTTACTGGTAAAAAGATGGAACGCCAAAACCTGTGTGAACAGCTTTTTTTTTGTTTTGTTTTTACCAGTAAAGCCATTTTGGTAACTTTACGGCAATTTACTGGTATTTCTGAAACTGTGTTAATTTCGTCAACGAAGACGGCGATGAAAAATATTCATTAACAAACATTTTTTCTGTGACTAAGATGAGACATTGACAAGCTAAAACTAATATCTAATGATAAGTTGCTCTTTTTTCACTACTGTTAAAGGAATAGTTCACCCAAAAATGAAAATTGTCATAATTTATTCAAGTTTTCCCAAATTCAATCCTTGATTCAAATTTATTATAAGCTTAACTGATTTGGTCTAAAGAGATAAGCATTAATCATAACACTAAATCTGGCCATTTTGTCCGATAAACAAATCAGACAGAAGAGTAGATTAACTTAGGCAGACTTAAACTTGCAAAAAAATGTGTATTGACTTCTTTCCGAATTTGAAATAAAATATGTTCTGATGTTCACTCATGTTTATTTTGTGCTTTAAGTAAATTAGAAAATACGATCAGTTTACATGTCGATAGATCTAATGAGGCAATGCAGTGATTTGTCACAACACATTTAAAAGCCACAAGATGGCATTTATTGTTGTTTATTTAAGTGAGTCTACCTTTTAAGTGAACCAGTTTTGTAATCAGAATCAACAGATTCATTAACAAGATCCAGCTGAAACAAAATAATTTGTTCACACATCAGATTTGCAATAAAGTGCATGAGACAAGCAGACTGTTTATGACACTCTTATTGTCTTTTTGTCTTATTGTTTTTTTTTTTTTTTGTCTTTTTGAAGCTTGACAGTCCCAGTACTCATTTACTTTCATTATATGGAAAAGAGTGACAGTTATATTCAACAAAGACTCACATCAGTCATGTGGTGCAACATTCCGTTGAGTAAATAATCACAGATGTCTCATTTTTGGGTGAACTACCTGTATTTAAAAAAATAAAAATAATAATAAAATAAAAAAAGGATGCAAAAACTGAGAAGGCGATGGCATTAACCATCACACAAATATATCTCAAGATACAGGACGAAAACATTTCAGTGCAATCAGATGTCCAAACACCCACAGATGCCAAAAAGTGTTTTGTTTGGAAATCATTTTTAAAGTCCAACAACTTTTTTTGGTAGAGAGCACATAAAATGTTTTATTTATATTCCATACATAAATAGTGTGGTGTTTGGTGCCATCCCAGCGCTCTTCACATTTCTCTCTGACAGTATCAGTGCTCACCATCATGCACCAAGCTAGAAATAAATTGCATTTTGACTGGTGATTCACTAGCAGGAAAAGCACTGCAATATGAAAACATGAATAAACAAAATCGCTCATGAGCACATGTGCAGTAGCACAGGGAGGTAATCTACTTTAGGCACGGCCCTTGAAATTAACTCTCAGAATCTGCACACACACATGCACTAAGAAGATTAATCAAACATTTTCCTTGGCCGCCCTATTGAAATGTACCAAATTCAAAACATTATGGTAATTATTTATTACGTTTACCCAGGAGCTATTGTACGGCCACAGGTAACGCAAATTGAAGGTTGACTGCGAGTGTCGTATCGGTGCTCCAGATCAGCGCAGTCGGGCCAAAACTGGCCGTCCGTACAGAAAGATGGTGTAAGCACATGTTCAGCTTTAAGTTAGCCAGCGGAAACAGACAATGCTAGAAGGCATTAGACTGAGACAGACTGAGCTGAATTTTAAAACTGGTTTACTTTGGACACCAAGCTCAGATAGAGCAGAAAGGCTTACAAATGAGAATTTGGAAATTAAATAATTATTTCAGCTATCCTGCACAGTCTTGTGAAACCGGGGCTTTAAAAATCCAGGTATTTTGGGAGGCTGTAGTTGTAGCAAAAAAAGTAAAACATATTGTGCAGTATTTATTTGCTATTTTGAAACACAACAGGACATTTCAGAGGACATCTCCAGACAAAAGGACACAGAAAACATGGACTGTCTGGGTTGTCTGGTAAATGGCTTATGTATCTACATTTCTGAACACTCAATTTGGATTCCTGTGAAATGGATAAGTATTAGATCTCAGTGCTTCTCAACTGCTGTTCTACACATAGCAAGATGATGAAGGACACTGGATATCAATTATTAAATGGAACCATTTTGATTCAGAATCTGGTATGGGGAAATAATTGGAAAATCAGGTTTTGTTATACAGCCACTCTGCTTTTCTTATCCTTCCTCTCACAAAGATTACAGCATTTCTCTGGTGAAGACATCTCGTGTTGTCAAGATCTGGAACTTATTGGAAATCTAAGCTGTGTGGCTGGTGAGCAGCTGGGTATTTTGTAAGCCAAAGTCAACTTGAGGTCTGTGATCTGTTGAGTTCTGCCACGGTAGAGCGGTCTGTCCCTCAGTAAGCTGGGAGAGGATGTAAACAGCTTGTCTGCAGACTGAACTAACATTTCAGATTTATCTGCCCTTTTTGAAGCTGGGGTGACCATATCTCATTGGTCTCGTCTGGTTTTTAACATTGCATTGTTGAAAGTCATCTAAAGTTCAGGTCTGTTCTCTTTTCAGCTTTTTTAGAAAGTAGGGCCACTTCACTAAACATTGAGCAAACTGTACTAGATTGATTTGATACATATCAGTGGGGCTGCAAAAACTCTCCAAACTCTTTCATCCTCCAAAAAAGTTTTGATGTGCATCTGCTGTTGCACTTGTAGAACGAGTAAACATGTATTTCCTCCAAAGATTGAAGCTTCTACAATCATTGGACAACTTCTGCAACCCATTTCTTGCTGACCTACCTATAGTACATCACCAGATAGTCAGGCATGTCCAAAACGCTACCACTGGACTTAGTATTTAAACTCTGGAAATGTTTCATGTTACAAATTTTCATGTTATCTAATACAGTGGATTCTCAACAACAACTTAAAGGCCTTTTCACACAGAATGCAAAAATTTGAATCGAAAAAATAGATCCCTATGGGACTATTCAAACCAGGTGCAATCATTCATGGCACGAAACACCGACTACTTTTTTCCATCCAGTGTGTCAAATTTTTCCCCCATCGCTCCAAGATGAAATGGGTTGTCCAATTGGATCTGAGCTTAGATCATGTGTCCAGAACAGCTGCTGTTGCACAAAAGAGCGAGAGTGGTGGCGCTGTTCTGAAAACCTGTGTAAACAAACACTGTGGAAGAGTATCCCAGAAGAGAGAAGAGAGTGGATGCTGAGTTCTTGTTATCATTAGGTGCATTTCCAATTTAGATATGTGCAAAAATTCACGATATTTTATAAATGTTGATAAAAAACCTATTGCGAATTGACACCGTTTCCATTAACCAATGTTATGCGACTACAACATCATTTTTCCGAGTAATGGCGACGGATGTTGGTAGGTTTACATATATTGCAGCCACTGCACTAGCCATTATTTTTAATCGAAGGAAATGGGCGTATCTTTAGCGAAGCAGCGCGAAGAGCCACTTCTGGGACACTTTTGAAATATCTGGTATAAACACAAGCACTAAGTAAGTAGTATTAGTTAGTATCTGGGTTACACCATTATAAGCATAACTAATTACCAGGGAAAGTAACTACTGTGTTACTTTAAAAAAAAAAAAAAAAAAAATGTTCAAATATGTCAAATAACTTGGATGCCCCCAACATTAAATATGTTAAATGAATAAAACAGTGTACACTAGTCTACACTATTTTAATGTTGCTGTGGCACAATGTGAGAGACACATTCCAAGGGCTAAATATCACGTTATGGGGTTGTTTAAACCCACGGGCATGAAAAAAAAAAAATCCCGCGGCAACACCGGTAAACTCTCTGGGGTCGAAGACTGAAGTCTCATTTCTTCTTATTGACCGCGAAAAGAACTTAAAATACTCTGTCATTTTTGATTGTACAGATAAGAATAAAGCATTGTTTGAAACTGCAAAGGGTCTACTTTTATTTGTGTATAGTAATAATAACAACAATGTGCTGCCATCTCGGTCTTCGTCACCTCGCTTCACAGTCACGTAAATAAAACAACCTGAATCTCAGTGAAGAAATATATCTATAGAAAGCTTGAAATGTCTACTTTTAATTGAAGTAAGTCATGTTGAAAACAAATATTCTCTGATAAAGTAATCTGTATGACACCAACGTAAGCTCTAGTTTTTCCCATTTAAAATCATCTCGAATGTAATCGCTAATGTTTTCATTCTGTGTATTTTCAATTCGCAATGTCAGTTTGTGCAATTTGAAGGGTAATGGAAACGCGGCTGTTGGTATCTGAGAACAGATTTATTCTCACATGTTCTTTATACAGAATAGAATTTCTATTTATTTCCCACTGAATTATGTGATCTGAAGACCACTGTTTGTTTTCTTCCATGTGCGAATGTTTTGAGTCAGAGCGTGTTCACTTTAGATCTGTCAATTATGTGATCCTATCTCCTGCCCAAACAAACAAAAAAAATGAGAGAAACATTTTTCTTCAAGGGAAATATGAAAGCAAATAAACCTTTCTAATAAACATACAAAGAATGTGTGTTTGCCTGTTATAGAATCAAAATTCACTTTAGATCATAATCGGAAGTTATTACAAGTACTCGATGATGTGGGGCTTTGAGCAAAAACATTAAGCGGATAATGTTAAAGCCATATACAAAAATATATACATGAGGAATTGAACACAAATGCACTGGAAGGGACAGCCTGACGAAAAACTCCTGGACAGCAATAGTTTGTTTGTTTTTTTAACTTGAAATTTAGAGGCAAGTAAACATGAAACCAGTGAGCAATAAAGCTAAAAAATGGCAGAGCAGACTCACTGAATGGTTGTAGAGGGAAGCAAAGAAATGAAGGGGTTGGTGTGCCCAAAAATGAAAACTCCATCACATCAATTACTCACCCTCAAGTTGCAAATCTGTAAGACGTCTAAACTTTTTTAAAACACAAAAGAAGATATTTCTAATGAAACATGCAATCGACTGATTCATATGGATGACTTTTACAATGTCTTTATGGACTTTTTGAAGCAAAGTTTTGATGGAATGGACTTTCAACGGAGGTCAATATCTTAATTTGTGTTTTGAGGATGAATGAAAGTCATATGGGTTTGCAACAACATGAAGGTTAGAAAATGATGACATACATTTCATCTTTAGATGAACTGTCCCTTTACCCAAAAAAAAAAAACATGCATACTTTAGGGTTTCCAAACTTGTTCCTGGAGGTCCACTGTCCTGCTGAGCTTAACAAAAAAGATAAAACAGCAATATAGGGCGATTTTGAAGTTGAGGGAGAACATGAGATGGGAGTTTTTCGACATACCCTAACTGTCATGAACTGGAAAAAAACAGATGTCGGGAAGAGCAAGACAAGACAGCGTTTGACACTAAAATTGATATAAATTGTATTATTTTTTATGAAAATAACTGATCATTTCGCAAGATAAGACCCTTCTTCCTCGGCTGGGATTGTTTGAAGCCGCATTTGAACTGCATTTTGGAAGTTCAAACTCGGGGCACCACATCAGTCCATTAAATGGAGAAAAATCGTGAAATGTTTTCCTCAAAAAACATCATTTCTTTACGACTGAAGAAAGAAAGACATGAACATCCTGGATGACAAGGGGGTAAGTACATTATCTGTAAATTGTTGTTCTGGAAGTGGACTTCTTCTTTAACTTCTATTCTTATAGCTACTTGAGATAATCACCTCTTTCACAACATCTTGTACAGTACATTTTGTTGGAAAGAAAGTGTCATACTGACATACTCTGTCACACTGGTTTTCGCAAATGCAGACAGTAACTGATGTCTGATGCTCCTAAACATTTAAGTCATGTACATGCAATCATGCAAATTTCCTTCAATGCTCATTTCCTCAAATCTTTTCCCATTTATCTATGTTTTCACTCAAGCTGTGCTCATCAGTTTGACTTCAAAGAGATGAAATGAAAGAACGGTGTGAATGTGATGATTTTATAGGTTGTGGGAGATGTTTTGAATGAAATGTGGAAAGTGATAACCTTGATCTCTATGAATTGAGCTTTTTAAGGTTATCATGAAATAAATTGCTCCTTTCACCAAATTGTCCAGACTTTAATTCTACATTAAGCACGAATGGTGCTCAGGTCATAGGTCTGTATTTAAAAAAAAAAAAAAAAAGAAAAGAAATTCAATGCTTCTTTTTTACAACATACCACACAATAGAGGTTTTGCATGACTTCCTGTGCATTTCAAAACCTAACTTCCCTCTCAGCTCCATTTTTAAAGAGGTTATTGAAGTTTCAAGATGGATGTATCCTTGGTTACAGAGCGAGTGGACTGTTATGCCCAAGTTTGAAAGCATTCCCAGTGGTTTTCATGTTGTGTGCATGGCTGATCAGTGCTCAGGCAGGTCTTAGATGAGGAATGAGGCAGGTGCGGACCTTGGAGGTTTGGGTGATAGCCTTTCAGCCCGTGATTCACTGAGACCCTTTCATAGTCTGACACTTTGCAAGCTATGATTGAGTTTGCAATTCAGCTTTTCGCTCTGCTCTCCTTACTGCTTTCAGAGTAAATAAATTGGGAAATCATTAGAAGCCATGGAAGCTATGAACACCTGGTGCATCGTCCACATATTAAGCAATCCAACACAACTGAGAATTCATCGCAAAAGAAAAAAATGAAAGAGTTGACGTCACTGGCATACACATGGACAAATTCGGTTGTAAAAGACCATGTTAAAAGGAACATTTGAAGGGGATTCTCTGAATTACCTTTCAAGGCCATTAAGCAACAGACGGTTTTGGTTTTGTGTGTTCAACTGTGTCCATTGACCAATGAGTTGTGGGTCAGAGGGTGCGTGTTCTGGCTTGCTGAAGTCAGCAGGATCATCGTCCTCTCATTTTTCTCACCATGGCTCTGCCACGGCGCAAGGTTTTGATCACTGGCCAGATTCTTTTCACACTTCCCCTTGCTTATTGGAAACTGATGGAAAAATTCCATCTCGTGTGAGTGTGGAGAGAGTGATAGAGGTTCAGAGAATTTAACGTGATTTGTGGGAAACCGGTCTTGGACTCAGGGGATGATGCTATTATTAATCGGGGACAATAGATACAACATTTTACATGATATATAGCAGAGGATGCATCATATTTGAAAAGAAATAAATCACTCAGAAGGGTAATCTTCAAAAAATTGAGTTTGCATGTAATGTAAATGGCTTTAAACTCAACATGTAGTCAAAATTAAGTCTAGTTGTTTACTCTTGTGCTGGTACTCTTGTGAACATGCATTAAAGACTGACACAGAAGAGAAGAAATTGTTGAATTAAGTCGTTTTTGTTTTCTTTGCACACAAAAAGTATTCTCATAGCTTCATAACATTGTGTTTGAACCACTGATGTCAAATAGACTATTTTATCGATGTCCTTACTGGGCCTTGAACATATTAGTTGCATTGCTGTCTGGGCAGGGTCAGAAAGCTCTCGGATTTCATCAAAAATATCGTAATTTGTATTCTGAAGATAAACTAAGGTCTTACGGGTTTGGAACGACATGAGAGAGAGTAATTAACGACAGAATTTTCATTTTTGGGTTAACTATCCCTTTCAAGTAAGTTCCAGCATTTATTGTGCTTACTGAGGAAAATGTAACCTTTTATCAAAAAAATGTTTATTTCTATTTAAAAGTAACTTTTTCCACCTCTAAAACAATTTCCACGTTGCCCAACATCACAGTTTTCTCCTATTTTTCAATGCTCCCTTCCAACCACTTTACTGTGTTCTCTGAAGAAGAGAACTACAAGTCAGGCTACAAATACAAAATGGGTTCAGAACTGCAATCTATTTTGACTTTAACTAAACTAGGTTGGACTGGGTTCACCTGATAGATCTGTACTCCCACGGGACCAAACGAAAACAGAGTGTAAGACGTAAACGTTGTGGGAAGGAACGAGAATAAACATGACATATTTATTGTAGAAAGAGGCAGAATCTTGTAAGAGTTGGATCAGAAGATACGATTTGGTGACAATTTTACCATCTGAGCCTAATTTCAGGAATTTCAAAATTTCTCCTGTCATAAAGCA
The DNA here is from genome assembly GCA_036247105.1 of Cirrhinus mrigala. Lineage (NCBI taxonomy): Eukaryota > Metazoa > Chordata > Actinopteri > Cypriniformes > Cyprinidae > Cirrhinus > Cirrhinus mrigala. The sequence continues at coordinate 25,152,144 of CM070023.1, forward strand.
ACATTGTCAGTCTTTGGGCCCTATCATGAAACTGGTGCAATGCGTCACCAGGCACGACACAAGTGTTTATTGCTAGGTTTCAGCCCGACGCAGTTATTATCAACGTTGTTTACATAGCAAATGCACTGGCGCCCATTTGTGCGCCTATGGGCGTGCTCGTCTGAAAACAAGGTGTGTTCAGGCGCATTGTTGCTATTTTGAGGCAACTGAAATAGGCCGTGCCATTGACCAACTGAAACCTGGTCTAAAGTCAATGGCGCAATATTTTTTTTTGTTATTTAAAGAGAGCCTTAGTAATATGCGCCTATAGGCAAGTGCACAATGCACATACACTGCTTGTTACACACACAGGGACATGCAGCAGCACACAAACATGCCTAATATTAAAAATGAAAGGATTACAATTTAAAAGATTATTATTGTGTACATAAATATAAAAATGCCTACATGTCATAATGGATAGCTGTTTTTTTGGTTTCACTTTCGCTTTCGAAAACGATCATGTTCAGCAAGGAGGGGAGGGGATAGAAAGGGGGTGCACAGTAACTTATTTGAGGGGGCTCGGCCTGTGAATGCCCCCCTTGGCGACGGCCCTGCTCTCTGGAGAAGCGTTCAGTCTTTGTTCTAGCAACCTTCGCTGTGTAAACAGTGAATCCGCCATGGGACGAGCGCAACTGGCTCTTAAAGGGAATCTGGGAGCCTGATTGGTTTAATACACGTTATGCCTAAAACACACCCATGACTCATTAAGAATAGGGACAACCCTTTTAGACCATGTGCCAGGCGCGCCAACCGTTTTTCCCATCCTTAAAATAGCAAAAGTGTATTCGGATACACCCTAAGTGCACCTGCGCTGTGCGCTTTAGACCATGCGCTTATATCGTTAAAATAGGGCCCTTTGTGTCAGAACTCATGTCACACTCACACAGCATGACTTCTACAAGCTTTCAATGGAACGACTAAGACCAAAGACTTTTCTACAATTTTTTTTTAATACATTCCAACCTAGACAGACAGTTGTTGTCACGCAGAGTGCCATGACTTTTACCCAAAATCTCGCTGGGATTACAGGAAAATATGATGATCACAAAGCTATCTGAAATGGTTCTGAAGCACCTAATGTCTTCAGTTTCAATCCGTTGCCTATGCGGCAAATAACATTGGATGCAAATACAATTAGATTAAATTAAGTCAAACAAAAACAAATTACGATGATATCGATTGTTAGCTTGCCTGTTATTTTACTTGGCAAAAAGGCTCATTATTAACCATCTCTTGTCCTCATGGGGCTGCTGATGGCATCCTAAAATAATTTCATTATCCCATGCACAGCACAGAAATAAACTGTGAGAATTACACAGCGTACACAAGGCTGGAATTGAGATTTTCAGATCTCTCTCTGGGGTTGATTGCAATGTTTTCTATCAACATTCTATCAAAGCACAGATGTCAACAGCAATTCAAACAAACCCATTAGACTGTGTCCTTTTGCCTGGCAAGCTATAATCACGGTAAAATTAGACATGTTTGAAAGTGTGAGAGCATACAAAATAGCAATGAGTGTCATATTGCTGATGAAGATATGGATCGATGGTTCAGTCTGGCGCTGTGTCCAGCGTACAGATGATAATTGTGGCGTATCTGCGTGAGACTGTAGGTCCATAATTGAGGACATGTTTCTGTGATATGTGTAGAAATTATCAGTAATTGCTTCTGACCACATGGCAATGCTAATTTCCTCAATAATCAGGAGAAACATACACATACTAAAAGGGTTTCTTTGAGTGCCTTAAGTTCACAATAATCAAGAAGCTCTAAGTGCTAGCACTAACATATGAACGTGTCTTAGCTAATTCAACCAACAACTTGATGTGCCTCCTCCATAAACTTCACAGTCTGACATAAAACTGAGATAAAAAGGCTTCATTAGCATGGAAAAAAATCCAGAAAAGAGTTGTTTTGAGAGTCTGGATGTTTAGAAAGTTCATCCCTGAGGGCCATTCCAAACTCCTCTAGTTAAAGCTGTACTAGCCCATTATCACTTCAGTGATACAGAGGCAGACAGTCGTAATCCACATACTTATGGCATATTGTCAAGAAACAGTGCTTTTACGGAGATAAGCACTAGTTCAGGCAACATCAGGTGTTCGAACATCAAGAGTTGAGGAGGATGCCTTGTAGGGTTCTTTCATTGTGAGGTAATCAGATCTGAAGTTGCTAGCAATAACTGTTATGTCTGTCTGAGACGTTAAAACTGCAAAGCCACTTTTGCTTGCCAACATTTTAATCTACGTAATCTTTGTTAATGGTAGGATAATAGCAATCTGAATGGTTCTGAAAGGAGTCATCTCAAAAACATTCACTGAGGTACTAAGCTGACACAATTGCCAAGAACTAGCATGCTAGGAGATAAACTGCTACACTAAAGCATGAGAAGAGCTGCATTCCAATTTACATATTATCCATAGTATGTTAAATACAAATTGTGAGTGTTCTCAAGCATTTCTGCAAAAAATAAAGGCTGGTTAAATCCAGCCTAAGCTAGGATGTTGGTCCGAGCCACTGGTCTCCCAGGTAGGTGTAAACATTTTTCTGGTAAAAGGTGGATCTGTGCATACTTTTTATTAAAATGACCAACAAACCTGAAAACTTAACTTGGAAGAAAATGAATGGCTTTAGATGCTAAAGTGAACATGCAAAAACAAAAATGACAAAAAAAAAAAAAAAAAAGGTGGGTTTGTGATATCAAGGGAAAATTTTGTAATGTTTCTCAATACTTGGGTCTTTCCTGGGATTCAGTGCCTTTTGTGTCCCCAGCAAAGATCATGATGCTATTGCTTTAAAATTTAACAACATTAACTTTATAGTTGTCTTTGACATACCTTTTGAATTTTCAGTATATTTACGTATTCTTTTTAAATAATTTTACACCATTTTAACAATAATTATAATAATAATTTAAAAATATTTTATAGCATTTTAAACCACCAAATATGAAAATTTTTCCTATGTCCCCAGGTCTGTGTCTGCCATTTTGATGATGAATACAACACTTTATATGAGTGATTTTTTTTTTTATTTCACCTTGTTTGGTATATTAGTAATAGTTTTCTGTAGTGTATATTTTCCATATAGTCAACTCACATTCAACTCAATTCAACTCAACTTTCCCTATTACAACAGCGTTTTAGTGCCATGTAAAAAAAAAAAAAGATCTAAAATTATGAGATTAAAATCTTAATATTTCAAGAATAAAGTGGAAATATTTCGAGAATATAGTCTAAATATTACGAGAATAAAGTCAAAAGTCGAAATGTTTTTTCGAGAAATTAAATCGTAGAAATTAAAGTTATAATATTTTGAGAGTATAGCCTATATTGAGCATGCAAACGGCCCGGATTGAGAGCACCGGGAGAAGTTGCCAGGCCACCGGAATTTATTTGAATATTGTTGCATTGATTGGATGATTGGACATAATATTTAACATCTTCCATTTATTATTTGTAGCGCAACAGCCACCCAGTAATGACAATCATTTTGTGCTTTTTTTTTTTTTTTTTAATGTAACAAAGCTCAGCTTTTAAATTCTGTCAGATTTATCATGAAATACAAATTATAAATGTGTTTATTTCAAGTTTATAGCAAGATATAAAAGTGAAGGAACATCAGAAGGCATGAAAAATAAAACAGTATAGCCTAATTTAATGAAACGAATGTCTCATTATTGTAATCAAAACGACTTACATGCCGCCTAAACTGAAGTGAATATAGCAATCTTTCATAGCACATTAAAGAGCGTGAAAAGCACATTATTGTAAGACATATTGTTTGTACTGACACATTTTGAAAGCTGAGACTTTCGAATATCTCCCGGTGCTCCCAATCTGGGCTAGAATATACTCTTAAAATAGTATCATTTTAATCTCATAATTGCTACAAATTAATTCTCGTAATTTTGACTTTATTCTCAAAATATTACAACTTTAATCTCATAATCTTAGATTTGATTTTATTTTTTTTTAACATGGCATTAAAAAGCCTTTTTGTACCCTATCATAATTACACAAGACTTGATAAAAAAAAAAAAAAAAAAAAAATGATGTCAAAAAAGCACCGCATACTAGGACTGACCCACTTAATACTAAGTATGGACTTCACCATCACCAGCACTTTAAGCTTTAGCTTGCATAATTTACACCTGTTCACACCAAAGACAATAACTACAATTTATTAAAAAAAAACATTATGAGAATAGAGACTATGATGATGAACGATAGTGTTGGAATTACTTTTAGTTATTTTTCCAGGTGATAAATGATAAAAACCCTGACAGTCAATCAGAGCATAACTGCAATGGTTTAGAATAAACAACACGTTATCGACCATTGTTGTGAACGCTAACATTATAGTTATCTTTATAGTTATCGTTCTTGGCCTTTGGAATGGATGTGTGCTAATTTGAACAGAACCAATATCTTCAATGGCACCCATGTTTAATAAATCCTTGGGGACCTGGTTAAAAGGAATTAAATCCAAATTGCACCTGCATATTAAAATGGCCTGCTTAAGCTTTCTTTGATGCCTCATTTGGTGCCTCTTTATCAGGAAGAAATCAAGTTCAATTTGCCTCCCGTAGCAAATAACAGCATTTTTCCACAGAGCCACTGGAATCCAAATCACCTCTTATGTCTTACTGTTTCTATCCTGGTATAATGCATGAATATTCATATTAGCATTTTCCATATCCAAGGTCTCCAGCAGAGACACAGAGGGGTCACAGGGGATGGCGTTTTCTCTGTGAACTCAGCAGGTGCTTAAGCGCAAGATGTGATAACTAGATGTACCCAATAAGAATGCTAAGGCAACACGTCAGTGCCCGATGTACAGCACTCGCCTAATAACACAGCATGCAGTTGATCGCAAGATGAGACTCGTAACCTTCCGCAACCCGCCCTGTTCGCCATCCATCCTCCACCTCCAAAGTTTGACCCTTCCAAGGACACCAACACGTAATGGAACGCTTCATTTTACTTATTTAGCCGTGTGTGTGTGAGCACCGGACAGGCCTTAAATTGAACCGGGGCACACCGATGTTCAATTGTCATTTACCCAAATGCCACTTTGCACAGCTTGAAGATAATAGGGCTACATTTACCATACAATTACCAGATTACCTCGGACACCTGTACCATTTTAATTTCCCCAGTAACAGCGTAGAGGACAAGTCTCAGACAGGTCCGCTGCTGGGTTTCATGCAAACTGTTTGCAACAAATGGATATACATACATAAATGGATATTATGTGTGTAGGTGGTTGTGTCCGTGTGTGTATGTTTACGAGGTATCATCATTCCACGGCTTACCCAACGTAAGATGGAGAGTAAACAGTGAATATCCAGGGGGTCTTCTTCAGCCGTCACACTAATGCCCAGCAGTGCTCCCGCATGACAGCAGCAGATTACTCTCCAAATTAGGACTCATTTACAGCAGCTGTTGGACCAATTTTACTCGGGGAGGGAGAAATAAGCTCTCATCCTGTCTAAAGTGATCTGTAACCTACAGCATGGCCTTGAATATGTATTAGATTTGTTTGAGGAGCGGATGGGAGGGAAGGGTAGACTGTACTGTAGTTACTTGCTTGCCTGACTTTCCTATGAAGAATGAATACAAATCATAAAGTGGATGGTTAATTAACCATACTTTTAAAAAATGTTGCTTAAACTTATGAAAGTCAAATGAGTCAAGGTTTGTTCGCAACACCATTTTTGTACAATACCATTTTTTAAATGCTAGTACTACAAAATTAATCTTGTTGCTTCTGTTACAAAAATGCTTTTTTAATTTTACTTACTAAATGTTTACAAGGTATAACATATATGAATCTCACATATTTTGTATAAAGACAATCAAGCCAGTTTTAAGGGATAATTGACCCAAAAATGAAAATTAAACCATGATTTATTCACCCTCAAGCCATCCTAGGTGTATATGACTTTCTTCTTTTAAACAAATACAATCAGAGTTATATTAAAAATTGTCCTGGCTCTTCCAAGCTTTATAATGGCAGCGAATGGGGTTTAAGGTTTTAAAGCCCAAAAAAAGTACACAAGTGCATTAATTCGCTTCAGGAGCCATGTGGTGTACTTTTTATGATGTATGGATGCAATTTTTTGGGCTTCAAAATCTTAAACCCCATTCACTGCCATTATAAATCTTGGAAGAGCCAATCATATGCATTTATGATGCTTTGAGGGTGAGTAGGCCTAAATCATGAGGTAATTTTCATTTTGGGGTAAACTATCCCTTTAAGACCATTGAGATTTTATGTTTCATGTTGTGTTTTAATGACAATTGTGCACATTTTCTCATTATTATAATGAGTTGTGTGGTTACCATTATTCTCAATCATGATTATCACTCTCATACACTGTTTTTTTTTTTTTTAAACTGTAATTTGTAATTAATGTTTTAATTACTTAATTATAGCTAAACAATAGCAGTAACACATTTTTTTTTATCATTTAAGTTAAAATAAGGCAGCATAAAAATAATAATAAATAAATAATAAATAGTATTTATTAGGGGTTGACCAATTGTCGGAACCGATATTAAGCATTTTTATGGTTATTGGTATCGGTCATTTTCAAAACTGATTTGCCGATAACAATTTAAAAGCATTTAAAGATTTTTTTTATTTTATTTTATTTTTTGTCAGAGCCCTTGCTATTCTTAATTTTGACATTAATTTTCATTTTTACACCAGATATCGGTTCAAAATATCGGTTATCATCTAATTGATCTGTAATAATCGGAATCGGCAACGCCCTGAAAACACATATCGGTCAGTTGCAAAGGCTTCTAAAAATAAAAAAAAATGAATATAATAAAAAAAAAAAAAAAAATCAATATAGAGACATGCTGTCTTAACATTTTCTTGAACAGTATAAAAGCATCTTAAAAATATTACATTTTTATTTTTTTAATATTATATTTATGTATGAAAATATATAGCAAACATTATATTTTAAAAAAGGAGGTTCATTATTAGGGGTCGACTGAAAATTGGGCTGTGCAATTATTGGTACCGATATTAAGGATTTTTATGGTTATCAGTATCAGTCATTCTCAAAACAGATTTGCCAGTAAAATAATTTAAAGGCATTTAAATAACAAGAGCCCGTGTTATTCTTAATTTTGACATTAATTTTCATTTTTAGACCAGACATATATATCGGTTCAAAATATCGGTTATCGGCCTACTTGATTTGCAATAATTGATAGTGGCATCAGCCCTGAAAAACATATCGGTCGACCCCTAGTATTTTTTTTTAAGTGTGTAAGTGTAAATGTGAGAGATTGGCTTTGTACTGATTACAAAAATTCATAGGAAAATTTACATAATTTTCCTTGTAAATAAACATCCATAAAATTCCAATAACCCTAAAAATTGACTTCAGTTTTCATCAAGCCAAATATTTTGGCTTGAAATATGACCTGAAGATGTTCTTGACACGTTTCATGAGATTTACTAATCAATCAAGGCACTAGTCAGTAATATGGCCAGATCAGGAAGTAACTCTTTGTCCCTGGCTTCTAAATTCTGTATGATGGACCTGAGGCACATACTGAGACGAGACGTCGGCCAAGCAATGGTCCTTCAGTTCCATCAGAGAAATCATTTGAGTCAATTCACTCACTGATGAGGCATGAATATATGTGGCAAATTCTGTTCGGGAGTGATTTATCCTAATTGTCACACTGGGACCTCCTATTACACCGCTGCAGAACGGGTCACTGCATTAGAAAATTAAAGCTGAGGCATTCATTTTAATTCTATTTGTAAATTCTCGCCTGTGGGATGAAGATGTGCTGAGCATGTATAAATGCCTCTATATGTCCCCAGAGTGGGACCAACGTTGGCCTCTCAGAAGCATTCACCTCTACGCGTCCTGCCCCGTTCCGCCGTGTGAAGGGAAGCACACCCTGGGTGGATGTGTTTTGTTTTATGTGGAAGCATGTGTGTGTACCTGAGTTCTCCTTCCTCTTAGTTCCACTCACTGCTTTTGTCCCGCATGCCGAGATCATCATTTCCACATTCACTATAAAGTCAAACCAGTGACCAGGAGCATGAATCGTCTAGCCGTATCATTTACTGTATGGATGGTCTTACTCTAACCTTATTCCATTTCAGAGGTATTAAATGATTCAATTATTCTCTTTGAATTTAATGGAACATTAGGGAATCAGTCTGAAATTGATATCGGGCACAAACTATTACTGAGTTAATTATTGCTCCAGGTACTTTTATAGCACTGACTCTACATATATATACTCTATTTTTCTGTCTGGGCATGGAAATATTCAGGAAAAATTACATGTGATTAATTGATATGGTGATTTGATAGAGACGGAGCGAAGCTGATAATATCCAAGGGGTTGGAAAATCACTAATCAGTCGCACTGGCAGTTTTGAAGTAACCTGGATGAGTAAACATTCGACAGAAATGCTTTTTGTAAATACCCTACGGAAAGAAAGAAGACTTCAGTGCAATTGCAGTGCAACAAAATAAAATAAAATAAAATAAAATAAAATGAAGGTAGTCCATACAAATCTTGCACTACATTTGAAGTCTCCTGATAGCTACAGTTGAAGTCAAGTTTACATACACCTTGCAGAATCTGCAAAATGTTAATTATTTTACCAAAATCATACAAAATGCATGTTATTTTTTATTTAGTACTGACATGAATAAGATATTTCACATAAAACATGTGCTTGATTCTTAATATAGTGTTGTTACCTGAATGATCCTACAGTAGCTGTGTTTTTTTTGTTTTGTTTAATGATAGTTGTTCATGAGTCCCTTGTTTGTCCTGAACAGTTAAACTGTTCTTCAGAAAAATCTTTTAGGTCCCACAAATTCTTTGGTTTTTCAGCATTTTTGTGTATTTGAACCCTTTTTGAACCTGATTTTGAGATCCATCTTTTCACACTGAGAACAACTGAGGGACTAATATGCAACTATTACAGAAGGTTCAAACGCTCTCTGATGCTCCAGAAGGAAAAACAATGCATTAAGAGGCGGGGGTGTAAACTGAATAGAATGGAGTTGTGTACATTTTTCTTATTTTTCCTAAATATCTTTTTTCCCCCCCATTTAGTACTGCCCTTCAGAAGCTACAGAAAGCACTTACATGATTCCCAGAAGAAAAAATAAGTTAAATTTACCCTGATCTTCAAATTTCAAAAAGTTTTCACCCCCCACCAGTCTCCAGTCCTGACACTTTTGCATTCAAATATGCAGATGACAGAGGATCATCTTAGGGATTTCCTTCAGATATTTTTAGTACACGTTTTTATCAAGCACAGGATCAATACAGCATCTACAGAAAGAATACATTCATTTCCAATAAAATATCCATATGTAATATGGGATGTACGTAAGTGGTGTTATTATGGCAAAAAGCAATGGTAAAGAAAAACACTTTTGTAAAGTATTTTGAGAAGACAGACAGGGCAACGCTGTTCAGTTCTGACCAAGATATCAGCAAAGTTTTTTTTTTTATTTCGACAGTCACAAAAGAAACCTTTTTTCCCTTGACTCTGCTCTCAGAACACAATCAGTTTTGTCCAAATGGCCCCTTTGGATAATGATCAATTGCAGTAAAGCTAGCAGAGAGTCTGGGATAATGAGATCCCGTGTCCCTTTCATTCTGCCACGGTGCTGGAGATGTTCAGGTCCAGCTGTGGGAATGACATATGATGAATAAGAAGAGAGTTTTGCTGGAAGAAGAGAATGGGAAAGCTGTTTTATCAGTCTGAGTAAAAACGCACTGTAATGTGCACCCTTTTTTCATTAGTCCGGTTTGCTGCCCCTCCGCCTATGTCTCTGTGACCACGTATGAAAGAAGCCCGAAATGAGATCACGACAATTGGAAAAATTTCCTGAGATGTCATTCAAGTCTAAAAATAAGAGGGCAAGTCCATTATAGATCTTGTGGCCTGAAAACAGCAAACTGATGTTATGGGAAAACAGAGAATCTGAGAATATTGTTTGACAGAAAGAGTGCTATGAAGATTTCCAACATACTGTACAGTACCAATAAAATAGCATGAACACCATGCCATTTTAAATTAAATTAAACTAAATTAAAATTACATTAAATTTTATTAAAAAGATTTCTACTTTGTTTTACTTTTTGTTTACTTTTCGTTTTAAATTACATTACATTTTAAATTAAATTTTAATTTTAAGATTTTTACTGTTTTATTTTATTGTTGTATTTTTAAGGTATCCAGTCAGTATGTAAATGACAGTCCTACTTGTAAACAAGCAGTCTAGGAGTGTGGCTGTATCATAAGGTACTGTTTGGGTGATTTTCAATGATTTTGACAAGTCCACCATAACTTATAATAAATACGGTTGAATTCTAATGGTAATGTCAGTCTTGCAGACAGCTGAAAACTGTTATTTCTCCTTATCTCCATACTCCAATGGGCCCGAAGCAGGCAGTCGGCAGCCTTCATGCACGCCTCACTCTGAGTGACAGCCTGCCATGTACCGCGGTAAAAACAGCACAGCCAATACCTCACAACCTGACAGTGTCAACGGTAAGTAAACGCTGGCTATATGATATGAATGACTGCTGAGCTATATTTTATTCCAGGGGTCTGCTTTTGTAAACCATCGTGTTTACAAAAAACAAAGCTCCAGTTAAGCCGCATTATGAGCGGAGACCTTAAATGAAGTGAAGCCTGCAAATATTCCTTGTTCACACAATCTCTTTCTCTTCACGTCTTCGGTTTCAGAAACTACAACCGAGGCCCAATAAGTGGGTCGATGATAGTCTGCGCTTGCGAGCCTTGTCATATGTGCCATATGATAATCATTAATTCACTCGCTCCACTTCCAGACTAGCCACTGACCCCATCTGACCCAGAAGAAATTGATTCTGCCTCTGAAAATCAGACATCAGCACAAGTTTCAGAGGAAAAAGGAATGGGGGAGAAAAAGAAATCAAAGTTCTCATTCGGTTCCAAAACCAAGTGAGCTACCTTGCCGTCTGCTGACTAAATAGGGAGCTAGTTTCTAAGACTTAACTGAAAAGAAACCTCAAATATCAGAGTTGGGATGCTCTACAACTTTGTGGATCATACAAAAGCTCTTTAACAGAAGAAATGCCTAGGAAGCTTGAGTTTGGTGTTAGCATGTTGTTAAGGTAATTGTGATACTCTAATGAGGTAAAAACATCAATTTTACATATGATTGAACTATTTTTGTTGATAATCATCAATTAGGGGTTCAAGTGCATAGCGCTGAAACCATATTCTTGTTAGAATGGTCACGGATCAGCGATCTCCATGTAAAACTGATCGTGCAGACCAAACTGTAAGTCGTGGAGACTTGAAACTTGGAGGGATGGTAGTACTCACACCGCCTACAACGTGACCAAGGCTCACCCCAATCAGCCTGATGGAGGCACTACAGTGATCAAAAGTACGAAATCGGTCATAACCCCTAAACCGTCAATTACAGGTGTCAGATTCAATCGTAAGCCTTTCCAGGTATTACGCATTTTTCGAAAAAAACTAATTTTGCCCGATTGGAACCAAACCAGTGCAGAAAGATTCTCGGAAGAGTGAATATCAATATATCAATAATAAAAAAAAAAAAAAAAAAAAAAAGAGTTGAACTTTCAACTCATCGTCGCAAAGGGGTGCCAAAACGTTCGAAAGGGGCAGGGCCACTTTTAGTAAAATGACAATAACTCCTGAGCGGAATGAGATATCTCCGTCACTCACAACACTTATGTAAGAGCTCAAGCTGAGGTCACAGGAAAAAAATCGTGGAGCTTGGCCACTTGGTGGCGCTATAAGAGAGACTAAATATAAACATGGCTATAACTGTGCAACCATTTGTCCTGTCAACAAGAAAATCGGTGTGAACAGTCTTGGTCCAAAGTGCTACAAGTGTCTACAAGGATATGTGCGTGTCTCAAAAAACACAGCCGCCACTGGCTGACAAAATTTAAGCACCTGTTAGACGAAGAGTGCTTCTCAATATCCCTCCTCGTCTCCTCACTCCTCTGTCCTCCATCCTGTGACCCGGAAACCGATTGAGCTCAACCATCTTGTAGGACATCTTAATTCTCTAATTACACCGCGAGGATTGAGGAGTGAGGAGGCTTCCTGAGGAGTCATGAGCGAGGATACAGAGGTTTTATCGACTAAACGTGACACACGTATAAATTCTCCTCCCCTTTCACATCTATCGTAATAATTTACATTTATATTTTACCTTTGCAGTTTAAATAATGTTATATATTTAAACAGGGCATCTTGCTTTATTCTTATTTATTATGAATGCCTTAAATAACGACCTTTAACAATATATGGGCAGATCCCTTTAGCGCAACTGATGACGCTTTGAAGTGACACTTGAGTGGTCAAGAATATTCCAATGTTCATCCTTTGATTCCTCCATCCTCGCGTTTTTTTCCTTGCGTCCTTCCCTCATATCTTGAAGGGGTGGAGCTAAGACGCGAAGAAAGGAAGCAAGAAAATGAAACGAGGATGCACAAATAAGAATTGAGAAGCACCCAAGGTTAACAGAGGCCGAGCAGAATGAAACTCGGTAGGCCTGTTTGACTCACGACCCAAAAGGTCTGAGAGAAATTTGAAAGAAATCGGCCACTGGGGAGCGATATTGCATTTATAAGGGTGTAAACAACTGTACGTTGTGTGGTAGAACTCCTCATTCCGGACAACTTTGCCTCTAGAACCAATGCTTTCAATCAAGTCAATTTGTTAAATGATTGAGAAGGTGTAAAAAAAAAAAAAAAAAAAAAAAAAAAAAAAACTACTTTTGCAAACTAGTCCTAGGTTTTTTGCTCAATCTGGAAAAACACCATTGCAGTTCAATTCTCTGGATTCTCTAGGCTAAAAATCATCAAAAAAAAATGTTGAAATTTACCCTTTTTTGGAAGCTATAACGGGGTCGTTTAGAAAAGGGGCCTGTCCAAATTTACCCCAAATCCTATAAAGCGTAAAGGAAAACTCAAAACTTCACAAAACTTGCTGAGCACATGCGACAGGTGATTCTAAACAAGCATGCAAAGTTTTGAGAAGATCAGACCACAGCTGCCGCTATAACAGTCATAATTGTTAAAAAACATAATATTTCTATTGTAAATTACGTGGATTTGCTGATTTTTTTTTTTTTTTTAAATCATTGATTTAGGTGATTACAGGCTTGCTAAATAATGTCTTTTTTCATATGTGCTTAAATGCCTTAAAGCACTTGAACCCCAGTAATCACTTCTTACAGTTATATTTATATTTCTCTTGATTTCTCTGCCATCTTGGATGTATTTTTCCCTCAGAGTTCATTGTAATGCATTCGGGAATTGTTTTCTGCATAAAGGGTACAATGTTGCAAACCTAGGACGGCTTAAAATAGTGGCCGAAAAGTGAAGCCGTATTCGGAAAGCCACAGGGTCACTAAAGGGACATGGTTAGCCGCTTGCTAGCGTTAGCCTGTTACATTATAGTACATATAATTTCTCTTACCACATAAACAGAGTAAGGAGAGATGACTGATAGGACAATGGCGAATGATTTGCAGATCCTGAGAACCAATGACGCGAACATCTAATCTTGTAAAATGTGTGGTAAATACTGCCGCTCCATAGTATACAGAGTACGATCGCAAATCTTGAAAGTGAAAGTAAAAACCAAAAGCATTCAGAGGCAATTTCAATGCCCCGCAATGTTCCTGATGCCTGCAATTTATATACAGTATAATTACCCAACAATATAATTGAGAGAGTAAGCATTGGAATAAATATTTTTCCTCTCATCTCATATTTATTCCCTTTAGGGGTTCCTAGTACACGTCATTTCCTTTCCGAACATGGTATTCGGATTAGGGAACATTCCTAATAAATAGAGTAAGTCGCAGAAAGAAATAGACAAATGGACAGGAGAAGAGTGTTGGAGACAGAAAGGAAAAGAGAAAGAAAAAGAGAAACACCCTCAGCGCTTGCAGAATGAAGCGTACACAGTTTGGTTGAGAGGGTGTTTAAGTTGGGAAAAGATAAATGGTTCCAATGAGTCAGTTTGATGGAACAGCTGTAGGAAAGCAAGAGAGAATGACACAAGGTCTGTGAGAAGCTGTAATTTAATAGCCTAATTTCCTGCCTGGCCCTGCAGAAATATCTTTCTGACGATGACAGTTGATGAAAATGCACCAGGATTTGATTTGCTCCCCAGTGGAGGACAAGTTCAGACCTATCTCTTCTCCAAGGTCCCTCAGGCAAGCATGTTCGGGTGGATGAGTTTGTGTCTGGCTGAGTTTGTGATTGTGCGTGTGTATGTGTGGCAGCTGCATCACAACAACGCACTCATTGATCATTCGTACATTATGAGTTGTTCATTCATGAATAACATAACGCTTCAACAAATGCTACAACGTAACATTATATTTTAACAACTCTCACTGTGTCCTGTGATAAAGGAATAGTGCATTCAAATTCTGCCATTATTTATTCATCGTCATGTTATTGCAAAATTTTAATAAAAATAAAACAAACAAAAAAATTAAAAAGCTGAATAAATGATGACATCTACTCACCCTCAAGTCATTGAAAAACATTAATAAATAAGATGAAAAAGCAAAATAGAATAAAAAATAAAATAACTGAGTAAGTGACAACATTTTTTTCACCCTCGTGTCATAGCAAAACTGTAATAAAAAGAAAAAAAAAAAAGAGATGAGTAAATGATGACTTTTATTCACCGTCAAGTCATTGCAAAACTTAAAATAAAATAAAAGAGCTGAGTAAATGATGACATCTATTCACCCTCATGTCATTGCAAAACTTATAAAATAAAACAGCTGAGTAAATGACGTAAATTATTCATCCTCGTGTCATTGGAAAACTAAACTAAAATAAAATACAATAAAATAAAATAAAATAAAAAATAAATAAATAAATAAAATAAAATAAAATAGCTGGGTAAATGATAATATTTATTCACCCTCATGTCACTGCAAAACATAAAATAAAATTAAATTAAATTAAATTAAATTAAATTAAATTAAATTAAAAAAGCTGATTAAATGACAACATTTATTCACCCTCATGTCACTGCAAAAATAAAATAAAATAAAATATCTGGGTAAATGATATTTATTCACCCTCATGTCACTGCAAAAAATATAATAAAATAAAATAAATAAAATAAAAAGCTGATTAAATGATTAAATTTATTTACCCATGTCATTGCAAAACTTAATAAAAAAAAAAAATAATAAAATAAAATAAAAATAGCTGAGTAAATGACAAAACTTTAAATTAAATTAAATTAAATTAAATTAAATTAAACTAAATTAAATTAAAAAAATAATGAATTTAAATAGCATAAAATAGAGTAAATTATGACATTTATTCACCCTCGGCATTGCAAAATTTAAAATAAAATAAAATAAAATAAAAATAAAAATAAATAAAATTTAAAAAAAGCTGAGAAAATGACCACATTTATTCACTACGGAAGAGGATTAGGGCCACGCAATAAAAAAAAAAAAAACATCTCGAGATTAAAGTCGTTAAATTGCGAGAAAAAAAGTCGAGATTAAATGTTGAGATTAAACTCGTTAAATTGCGAGAAAAAACTCGTTAAATTGCGAGAAAAAAGTCGTTAATTTGCGAGAAAAAAGTCGTTAATTTGCGAGAAAAAAAGTCGTTAAATTGCGAGAAAAAACTCGTTAATTTGCGAGAAAAAAAGTCGTTAAATTGCGAGAAAAAAAGTCGTTAATTTGTGAGAAAAAAGTCGTTAAATTTCGTGAATAAACAGACTTGTGTCATGTTCATTTCATCTGGTCGAAAAGAGTCAAGCAGCGTCTGCAGTGGCGTGGTTTGTAGAGCAATGCACACAGATTTGGCACATGGTGCGGTCGACTGGGGTTCAAACCTGACTTTTGCAGAACTCGCTTTTCTTCCTTTTCTCATCACGTCACATCGGAAAAGTGGGAATCAACTGCTTAACGAGCGTTTAATAATAATGTATTAATAAGGGGTAGGGTTAAGCAAATCCATTGTAAATAGCTATCAATTTGTGCGTTTAAAAGGATTATTGCTGTCGCAGTGTTTCTGCTGTTTTCCCCGTCAGTGTTGTTGAGAATGGCAGCCCTTTTTCATCTGCCTTAAAACTAGTTGAAATCACCGCAGAATATGTGGTTTGTATCGGAGAGCTCTGCTTCTCACAGTGCTGTTTAGCGGCCGTCTGATCGAGACCTACGAGTAAACGCGTTTGCTCTGACTTCGCGCTGCGCTGTCTTTAGGCAGAGCTAAGAATATAACGGTCCGTGCAGCGGCTTCACACAAGTAGCGCTTTTCTGCTGTGCGCTTAAGTCATGACAGTAGCTCGTGAGTTAGCAAATTGTTGTCACTCAGGTTTTACTGATACGTGATCTGGCTGTCACCTTGTGTTGACATCGTGAAACTTCATGATTTGTATATTATGACCGCTGGGCCACTTATAATTGCCTACATTCCAAGACAAGATGCGGTCCGTTTGAAATTCACCAACGAGCCGTATTTGCTCCGCGGCCAGATTTGCACCCGCCATAGATGCTATTTACAGTGAAAATAGTGATATGTACAGGCTACACTAAATGACAACAGCAGGATTTTTAGAGATGTGCTATATAACTGACATCTGGACGTAACTCTGTATTTTTGTCTGTATTACAGCCGTTTTGAACTGTTTAAACGCATTGGTTGCTTGGACTGAAACGTTTACAGGGGTTCCCCGCTTTTAAGAAATTTAAGATCGTAAAAAAAACTGCTTCTTTTCATTTTAAGATATTGTTTTCGTTATAACGTATACTGATTCAAATTAGTAATCAATAATAATCATTATTTTACCACCACTGGGGCGGGAGCGCGGGCGCATCAGGCGCATTTATCAAACATAGCCTATTTCAAACGAAGCCGGCTGGACTTCTAGACGTGACTCTCCAAAATCTCTGATGAAATCGGTCAGGTTTTCTCTGTATTTCTCTGTTTTGAACTTACTATTTGAACGAATTCGTTTACGATCCTTGGACTGAAAGGTTTACAGGGGTTCACTGGTTTAAGAAATATCGGATCGTAAAAACTGCTTCTTAGTATTTGTAAGGTATTGTTTTCGTTATTGTGTACTGATTCAAATCAGTAATCAATAATAATTAGTATTTTATTAACATCTGGACTGCGGGAGACGGAGCCGGCGCGGGCGCATCAGGCGAACATATTTCAAAGGAAGCCGGCGCCACGGTCCTGACCGCATCATCACTGTCTTTACTGGGTTTTATTTATTCACATATGACTGGATGTGGTGGACTCTCATGATTTGGCTAATGCAGGGCACTACTGAATGATGCGCATCAGAGGGGATTTAGAAGTGTATACGCAAAGCTGACTGATAAAGAAGTGGGTACAGGCCTACGCCATATATCTGATACCTAATACATTATTATTAAACGCTCGTTAGGCAGTAGATTCCCACTTTTCCGATGTGATTTGATGAGAAAAGGAAGAAAAACCAGTTCTGCAAAAGTCAGGTTTGACCCCCAGTAGATCGCACCATGTGCCAAATCTGTGTGCATTTCTCTACAAACTATGCCACTGCAGACGCTACTCGATGCTCTCCGACCAGATGAAATGAACGTGACACAAGTGTTTATTCGCGAAATTTAACGACTTTTTTTCTCGCAAATTAACGACTTTTTTTCTCACAAATTAACGACTTTAATCTCGCAAATTAACGACTTTAATCTCGCAAATTAACGACTTTAATCTCGCAAATTAACGACTTTAATCTCACAAATAAACGACTTTAATCTCGAGATGGTTTTATTTTTTTATTTTTTATTTTATTATTTTTTATGTGCTTTAAAA
The DNA here is from genome assembly GCA_036247105.1 of Cirrhinus mrigala. Classification (NCBI taxonomy): domain Eukaryota; kingdom Metazoa; phylum Chordata; class Actinopteri; order Cypriniformes; family Cyprinidae; genus Cirrhinus; species Cirrhinus mrigala. Next base: position 25,170,089 of record CM070023.1, read on the forward strand.
AAAGTCGTTAAATTACGAGAAAAAAGTCGTTAATTTGTGAGATTAAAGTCGTTAAATTGCGAGATTAAAGTCGTTAATTTGCGAGATTAAAGTCGTTAATTTGCGAGATTAAAGTCGTTAATTTGCGAGATTAAAGTCGTTAATTTGTGAGAAAAAAAGTCGTTAATTTGCGAGAAAAAAAGTCGTTAAATTTCGCGAATAAACACTTGTGTCACGTTCATTTCATCTGGTCGGAGAGCATCGAGTAGCGTCTGCAGTGGCATAGTTTGTAGAGAAATGCACACAGATTTGGCACATGGTGCGATCTACTGGGGGTCAAACCTGACTTTTGCAGAACTGGTTTTTCTTCCTTTTCTCATCAAATCACATCGGAAAAGTGGGAATCTACTGCCTAACGAGCGTTTAATAATAATGTATTAGGTATCAGATATATGGCGTAGGCCTGTACCCACTTCTTTATCAGTCAGCTTTGCGTATACACTTCTAAATCCCCTCTGATGCGCATCATTCAGTAGTGCCCTGCATTAGCCAAATCATGAGAGTCCACCACATCCAGTCATATGTGAATAAATAAAACCCAGTAAAGACAGTGATGATGCGGTCAGGACCGTGGCGCCGGCTTCCTTTGAAATATGTTCGCCTGATGCGCCCGCGCCGGCTCCGTCTCCCGCAGTCCAGATGTTAATAAAATACTAATTATTATTGATTACTGATTTGAATCAGTACACAATAACGAAAACAATACCTTACAAATACAAAGAAGCAGTTTTTACGATCCGATATTTCTTAAACCAGTGAACCCCTGTAAACCTTTCAGTCCAAGGATCGTAAACGAATTCGTTCAAATAGTAAGTTCAAAACAGAGAAATACAGAGAAAACCTGACCGATTTCATCAGAGATTTTGGAGAGTCACGTCTAGAAGTCCAGCCGGCTTCGTTTGAAATAGGCTATGTTTGATAAATGCGCCTGATGCGCCCGCGCTCCCGCCCCAGTGGTGGTAAAATAATGATTATTATTGATTACTAATTTGAATCAGTATACGTTATAACGAAAACAATATCTTAAAATGAAAAGAAGCAGTTTTTTTTACGATCTTAAATTTCTTAAAAGCGGGGAACCCCTGTAAACGTTTCAGTCCAAGCAACCAATGCGTTTAAACAGTTCAAAACGGCTGTAATACAGACAAAAATACAGAGTTACGTCCAGATGTCAGTTATATAGCACATCTCTAAAAATCCTGCTGTTGTCATTTAGTGTAGCCTGTACATATCACTATTTTCACTGTAAATAGCATCTATGGCGGGTGCAAATCTGGCCGCGGAGCAAATACGGCTCGTTGGTGAATTTCAAACGGACCGCATCTTGTCTTGGAATGTAGGCAATTATAAGTGGCCCAGCGGTCATAATATACAAATCATGAAGTTTCACGATGTCAACACAAGGTGACAGCCAGATCACGTATCAGTAAAACCTGAGTGACAACAATTTGCTAACTCACGAGCTACTGTCATGACTTAAGCGCACAGCAGAAAAGCGCTACTTGTGTGAAGCCGCTGCACGGACCGTTATATTCTTAGCTCTGCCTAAAGACAGCGCAGCGCGAAGTCAGAGCAAACGCGTTTACTCGTAGGTCTCGATCAGACGGCCGCTAAACAGCACTGTGAGAAGCAGAGCTCTCCGATACAAACCACATATTCTGCGGTGATTTCAACTAGTTTTAAGGCAGATGAAAAAGGGCTGCCATTCTCAACAACACTGACGGGGAAAACAGCAGAAACACTGCGACAGCAATAATCCTTTTAAACGCACAAATTGATAGCTATTTACAATGGATTTGCTTAACCCTACCCCTTATTAATACATTATTATTAAACGCTCGTTAAGCAGTTGATTCCCACTTTTCCGATGTGACGTGATGAGAAAAGGAAGAAAAGCGAGTTCTGCAAAAGTCAGGTTTGAACCCCAGTCGACCGCACCATGTGCCAAATCTGTGTGCATTGCTCTACAAACCACGCCACTGCAGACGCTGCTTGACTCTTTTCGACCAGATGAAATGAACATGACACAAGTCTGTTTATTCACGAAATTTAACGACTTTTTTCTCACAAATTAACGACTTTTTTCTCGCAATTTAACGACTTCTTTTCTCGCAAATTAACGAGTTTTTTCTCGCAATTTAACGACTTTTTTTCTCGCAAATTAACGACTTTTTCTCGCAAATTAACGACTTTTTTCTCGCAATTTAACGAGTTTTTTCTCGCAATTTAACGAGTTTAATCTCAACATTTAATCTCGACTTTTTTTCTCGCAATTTAACGACTTTAATCTCGAGATGTTTTTTTTTTTAATCCTCTTCCGTAATTCACCCATGTCATTGCAAAACTTAAAATAAAATAGCTGAGTAAATGACATTTATTCACCCTGATAAAATAAAATAAATAGTAAATAACAGCATTTACTCATCCTCATGTCATTGCAAAACTTAAAATTAAATTAAATTTTAAAAATAAAATTAATTTAAATATGAGTAAATGACAACATTTATTCACCCTCATGTCATTGCAAAATTTAAAATGAAACTTAAAACAAAACAAAAATAAAATAAAATAAAATAAAATAAAATAAAATAAAATAAAATAAAATAAAATAAAAAATAAAATAAAATAAAATAAAATAAAATAAAATAAAATAAAAGCTTTTTATTTTCAATACATCCCATCGCATCTAGTCAATATCAGGAGGTAACATACGGCCACAACATTTTAATGCAATCTTTTTTTTTTTTTTTTTTTTTCCCCTAGTGGTAGGTCAATAGCAAGTATTCCATACATATCTGCATTACTCTAAGGCCTGTTGTTCAATATACTGAGTGCACTCTGTGAACTAATAGAAAACTTATGTAAATCAGATCAATAGGATATCCATATGTACACTGCCTACAGCTGTGCGAAGTCACCAAGCAGTTCGCTTAATCTAATAACTGATATCAATAGTTTATTTTGAAACCAAGTGGAGCAAAAAAAGAAAGCAGTGTAATTAGATTGGCACAGCTTGCCTTCCCTGTCTTCTCCTTTCTATTCACTTACAATTAATGGCATGTGTCATTATGGCAGCCAAAGGGCGAGTCATAGAGAATAAATTAATGGCATCTCAGCTTAGAGAAAATATTTCATGTTGAACGACAAATACATATTTGCGTAAAGGAGTCGCCAACAGCTTCGCTGGCCGATTCTTAATTATGGATAAAGAATGGCTAGCAGAAAAGCGTAAGGTTTGCTTTGAGGGCCTTTGAGACGTTGCACAGTTGCAAACAAGGAAATGCATGTTTAATCATGTTTACTTTTTGCAGCTATTTTAGATAAAAATTATTTGAACTTGCAGGTTACATGCAACTATATATTGAAACAAAAATTAAGGTGAATCTTTTGAACTGTCAAAAGTAGTGAAATGTTCAGGTACAGTATTCATTGTAATCTTCAAATTACTACTGTGTAGTAGGGCTTCCTCAATGAGAAGAGGCTTGGTCGACCAAAATTAGTCACAAAAAAAAAAAAGTTGCACACTCCCTGAATGACAGATGGAGGCGCCGGTGTAGTCACTTGCTCCTAAAATACTAATTTTGCCCATGCAGATAAAAGTAATAAATCTTTTGAATCTGTAAAGACTCTATGTTTATTTGTGTGCACTCACAATAACAATAAAATGTTGCGCTTTTGTAAAATAATGAAAGCAAACAGGATGCGCTTTCTGCTGTCTTGGTCTCTGTGAACTTGAGCTATTACACAAAATACTATGCAAAAAAGTGCACGCTAATAACAATAACAGTTCCAAATAATGATATGCCACATTGTCACAAAACCTCATTACATACGTGTTTACGTCAGCGAATATTACACCATCTCAAAAAGTTTCATACCAGTTTTTTTTTTTTTTAATTTTTACTCTAGGCTATGGAATTTTAATTTAGTGGCTAATGGTTTCCGCCACCGAATAAAAAAAAAAAAATACAAATTTACTCTCAATTTTGACCTTTTTTCCCCACACAACTGCGAGTTATAAAGTCAGAATAGTGGATTATATACTCGCAATTCTGGGAAATAAAGTCAGAATTGTGAGACATAAACTTTAAATTCTGATTTTTTTTTTTTTTTTTTTAATAGAATTGTGTGGTAAACTCACAATTGTGAGTTATGAAGTCAGAATAGGGGATTATACACTTACAATTCTGAGAAATAAAGTCAGAATTGTTAGACAAACTCTAAATTCTGACCATTTTCTCAGAATTGTGTGATAAACAACAGAGTTATAAAGTCAGAACAGTGGATATATACTCGCAATTCTGAGAAATAAAGTCATTTATTTGACTTTTTTTCTCAGAATTGAGTGATAAACTCAACTGTGAGTTATAAAGTCAGAATTGTGAGACATTAACTTGCAATTCTGACTTTTTTTTCCTCAGAATTGTGTGATAAAGTCACAATTATGAGTTATAAAGTCAGAACAGTGGATATATGCCGGCAATTCTGACATTATTTCGTAGAACTGCGAGTATATATCCACTATTCTGACTTTATAACTGAGTTTATCACACAGTTCTGAGAATAGTGAGTTTATATCTTACAATTTTGACTTTATAACACCCAATTGCGAGTTAAGTCAGAATTGTGAGATATAAACTCGCAATTCTGAGAACATATAATTTTTCCTCCCTCAGAATGGGACTTTATTACTCGCAATTGTGAGTTTATTTCATGCAATTCTGAAGAAAAAAAGTCAGAATGGCGAGTTTTCGGACTTTATAGTGGATATAAACTTGCAGTTCTGAGAAATAAACTCAGAATTAAATATACTCACAATTCTTGTGACTTTTTCTCAGAATTGTGAGTTTATATATCGCAATTCTGACTTTATAACAGGCAACTGTGAGTTAAGAATTGCGAAGATTCCCAGAATTGAGTGATAAACTCACAATTGTGAGTTATAACGTTCGGACTTATCTTCTCAGAATTGTAAGTTTATTTTTTGCACTTGTGACTTTTTCTGAGTTTATTTTTCACAATTCTGACTTTATAACACCCAGTTGCAAGTTAAGTCAGAACTGTGTCAGAAACTGACAATTCTGAGAACATATCATTTTTTACCCAAATATATCAAATATTAAATAAATAAATAAATCAATAAATAAATGTGTTAAAACTGCACCTTATATTACAGGGATAGTTAACCATTTCACTGAAAGTCCAGTTTGTCACACTGAAAATTGGCGGCAAAGCTTAGACATTTTGGTAGATGTAGTAGGCCATACTACAGAAACACTAGAAGTAGTTTGGTAGTATACTGTACTATTCTGAAAAGTCTATGCCTAGAATAGTAAGTCAGAGACCTCATGACTCAACTTGCACCAGCGCCATAGGCTAACCTTCACAATTGCACTTGCAGAGTGACATGTGCAAAGAAATGGCCAGACAAACTCAGCAATTATTTACATTGTGTCCAGCCAGTCAGTCAGTCAGGCCTGAGTCAGATGGTAGCCACACTCATAGACAGCAGGTGAGCTCATAAAAGCTTTCCTTCTAGTGCCGGAGGGCACCACAAGAAAATATATTGAGGAAACGTGCCAAGCATGAAAAACCAAGACAACGTTATGTAGAGAATAGCAGCAGAGGGAGTCTAGATTTTCAAATAACATCTCCAACATCTCTTCTTCTTGAACAAAACAATTCTATTGGTTTAAAATTACTCCTCAAAAGTGGACACTTATTATACTGAAGCAAGACCAAACCTACACACTGCAAAGACAAAATCAACTCAATTTAAAAGAGCAAATATGTGTTTACGGCAGTACGCGTCAGATTATGGAGCCATTGTCGGCTCTAATTGCGTTTTGCAAAACACAGCCATTGGTATTCATAGAATTCATGTGTGAGTAAATGCCTTCTATCCACAGGCACATAATTGAGGAGGCTGTACGCCTGTACGCAAGTGTGGCGGACGAGGAGAATCTCTGCCAAAGTATTTGGGTGCGAGTCTCAAATCCATAATTAACCTACCAGGTCCTTCAGAAGGCCATTATAGTGAGGGATCATGCGAGAGAAGCTTCTCACTTTATGGCTGCAGCTGTGTCCCCACTACACTTTAATGTGTTTATTTACTGGTTCCTCAGAGTGTCCGCTCACAAGGCCCTCCTCAGGTGATAGAGCAGCCGCATACGCACCGGCCACTGCCAGGTCCCAGTCGCCCGTCAGCCAACAGAGGCCTTGTTATGAAGAAAAATGGAGGATGGTTGAGAGCAGGAGCTTCTGGAAGGATGGATGGCTGAATTCTAGTCTACGACCTCTTTGTGCATCTGCAAGGGCATCTGTGTTGTTTTTGGAGGTGCAGGTGCATCACTCAAGCCATTAGAAGATAGAGATACGTCACTGCCCCTACAGTTTGACTTGGGAAGAGAGACTTAATTATAGACTTAAGAGATAAAACTCCATCCAAAACAACTCAACTGTGCTGAAATCAGTTCACAGGTAAGCCAACAAGTGATTAATTACACTAACAAACCACTGTTAAATTAGTATAGCATGCTGTTTATCAGACATACAATTATCAGCGGGGACTATAATTAACACCATGTTTACTACACCTCTACAGCACATAAACACACGCTACTGTTGTTAATTCACTAGCACAGTTCAAACAACTGGACTGAGCTAGTTTTTCATAACCAGCCTGTCATTTGATTGGCTCCTAAAAACCACAGAGTAATAACTACTCTAGTTGTTTTTGGTGTTATCTTGGTGCCAGGCATGAATATGGAAGAATGTGTCTCAATCTATATTTTTGCAAAACGTAGCTATGCAAGTCAATGCAGATTCCATCTGAAATGAGCACAACAGTTTTTATTCCTTTTCACACAAATTGTGATTACAGGGGTAGATTATTAATAAATAAGGACTTATTTTTGTGAAAATCCTTGCACAATACTACATAATGTTATTTTGACATTTTCATCACATATGTACACTCTAAATAATGCTGGGTTAAAAACAACCTATCTTGCCCAGCACTGGGTAAATATTGGACAGAACACATGCTGGGTTATTTTGACCCAGCTGGTTGGGTTAAATGTTTTTACCAAACATGCTGGGTTATTTTATTTAAGTCAGCTATTGTTTAAAAATATTATATTGCTGGTTTAAAATTGACTGGAACTTACTAAAACACACACAGAATTACTAGAGGCAACAGCAATAATCAAAAGATTAACATTTATTATTAAGCAAGAACACATGGACAAAATAAAAGACAAATTTAATTTATTTGGGTAAATACAGAATAGTTTATATTACATACATTTAAACTCTTTTAACAAGCATTTTATATATAAAAATGTAACATTTAAAAGTAGAATTTTAGTGTATTCAACCGTTCTCTGTAATTGCTTTTTACCAAAATAGTGCTAATTCTCATGCCTGTGTGTCATCGAAATCTGAGCCAGTGAAGGGCTGCTTTTCGCCGGGTTAACTGCAAACTGCCTCACATTTCACTCGTAGCTGAAAGATGCCATGACTGAATCCAAAAACTGCCCATAAACAAACAGTACTGACATTAGAGAACATATTTTAAGATTAAACTTAGTACAATAACGAATAAAATCAATTTATTTTAAGTGAGGCAAAAAACCCAGCATTAAAAATGACCCAGCTACTTAGTTACAGAAAAACTACCCAGCACCTGGGTAAAAATATTAAAAATAACCCCATAAAATGACCCAACGGGCTGAAGTGTACAATGAAAAATTCTGGGGTTTTTTTTTGTTCGTTTGTTTTTAACCCAAATGCTGGGTTCAGCCGGTCATTTTATTAGGTTGTTTTTAATATTTTTACCCAGGTGCTGGGTAGTTTTTCTGCACTCTAAAAAATGCTGGGTTTTTTGTTGTTGTTGTTGTTTGTTTGTTCTTTTACCCAAATGCTGGGTTCAGCTTGTTGGGTTGTTTTATTGGGATATTTTTAATATTTTTTTCCCCAGGTGCTGAGTAATTTTTCTGTAACTAAGCTGCTGGGTAATTTTTATAGTTTATTAAATACTGGGTTATTTTTTCTACCCAACCGTTGGGTTGAGTTTGTCTCCAATGAAACAACCCAGCTGCTGAGTTACAGTAAGTGCGCAGGCTTTTTCTGTCCTCTACAGGAGAGAGCAGTTCTCAGCACCGCCGATTTGGCGCACTTCTTCAGCGAAATAAAGGTTTGTATACATTTTGTTTCATTCATAAAGTCTTTAGTGTGCTGAAAATTATATTATTTTACGGGACGCAACATACAAGGACAAGATGTCACTCAGCTGCGTGACGGAAAGGCCTCTTGCCTTGCATAACATAAACTGATTTTATTCGTTATAATACTGAATTTAATTTCATTTGATGTTAAAATATGTTCTCTAATCTCAGTGCCGTTTGTTTATGGGCAGATTATGGAGTCAGTCACGGCATCTTTCAGCTACGAGTGAAACATGATGCGTCGGTCTGAGGTTCATAGTTCCACATAGTTTTGGTGAAAATTGATTACAGAGAACAGTTGAATACACAAATTAAAATGCTGCTTTTAAATGTTTTTTCAAAACTGCTTGTTAAATGAGTTTAAATGTATGTAATATTTTAAACTATGCTGTATTCACCCGATTAAATTCAATTTGTCTTATATTTTTGTCCATGGGTTGCTTGGACAACTTGGACAAGTTGCCTTGCTTAACAATAAATGTTGATCTTTTGATTATTTCTGTTGCCTCTACAATTCTGTGTGTGATTTTTAATTTCCAGCCCATTTAAGCCAGCAATATATTTTTTAAACAATAGTTGACTTAAATAAAACAACCCAGCATGTTGGGTAAAGCATTTAACCCAGCCAGCTAGGTAAAAAATAACCCAGCATGACGTTCTGTCCAATATTTACCCAGCGCTGGGTTGCCAAATAACCCAAGTTGGGTGGGGTTAACCAAGCATTTTTTATTATTATTTTTTTTTTTTTTGAGGGTATGGCTTTTCTGACATGGTAAACTTGCTCGGTAGCTCACCTGGTACAGCACTGCACTTAGTGCAAGTATCAGTCCTGTAAAACACAAGTTATAACACTTAAAGAGCTCCACTGTAGAAGCAAGCTACAGTAAAATGGCATGGTTGCTTCAACAAATGTGTTTTCCATTAAATGCATTTTTTGTTAACAATATAAATGAGGTTTAGGGTAGGCTTTACTGTAGATGGTACATTATTTTCAAACACGACAGAGCATTAAAAGTATAGTTCACTGAAAAATGAAAATTCTGTCATAAATTGTTCATGTCGTTCCAAACCCGTAATACCTGTGTTCATCTTCAGAACACAAATTAAGATATTTTTGATGAAATCCGAGAACCTTCTGATCCTGCATGGACAGCAACACAACTACCATGTTTAAAGCCTGGAAAGGTTGTAAGGACTTTGTTAAAATAGCGTATAGTGATATCTGTGGTTCAATTTTACGGAGCTACAAGAATTTTTTTTTGTGCAGCAAGAAATCGAGAATGAAGACTTCATTCTCGTCATGGTACTTTTGTGAACATGCATCAAAGACTGACACAGAAGAGAAGAAAGTATTTATTTTCTTTGCGCATAAAAAGTATTCGTCATAAAACATGTCAGTTACAGATGAACTGGAGATGAACGAAGGTCTTACGGGTTTGGAACGACATGAGGGTGAGTAATTAATGACAGAATTTTCATTTTTGGGTGAACTATCCCTTTTACCAGACATTTAATTTCTAAACTGGCAAAACGCATACAGTATAACAACTAATCAAATAAAATCTTGTCAGATTCAGATCTGTTTTGAACCAAACATGCTTCTAAGTACCACTCATGGACATTTTACATTGACAGTGTTGCGAAACGTGGAAGAAGCAACATAATGTCGCTTTGCAGATATGTTTTTCCAATAAGCCTTGGTTAGAAGTTTCAGAACTGCTAAGAATCTAAGAAAACTAGATTTTTTCCTATAAGAACATTTGGATAATCCTTCCTATTCCCATGCGGTTTAATCTCAAGCAAAACTCATTAAAACAGTAAGAGAATATCACAAAAGACTTTCAAGCCAATAGGCTCACCGCTAACATGATTAAATCATTGATCCCCCCGTAAAGCTGGAGGCCTCAAGGTGCAAAATGACCTTTTAATAAAATCAGGGAAATCTGGTTACCCTGAAAATAACTGATCAAAGTTAAGGTCAGGTGACTATGGTGGCATTTCATCCATGTCGCGGTGAAAAGGTATTTATTTATCCTATTTTTTCTTGCAGCAAGTACAGATTTGCTAGAGGTCTGGAAGACTAATTGTAATCCTGTACGAGGCAGAGCCATCTCTGCTTTTCATTAGGCCCAGAGGAAGGATCTCCATCAAAGTCCACATCAGCTTTCAGGGCCATGATTCTGGGCAAGAGCACATTTTCATTACGGTGTTCTTAACCGTCACCGGACAAACTGGCTGCTGCCCTCAATCTGGAGATCACACACTTTTCAGAGCGGCTCTAAAGTGCATGAGGTTCAGATAGGCAATCAGTGCACATACACAGCGTTGAACATTAAAACAGTGAGGAGGATTTAATCATTTTCATCTTGAATGTAGCAATACAAGAAGGCTTACAAGGAGGAATGGGAAGTCTTATAATTTCGTAAGCTTGTTCTAAGGCAGCGTTGATTATATTTAGTCCAACGTTGAGACCCTCAAAGCCTCACGCTTTATTAAAATCGTAAATGAAGACCAATCCAGGGGATCGGCTCCAAAGCTCTTCCCTCCTCTTCAACATTCTGCAGATCTTAATTTTCTTCCTATATTGCCAGAAATAAATTTCTTATCTGAGAAAGCCCCTTTTTATTAATGACACTAGATGAAATATCACTTCATTTCAAATTTAATTACAGGCCATAATATTTCCTTCCTTGAACCAGCTGTTAAAGTTATGCAATTTTTGAGTACCGATGAATATGCCGTGCTCAGAAACATTAACATTTATTGCTTAGACCACCTGAGGAACTACTGCCAAACAGTCTCTCAAAATATCAATGATCAAAATAAAGTCAACCCGATTCGAAGGTTATACACATGTGGCTTGGCATAAAGGTATAAATGAATAGATAAAACATATGAAACACAAAGACGTTCAAAAGTTTGAGGTCGGTAGGATTTTTAAAATGTATTTATGAAAAGTCTTTTATATTTACCATGGTTACATTTATTAACAAAGTACAGTTTAAAAAAAAAAAAAAAAAACGGTAATACTGAGAATATTATTACAATTTAAAGTTTTATGATTTTTTTGTTGAGCTGCAATTTTTTTCAACAGTTGCTGCTTAATATATTAAAAAATGTGATAAATTTTGTCTGGCTTTCTTAATGGACAGAAAAGTCAAAAGATCAGCACTGAATTCAACAAAATATTTTTACTGTCACTTTTGGTCAAATTAAAGACTTGTTTGAACTTCTAGAATTTATTTATTTATTTATTTATTTTTGGCTTAATCAGAATTTGGATTTTTAGAATTTTTTTCTTCTTCTTCTTCTTCATTGGGTTTTTACAACCCGAGATGCATTCATATTCTGAATATGACCAAAAATCAGATCAATTTTTCTTTTAAACTTGTAGATTTTCTTTTTTTTTTTTTTTTTTTTCACGTTTTTTGTTGTATTCACGGAATTATAATATGACAAAATTCAGATTAAGATAAAGGAATACTCTTGTTGATTTTTTTTTTTTTTTTGAACAGCTGCTGTTTAAAGGAGAAGTTCACTTCCAGAACAACAATTTACAAATAATTTACTCACCCCCTTGTTATCCAAGATGTTCATGTCTTTCTGTCTTCAGTCGTGAAGAAATTATAGTTTTTGAGGAAAGCATTTCAGAATTTTTCTTCATATAATGGACTTCAATTGGTGCCCAGATTTTGAACTTCCAAAATGTAGTTTAAATGCAGCTTCAAAGGGCTCTAAATGATCCCAGCTGAGCAAGAAGGGTCTTATCTAGCGAACCGATCGGCCATTTTTTTCGAAAAATAAAAATTTGTATACTTTTTAAGCACAAAAAAGCTTGTGTAGCACCGGCTCTGGGATGCACGTCCATGACGCTATGAATCACGTCTAAGCTCATCGTCTGTGTACTCTGGCTCAAAAGGGTAGAGTATGGCAAAAAAAAAAAAAAAAAAAACCTCCATCTTATTTTCTCCTACAACTTCAGAATTTCTAGATTTTTTTTATTTGTATTTTTTTTTTTTTTTTTGCTTAATCAAGTTTTTACAAAAAGAGATGCATTCATATGATTAACCCTCCAGAAAGTATGTGCGTGTGTGTGTATACATATTATATATATATATATATATATATATTTTTTTTTTTTTTTTTTTTTTTTTTTTTTGGTAATTCCTTGACTTTTTGGAGGGTTAATCAGGTTTTTATAAACAGAGATGCAGTCAAATTTAGATTATGACAAAAAGTTAGATTAATATAGAAATACTCGTAAGCATAAAACTAACTTTTGTGTTCACCATGGCTAGATTTTGTTTCAACAAAAATATAGTATAAACAGTAATATAGTAAATATTATTGCAATTTAAATGAACAGTTTTATGTAGATTATTTTCTGTGATTTTTTTGTTGAGCTGTTTTTATTTCATTTTATTTTATTTTTTAAACAGTTGTTGCTTAATATACCAAAAACCATGGTACATTTTTGTCCAGCTTTTTTGATGGACAGAAAAGTCAAAAGATCAGCATTTAACTTTTAGTCAAATTAAAGACTTGTTTAAATTTCTAGATTTTTTTTTTTTTTTTTTTAGCTTAATAAAGTTTTTACAAACAGAGATGCATTCATATCCAGAATATGACAAAAAGTCAGATTAACAGGAATACTCTCATGTAAGCATAAAACTTATTTGTGTTCACTATTGCTAGCTTTAGTTTTATCAAAAATACAGCTGTAATATTGTTACTATTATTACAATTTAAATGAACATTTTCCGGCTTTTTGATGGACAGAAAAGTCAAAAGATCAGCATTTTATTCAACAAAATATTTTTGCTGTCACGTTTGGTCAAATTAAAGACATGCTTGAACTTCTAGAATTTTTTTTTTTTTTTTTTTGGCTTAATCAGGTTTTTACAAAAAGAGACGCATTCATATTCAGAATATGACCAATAATCAGATCTTTTGTTTTTATATGACCAAAAAAATCTGATCAATTTTTCTTTTTATTTATTTATTTATTTAATTATTTACTTATTTATTTTTTTTTTGGGGGGGGGGGGGGTTAAACAGAAATGCATTCATATTCAGAATTTGACCAAAATCAGATTAATATAGGAATAGTCTTGTTCATATAAGCATAAAACTAGCTTCAGGCAACATTTCCACAGCAGTCTCGAACTTATTTAGCTAACTGAATTAGTGATTAATTTTGTCATTTTGTATTATATTTCTCTATTAACTTGTAATTCCTGCCACCATGTTGACTACAGACTCAAACACAGTTAAGCTCTTTATAAATAAAGCACTGTTTTATGACTAAAAATGTAAAATTAAAATGTAAAATAACAAAACAGGCAATAATTTAAGCTAGGAAGCATTCATCGCTTAACAGACCCAGTAAGTTCCAATACATTAACTGTCTGTTACTGTCATTGAAATGAGTTAGGATGCACAAACAGAGGGATGCTTATTCAGCAGTTTGCAACAAAATGCTGCTGCTGGCTACATTTTGATGATGAGAGATGAATAAAGCAAATATGATAAATTAGACGGCACATAACGCAACTCTAATTAATTATAATTAATCATTTCAGAGTGTTCTGAGGCGTTATTCTAAAATACAGGCTGGTTGATGCATCGCCAGAGTCTGGAACAGTTTGCAGATCATCTCATTACTGAAGAGAAACTGATCTGGGGTCAGTCCAATGATGGGAGCGTTTCTGAACGTGTCCTGCTTGTTCAGCTCCGCAGATGGAATTTCATCTTAATTGACAGTTATCTCGCTTCATTTGTCAGGCAGACAGATGCTTCGAAACGGGGTCTACCTATAATAGTGGCTCCGAGGCTGCACGCGGGATGTCGGAGTGAGAGGTTGAAGATGTTATGAAAGATGCCCTCTGGATGGGTCAGTTAGCATGTCATGGTGCTACAACCATTCCTTCTTGTGTTTTGCAGTTGCTCTCTGTATTCCTGAAACGCTGTGTTTTTAATCTGTCCGAGCATTGATCCACAGTGCGCGCTGTCAGGGCAGGCCTTTGTTTCAGCATGCTACCTTTCAGCTGTCATTTACTGACAGAGCTTAGACACATCCTGTGTAGCTTTAACAGGAGAAAACCACACACCTCTGACCTTTTAAACCCCTCATCTTTTGCTATTCCTCTGAGCAAGAGCCCCTTGTCCATTCACAGGTTTTGTGAATGTACCCAGGGACCGCTCTATTGAGAGAAAGACATCCAAAGACAGGTATGGATATCCTGCACCTGTCCAGATGTCGATCGAGCCAAATGGTCCTGGATTTATTGTATGAGCTCCTCATGCATTGTGCATGTGCGGTAAGAGCTGGACGCAGAGCAAGCCAGTGGAGTCAGCAGTTTTACACCTATCAGTTGTTTGGCTCAACGGTATGTTCAAACAACAAGTGCCTTCTCTGGGTCCTTCAAGCATTTGAATTTATTTCTAAGAAACAGCTGACCCAAAAATGAAAATTCTCATATTTACTCACCAAATTTGATAGTTCCAAACAAGCCAAAAACACCATAAAAACATGGTCATCCATATGACTGTACCGTAATAGAGATTTATGCTCATAATCTTTCCATGTTGTACCCTTCATATATCAATTAGGGATTCTCCATCTCACATATTCAGACTGGTGCATAGCATTTGGTTTCAACATATCAACATGCTGTTTTGGCATCAAATTTACTACATTTTTGGAGATTTTAATTTAAAAGACTTCTGAGGTAAATTTTCAGGAACTTGACAAACTAGCTATTCCTCAAAAATGTTCATTTGTGTTACACATGCACACACAAAACATTAAATCCATTAAAAAGACCAGTCTGTGAGACCACACAGACTTCAATTGGGGGGGTGCTCTAAAACCTAGGAGACCACCTGAAGCTGGGCGCACACTGTGCGATTTTTTATAGCCCTTTATGATTGTTGCTTGTCAGATTGTTCGACAATGATGATCATGTCACACTGTCAAGACATGTTAAAAAAGGGTGCGCACAAGAAAACCTGTCTGGAGTTTTACATTATTATAACCCATAAGCGTTCAGCAACTGCGAGCTGCATTATATCATCAAGTTTATGAATGGCGGCAATAGTGCCATATTTAAGAAGAATAGAGCACTACACACCCAAATTTTCTTCAAAAATTTTCTTTTTGTGCTACATGGAAAAAAAAAAAAAACAATTTAAGTATAATAAATAAATAAAATAAAATAAAAAAATCAATCTCTAAAATCTGCAAACAGGCCAGTCTGAATAGTCTGGGACACCACCTAAGACCAGCAAACCATTTTATTTTATTTTATTTTATTTTATTTTATTTTATTCCAGCAGTTCAATGGAAGTACTCTTCAAAAATTGTAATTTTGTGTTCCATGGAACATAAATAATCATAAATAAATAAAATTAAATAAAAAAATAAATCTCTAAAACCAGCGAACAGGCCAGTCTGAATAGTCTGGGACCACCTAAGACCAGCAAACCAGTTTATTGAGGTATACGGTTTTTGTTTTGTTTTTGTTTTTTTTTTTTCCCCTTTTTTCTTTTTTCCACAGTTGAATGGAAATATTCTTCAAAAATGTGAATTTTGTGTTCCAAAGAAAAAAAAAACAAAAAACTGCGAGACCACCTAAGAGCATCAAACCAGCTTAGCGAGGTCTACGATTTTTTATTTTTATTTTTTTATTATTATCTTTTGTTTTATTTTATATGTTATATTTTATTTTTCAGCAGTTGAATGGAAATATTCTTCAAAAATGTTTATTTTGTGTTCCATAGCGGAAAAAATAAAAAATAAACATAAAAACACCTCTAAAACCAGTGAGACCTGGAGACCACCTAAGACCAGCAAGCCAGTTTGCTTTAGCCTTTTTTTAGGCCTGGAGGGACTTTTTTTTTTATGGGTGATACAAAAAATAAATAAAATATAATAAAATAAAATACAACAAATCTAAATATTGAGAAATTCGCTCTTAGCAATGCATATTACTAATCAAAAAAGACGTTTGGATAAAGTTACAGCAGGAACTTTACCAAATATCTTCATGGAACATAATATTTACTAATATCCTAATGATTTTTGGCATAAAAGAAAATTAGAAAATTTTGACCTATACAATGTATTTTGGGCTATTGCTACAAATACACCTGTGCTACTTAAGACTGGTTTTGTGGCCCAGGGTCACATATAAGAAAATGTCTTTCAGGTGCCAAATCAGCATATTAGAATGATTCCTGAAGGTTCATGTAACATGGAAGACTTTGATGGCACAATAATAAATTACATTATATTAAAATATTTAATAAACAGTTACATTTTAAATTGTAATAATATTTAACTTTTTTTTTTTTTTTTTTTTTTTATTAAACTATTTATCATCAAATAAATGCAGCTTTGGCGAGCATAAGAGACTACTTCTTTTAAAAATGCTTTGAAACAAATCTGACCCCAAACTTCCGAACGGTAATGTATATTAAAGTTTGCGATGGCTCAGACGGCCTGGTCAAACAACACACAATATCAACTCAAGGGTAACTTTGAATCCTGCTCATGAGTTTAGAAATACACAAACAGCACGCACACCCAGACGCTCAGAGCCTCTCGGGAGCGCAGCTTTCTGTGAGTGACGGCATAATGTTGTCTTTGGAGAGAGCTATGGATACTGAGAAAAAGATCACTCATGGAATCAGTGATGTATACATTAAGGGAGGGCTGCTGAGGGAAAAATGGGATTGGCGGAGTCCTTCCCACAGCAACAGACGACAGCCTATTGAATCGACCGCATCCTTGGCCGGGCTACCTAGACCAGGCGATGATGTCATCAGACAGGAGCTCGGCGCTCGAGTCTGGGGTCTGCGAGACTGCTGCACTTCCACAGACTCACCTTGAGGCTGTGCCCTCCACTCTGACATTCACGTGTCTCGTGTTATCAAAACAAAGTCAGGCACGGGCAAGTGCATCATTCATCACAACAAATATGTGGAGCAAATAATTAACAGGGTTTAATCAAAGTCACCAAGCTAAGAAAACGCCTCATTCCAAATGGACCCCAAAGTTCACACGTCTGTTAGGAGGTTTTCATCATTAGGTTTATCGATTAAAGGCATGGGCAAAAAAACAGACTCTTCAAAGATACTTTAAAGGAACAGCTCACCTAAAAATGAAAATTTCACCCTCAGGCCATCTAAGATTTAGATGCATTTATTAGATTTGAAGAAATTTAGCATCACTTGCTCACCAATGGATCCACTGCAGTGAATGGGTGCCAACAGAATGAGAGCTCAAACAGCTGATAAAAACATCATAGCAATCCACAAGCAATTAACACATCTCCAGTCCATCAATTAACATCTTGTGAAGCAAAAAAATGTTTTTTTTTTGTAAGAAACAAATCCATCATTAAGATGTTTTTATCTTCAAACTAGAAAAAATTGAGTTCTCTATCCATAATATTGCTTTCTCCAGTAAAAAAAAAAAAAAAAAGAGTACAAAACTTTCAATTTCAAGATTCTTTCTTTTTTTTTTTTTTCCGAAATGTTTGTGTTTTAATTTTTCTGATAATCAAATGAAGGCATTAAACATTTATTTGAATCAAATGAAAATTAAACCTTTTTATTTTTTGGCAAACAAAAAGAGGTTTACTGTTAAAATCAATACATGGAAGAAACTTTTTGTGAATATTCAGTAAAAAAAAAATTTTTCTACAATTAAGTGGTTAATCTGGTTGAAATATTTATTTTTATTATTTAATTGTTTTATTGGCCAGAAATAGAAATATAAAAAGACGTAATACAAGTGCAATATACTTCTGTTACGCGTTAAACCGTACTTTTATTTTGATAGGTTGCCGTGAAGTTTCTGTGTGTATGCAGGATATAGATATTCATATCTAAACTATCTGTCTTTTTGCTTTTTAATATTAATGGACATTAGTCCATATCGCAATTCAAATTAAGTGACAGACCCAATTTTGATTTATTCATCCAAAAATTTACGAATTCCATGGCATCCCGCGCTATTGAGTAAATTCTGTTTTTATGAATGGACTCTGAGAAATTGTAGACATGCGTCCAGGTAGAGACAGAAATGACATGCCGTAAATAAGATAAATAACATAATACCATTTTGTTTGTTTAATAAAAGAACAAGGTATAGAGCTGTTCTATAGGTAAGGTAAACTTAAATGACTTTTGTTGTGATCTGGCGCTATATAGAAAATAAAATTAAATAATATTAACTTGACCTTCAAGGGGGGCGGGGCTGCCATTGGGGGGGCAGGCCGCTCCCCGAAACACTGGACAATTTCACTCGAGGAAGCTTTATTATGGAATAATAAACCAGAACTGATAGTTTAAAAGGACAGTTCAACAAAAAATGAAAATTCTGTCAATAGTTACTCACCCTCATGTGGTTTCATCCCCATAAATCCTTTGATGATCTTTGGAATACAAATTAAAATTGTTTTAGATGAAATCCAAGAGATTTCTGACCCTCAAATGTTCCCAGGCCCAGAAACATACTAAGGACATCAGTAAAACAGACCATGTGACATCAGTGGTTCAACCGCAATTTTACGAAGCTACGAGAATAATTTTGACAACTTTATTCAAGCTCTCAGATTTCATCAAAAATATGTTCATTTGTGTTCCAAAAATGAACTTACAAATTAATGAATTAATAGAATTTTCTTTTTTGGGTGTCGTCTCTTTAATGTTAAAACAACTGAATGATTTGTTTGTTTACAAACATGCAGCTTTCACTTCACATTAATTGATGGAGTTGTGACATTTACTTTTGGATTATTGTGATGTTTTTATCAGATGTTTGGACTCCCATTCTGACGGCACCCATTCACTGCAGAGGACTGGTAAACAGGTGATGTAATGCCAGATTTCTCCAGATGACTAGTAATATCCTACTGCTTTGGAACAAAAACCTCTGCATGCAATAATTTGGAACTCTGGCAATTCTTCACCATCAGTTAGGAACCTAGATGTGCTATTAGACAGCAATCCTTCCTTTGAAAACAATTTTCTAGCCAACCTGATCTCATGACGAAAACGTACCTGTGGTAACTTTTTCGCAAGACGCAGAATACATACCAATTAGTACATATCACTGTAGTTTCCAACAGAAATGTTCACTGAGTGGCGCTAAAAGAGTGTACTTTTTTCTTCCCCTGGAACAGATGAACGTACATATGGTACGTTTTATGTGACTTTGGTTTTGTACGTGTCTCAGCAGTTCTGAATTGAAATGTCCATTGAGTGGTGCTATAACTCTAATCCTCTGTGACGTTTTAAAATAAAGTATCGTATGTACTACACCTAAACCTACTCGATAGTATGAACAAAAGCGAATGTGACTTAAAAATGCAATCGCAAGCATGCTGTTTTGGCTTGTTTTTTGATCTCTAATCTTTCAGCTCTTTCATTGTGTTTTTCACAGGATTCTGCAACCTAAGTCAAATTCTGTGCTGGCTGAGATACCGAGCAACCTTGTTACATCCGGTGTTGTGTCCAGTTTTGACCCCCTGCCAAATCATTACCCCCTCTCACTGAAATCACTACATGATTGCCTAATCCTAACCCAAGGTTGGTAGTAATCTGGCGGGGGTCAGCATCAGAAAGTGAAACACATGGAGCTATAATCATAACTGTGTACGAAAACGATTACGAGTACTCACTGTTTTACTGCCTCTAGTGCTCATTTTTGCTGGAAACTGCAGTGATATGTTCTTACTGGTACATTTCCACAGTTTCCACAGGTACGTTTATGTCTTGTGATCAAGTAGTTTCTAGCATTTGTAAAACTGCATTTTTCCATCTTAAAAATGTATCTAAATTACGACCTATGCTTTCAACATCAAATGCGGAAATGTTAATTCATGCTTTCAAGACCTCAAGGTTAGTACTAAATAAACAAAAACATGCTTTTTGCATGATCCCTCTTATTTTGGTAAAATAATGAACATTTTGCAGATTCTGAAAGGGGGATGTAAACTTTTGACCTCAACTGTAGTTCAAGTCTTGCAGGCCGAATTTGAGCACTAAGTTGTGGAGAATCAGCAGACTACCACAATCTGACATACTTCACCAGAATATAAAAAAATATAAAAGAGTCCATTTTTTAAAATTAGGATTTATACATCTCAATAAAATAAAAGCTCAATAAATAAGTTTTCCATTAAAGTTTGAAAATCTGGAATCTGAAGGTGCAAAAAAATCAAAACAATGATAAAATTGCCTTTAAAGTTGTCCAAATGAAGTTCTTAAGGCATATTACTAATCAAAAATTAATCTTTGATATGTTGACGGTAGGAAATTTACATTCAAATGTATTTTGGGCTATGCTACAAATATACCCACACTAGTTATGACTGGTTTTGTGGTCCAGGGTCACACATCTGGTTGTGTGCCTGGTTTTAATGCTGTTCTACATGTGATCATCATTTCATAAGGATGAACTGCTGTCATGATCGATAGAAAATATACACAAACATTTACCACCTGCTTTTTATATGTTAACAATAAGGCACATCTATAAGCCTAATTTACATAGAAAGGAGGCATGTTCACACTGAAAATACTGACAATGACATGATTTAAATACAACTCGGTGCTATTTCAGAGCATTTAACGCTTAGTTAAACTAGATTGTGGGTGGTTATTTAATAAGACGCAGGGGTTTGCACTGAAACATTGTGCAACTGTTTAGCGACCTCGGCCCTGTGTTTTCTATTCCTTTCTTCTTTTTCATTCCATTCTTAATCCTCTTTCATTGTATAATGGCATTTTCCGCACAATGATGCAGCAGACGAAAGGGACACTTGAAAGCGTGACCTCATGTCTGAGATCTGATTTCATGCGCAGGACAAGGCGCTGCTTCTGTTTGGCAAACAACACAAGGCATGCCAGTCAACCCACATGAGATCATTATAGCATCTCCCATGCGGATGTACATCTGCATCAGTGTGGATTTCTATATGGTGCAAAGGACAATGTACGAAATCTGCTTAAGGGCTGCATTTGCATGCCAGCTTGCAAGAGAGTTTTGGTTAACAGTGCGGCTCTTTAAGTCCACGGTCGGCTGTGTTTTTCCAGCTGCTGCTCCTGGCATCGCTCTTCACAAAAGGACAGAATGCTTTAGAGAATGGGCAGGCCTTTCAAAGAGGTCGCCAAACTGCTCATGGTTATTGAATAATGTTCTTTCCTGGAAAGTGCTCTTTAAATCAGTGAATGCATTTGCTCTGGCACCTCACAACATAGTAAAACACACATTAACAAATGTATATTTAACTCTCTATTTAAAGAGAAAATTAAAAAAAGACCCTTGTCCTAGCTGACAGACGGGAAACAGGTTAGGCACTCATAGCTGCTGGTGATTTGCAGGCTTGCATTACTATGACAGATGCACTGATTATTGACAAACAGTGTGACTCAACAGTGTCGATGTCGTCATAGTCCTCCGGTTATGCCTGGTGATATGCGAACAGCTAGTGACAGAGATGCTTCATCTTTCAATTTCACTGCACCATAAAGAGTCTCTGAGCAACTCTGGCCCAGAGATGTTTACTGGTAAAGCTTTTGTCATCATTATCATGTCAGTGCTGGCTAACCAGAGCAAACTGCAGATCGCTGAGTATGTCACCCATCTACTCCTGCCGCATGGAATTACATCATCCCCCCATTTATCTTCATGAGCCGTGGTCACCCAATCATCTCTGGACACACTGGCCTCACAAACATAAACAGGAACCATGTAACTACTGCACTGCCACTTGAAGATCCTTATGCTGTTTGTTTTATATATAATAAAGCATATACAGTACAGAAGTTGAGCTCTAAATTGGATAAGCCATTACACGCTGCTGTAAAACAGCCAACCAATATACTGCACGCACACCTTGGACTGCACATCAGTTGAATTCTGCTTTTTTATTAGTTTTGCTAACTACAAACCAATAAAACAATTAACTATATGACTTCTTTATGACTTCTATTTATTGTGCTGCAAAACAGCCCTGAAATCAAGATTGTTTTGTCTCTGTTGTTCATTTATTTAAAAAGAGCTCGTTTTTACTGCTTTGCTTGTTTATTTTGGTAAACGTATCAAAGGGTTTTGTTTTGCAACTACGTTAATGTTTAAAAAACAGTTTAGACAACCTTTTACATTTTGTAAGTAAAGTTTCTCAAACAAAACTAAGGAAGCCCCTTTCCGCCACTGAATAATACAAATTTATTTTATATTATCTAAATGTTTGGGTTTTTTTTATCTCAATATTCTGGCTTTTTTTTCCCTCAGAATTGAACGATACAAACTTGAAATACTGACTTTTTTTCTCAAAATTGTGAGATATAAACTTGCAATTGTGAGAAATGAAGTCAAAATTGCAAAATATAAACTCACATTTGACTTTTTTCTTCAGAACTGCAAGATGTAAACTTGCAATTGTGAGAAATGAAGTCAAAATTGCAAGCTATAAACTCACATTTCTGACTTTTTTTTCTCAGAATTGTAAGATATAAACTTGCAATTGTGAGAAATGAAGTCAAAATTGCAAGATATAAACATTTCTGACTTTTTTTCTTCAGAATTGCGAGATATAAACTTGCAATTGTGAGAAACAAAGTCAAAATTGCGAAATATAAACTCACATTTGACTTTTTTCTTCAGAACTGCAAGATTTAAACTTGCAATTGTGAGAAATGAAGTCAAAATTGCAGGCTATAAACTCACATTTCTGACTTTTTTCCTTAGAATTAGAAATTCCTTTTCAGAATTTCGAGACATGAACTTGCAATTGTGAGAAATGAAGTCAAAATTGCAAGCTATAAACTCACATTTCTGACTTTTTTTTTCTCAGAATTGTAAGATATAAACTTGCAATTGTGAGAAATGAAGTCAAAATTGCAAGATATAAACATTTCTGAGTTTTTTTCTTCAGAATTGCGAGATATAAACTTGCAGTTGTGAGAAACAAAGTCAAAATTGCGAAATATAAACTCACATTTGACTTTTTTCTTCAGAACAGCAAGATTTAAACTTGCAATTGTGAGAAATGAAGTCAAAATTGCAAGCTACAAACTCACATTTCTGACTTTTTTCCTTAGAATTAGAAATTCCTTTTCAGAATTTCGAGACATGAACTTGCAATTGTGAGAAATGAAGTCAAAATTGCAAGATATAAACATTTCTGATTTTTTTCTTCAGAATTGCGAGATATAAACTTGCAATTGTGAGAAATGAAGTCAAAATTGCAAGCTATAAACTCACATTTCTGACTTTTTTCTCAGAATTGTAAGATATAAACTTGCAATTGTGAGAAATGAAGTCAAAATTGCAAGCTATAAACTCACATTTCTGACTTTTTTTTCTCAGAATTGTAAGATATAAACTTGCAATTGTGAGAAATGAAGTCAAAATTGCAAGATATAAACATTTCTGACTTTTTTTTTCTCAGAATTGCGAGATATAAACTTGCAATTGTGAGAAATGAAGTCAAAATTGCAAGCTATAAACTTGCAATTGTGAGAAAATAAGTCAAAATTGCAAGATATAAACATTTCTAATTTTTTTTTTTCCGAATTGCGAGATATAAACTTACAATTGTGAGAAATGAAGTTGCACAAAATTCTGAGAAAAAAAGTCAGAATTGTCAGTTTAGATCTTTGCAATTCTGATTTTATTTCTCAGAATTGCGAGTTCATATCTCACATTTCTGGCATAACACTCATTTCTGACAACTGAGAGTTTATATCACACAATTCTGAGAAAAAAGTCAGTTTATATCTCACAATTCTTACTTTATAACTCACAACTGCGAGTTTTTATCTCACAGTTTTTTTATTTAGTGGCAGCAATGAGCTTCCATACAAAACCTCTTGATGTGCTTGCAAAAACTTTTTGTGTTGCAAATGTTTTGCTTTGTTTATTGTACAATTTCTAAGTAAAGATTCTCAAACAAAACCCTTTGATATGCTTCCAAAAAAAAGTTTTGGCTTGCAAATGTTTTGCACCGTTTCTCAAACAAAACTATTTTATGAGTAAAAAAAAAACTACAAAAATAACTTTTGTTTGCACGTTTGGCACATTTGTCAATCATAAACAGCCTAAAGTTAGACAAAACTAATAGTAACATATTACTGTTTCTTGAGTGTTCATGATATAAAGTCAGACTCTTAGCTTACTGCTTTATTCAAGAACTGAGAAAAGCGTTGCCTCTGACTCAACACTAAATAAGTTACTTTAATACATTATTTGTCTTCTGAGCTGAGAAAATCTTTTCCATATACTCTTGGACTGAGTCGCTTTAGAGTGCCTTTAGTGGGGATCCAAGAAGTGTCTGATGATTTGTTCGTGTGAATAATGGATTGGGGCTTCTTACACTGCTGGTGATGAGTGACTTGCATTACAAAGCTTCCCAGGCTGGGGATGCAGAGCTCACCTTTGTGTGAACCCACTCATATTTGGACACTGGGGTTTTTTCTCATGTTACCTCAAAGCGGACCGCGTTACAGAAGCTGGCTCCTGCGAAGCGCTCCTTATGTTGTAAGTCGAGCTGCCGAAGGGCCCGATGATGTAATGCTGAGCACTCAGCAAAGAGCTCAGATGATATCAGCCTCTGCAGAGCCATCAAAATCACCATCATCATCCTCATCACATCACTCTCCATTTCCAGACAAATGCAAATCTTGTTCTGTGCATGTAAAGTATTGGAGTTACAATAAATCTAGAGCAATAAAATCTAAACGGTGCAGTGGAAAATTCTGTTCAGTCAAAAATGTCAGGGTGAACTGTCCTGATATCATAATGAATGATCCAATCGGAATTTTATATGCAACAGTTCTTTCTGGTGCTTGAATCTGATTGGCCGAGTGGAGTGAGATATTCTAGTGATAACAGAACTCCAACCGTTTTACAGTTTGTATCACTCCGCTTGTGGTGTTTCTCACAGCGAGTGTCATGGCAGATGCCCAAATCCACCATAAATTTATAAATAATACTGTGATTGTCACAGCATGTAATTTTACACGTTTTTTAGGCGAGAATGCACTTCTTTAGACTTCAAATATGCGGTTTGCTAATAAAGATGACGTCTGTTTGAAATTTTGCTTCAATGATTTCAGACGCGAGCTTCAGGGTGTCAGCGCCCATTCAGGGCTAATGAACTTTTCTTAAAAATGATTCATATGAACAAAACCATATTTCACATAAAAGATGTTTACATGAGAAAATAATAGTTTCATTTATAAAAACTACCCAGTTTAAAAGTTTACACACGCTTGATTCTTAATACCGTGTTCTGACCTGAATGATCCACAGCTGTTTTTTTGTTTAGTGATAGTTGTTTATGAGTTCCTTGTTTGTCCTGAACAGTTAAAATGCCCACTGTCCTTCAGAAAAATCCTTCAGGTCCCACAAATTCTTTGGTTTTCCAGCATTTTTGTGTATTTGAACCCTTTCCAACAATGACTGCATGATTTTGAGATTCATCTTTGCACACTGAGGACAACTGAGGGACTCGTATGCAACTATTAGAGAAGGTTCAAACACTCACTGATGCTTCAGAAGGAAAAACCATGATTTAAGAGCAGGGGGGTGAAAACTTTTTGAACTTGAAGACCAGGGCAAATTTAACTTATTTTGTTTTCTGTAGCTTCTGAAGGTCAGTACTAAATGAAAAAAAAAACAACAACAACAACAACACGTATTTAGGCAAAATAAGAAAAATGTACACATCTTCATTCTGTTCAAAGGTTTACACCCCTGGCTCTTAATGCATTGTGTTTCCTTCTGGAGCATCAGTGAGCGTTTGAACCTTCTGTAATAGTTGCATACGAGTCCCTCAGTTGTCCTCAGTGTGAAAAGATGGATCTGCAAATCATATAGTCATTGTTGGAAAGGGTGCAAATACACAAAAATGCTAATAAAAAAACAACATTTGTGAGACCTGAAGGATTTTTCTGAAGAACAGCAGGCAGTTTAACTGTTCAGGACAAACATGGGGACTCATGAACAAAAAAAAAACAGCTGTGGATCATTCAGGTAACAACACAGTATTAAGAAACAAGTGTATGTAAACTTTTAAACAGGGTCATTTTTTATAAATTCAACTATTCTCTTGTGGACAATATGTAAACATCTTTTATGTGAAATACCTTATTCAGGTCAGTACTAAATAATAAAAAAAATAACATGCATTTTGTACGATCCCTCTTATTTTGGTAAAATAATTAACATTTTGCAAATTTTGCAGGGTGTATGAAAACTTTTGACTTCAACTGCATATTTTTCCTTTTCTTTATTGTGGATACTCAATTAGTCATTGACCTAAGAATGGGCACAGCAACAGAAATCTTTAGTTTTAAACACTATTAATTATTTAGGACTACTGACAGCCCCAGTCTGTGTCCTTAAACAGTGCAGAGGAGCTTTAGAATATTGAAAATAGTGGACTTACATGAGTAAGAGAACCACCGTAATAAGGCGAGTGACCTAAAGCAAATGCTTCATCAGAGGAAGGTGATGTGAATATCAGCTGCAGTGCCACATGTGTTGTGGTAAAGAGACTCACATCTGACTCATTTATCACATCATCTATGTACACTGGCATCAGTCTCTTAGAGGGGAAAATGGTCATAACCTCAACTGAACTTTTGGATACACATGCACCTGTTTTTTAAGGGTTTATTGGCACTTAATGAAAGGTGGCCCTTACTTCATATCCTCTCAGGGGGCCACAGCTGGGTAGTAAACTTATGCCCTTTTCATTCAGTTGTCAGTTTTAGGGAAATTTCTGAAATACAGTTTCAGATCCAACAGGAAGTGAACAACTTTTAGTGAATGTGTGAACGCAAAAGCGCCTTTCTAGTCCTCTCCCTGCCCTGTCTTCCCCCTAACGCTCTGAGGGTGTTTGTCAGGGCGACTGCAAGGAGCCACATGAGTCATGCAAACACTTGTTGTGATGTCATGAGCAGTTGAACAGCACCTGTCTCCCCTGAACAAAGTCAGAGGCGGTTCGCTCTTGCTGCCTTATGGGCAAGATTTCATCAGCTACATGTTAGGTCACAGAGAAGCCATTTCCAAAAACAGCTTTGGCAGGTGGAGACACAGTTCCAGCATTCCCTTTTCATAACTGTATAGTAGCATAATTTAAACAAGGTCAATTTAATATTCCCGCTCCAGTTTCCCCCATAAACCGACTTTATATTTGGCAAACACCAGTACAAGTTCAATGAACACCTTGCGATATGAAATTAAGGAACTGTTGAGGCAAGTAATATCATGGTGCAGTGAATTTTAACACAGCTGCAATAACAAAGGAACAAAAATACCTTTTTTTTTTTATTTTTTTAATGTAATCTTGTTTGTAACATGCAAAAATAAAATGTAAAATAAATAAATAAATAATAAAATACAATAAAATAAAATAAAATAAAAATGTTCCACCATTCCCTTTTTATGATAGTATAGTAGCATAGTTCAAACAAGGTCAATTTCATATTCCTGTTTGATTTCTGCCAAAAACTAACTTTATATTTGGCAAATATAATCACAGGTTCAGTGAACACCCTGCAATATAAAACTTAAGGAACATTTGAGGCAAGTAATATCATGGCGCAATGAATTTTAAACAGCTCCAATAACAAAGGAACAAAAAATTAGTGCTGTGCAATGATTTTTCACAATTAATCGCATTTAAAATAAACGTTTTTGTTTACATAACATATGCGTGTATGCTGTGTATATTTATTGTGTATGTATAAATACACACACACACAGAGAAATATATTAAGAAAAATATGTTATGTTTATATATTAAATATATTTATATATAATTTCAATTATATCAAAAAATACATGTAAATACATGTAAATATTTTCAAATTATATACTGTATGTGTGTGTATTTAAATATACTTAATAAATATACACAGTACACACTCATATGTTAGTAAACAAAAACTTATTTTGTATGCGATTAATCGCTGCACAGCACTACATTTTTTTAATTAATTAATTAATTAATTAATTTTTTTTTTTTTTATTTAAATGGAAGCGTGTTTCCACCATGGAAATATAAATAAATAAAATAAAATAAAATAAAATAAAATAAAATAAAATACAAGTTTTATCAGAATAGCGAGAAATAAACTTGCAATCATGAGAAAAGTCCGAATTGTGAGTTTATATCTCAGAATGAGTTATACATCTATCTTATATATCTAAGTTTCCGTAATTGTTGTCATTTTAATGTGTATTAAAAAACATAAATAAAAAGCAATGCATACAACTTATGCATTAATATCGCAATTTTAACATTAACAAAATACATTGAACAGTTTATAAACACTGAACTAATTTAATTTAATCAAATTTAGTCTATGATTTATTTAATTTGACTTTAAATGAAATCAAGGAATTGCAGATCACAATATTTTCCAGATGTAATGTGTCAAATAATTGTAACACTTTTTATATAATAAGTAATTTTTAATTGTTACAAAAATAATAGCACAGCTGTCCTCAACAAATCACACAACTTGAGCTATCATTCATGTCTATGAGCACCAAATACATGGATATTTGGGGTCTGTTCAAATCTAAGTATGAGCAATAGAAACAGCAAGTCCTTGCAAGCACCACTAATTAGCATAAATGATTCATTTTGTGAAATACGTTTCTATTTCCATCAATCTTTTGGTTTAGGTTCCTTTTGGGTAAAACCACAGACTACACGGGCTATATATCTCTGCAGAGCGTTTTGGTGATATTAAATCAAGAGTCATTTCAATATAATAGCTGCACTCTGTAATACCCACAGCAGTGGAATAACTCTGATTTAATCTGGCCTCCAATCAATATTATCTGTCGGCAAAGATTGATGATCATAAGGTAGGACTATTAACTGAGGGGAAAGTGTCCAAAACTGGATCCCACTGGCTGTTACGTACTCAAAGTAATAATGTGAAAAGGAATCATTTGTCAGCCAATTCTCAAATAGGTTGAAACAGCAGGACTGCATTTTGGAAATGAATATGTGAATGACTTTTGCATTGATTTCTATTGTGAGGGAAAATGAGAAACAAGCTTGAGGCGCGCGAGACGCGCAGACGGCTCTTCATTGACGTTTCATTTTAAAACGCAGAAAGTCGCGCTCGAGCTGAAAGAGCCATATTGTGCATCTACAGCCCCTAGTGAGTAAAGGTCACCGAGCTGACCCTTTTAAAAGTAGCCTGTCAGACTTTTAGTGCAGATCATTTCAAATTGTCCTCCATCACGTTATTACAGATCTTAATTGACTGTTGCTGAGTCGACAATAAGTGGAAAAAAAATGTATGTAATCAGAGCAATACTCATGACTGCTTTTTAATATCCCATTAAAATAAGGGCTGTCAACTGATTGAAAAAAGAAATCAAATTAAATATATATATATAGATGTGACATTTCTATATCATTGACCAAAAACCTGGCACTGGCATACGGTCGGGTTCACCGCATTTTTTTAATAATATTAGCTGTGCTAAATTAACATTAATTTGACAGTCCCAATTAAACACATAAATCTATTAAAAAATTAACAAAAAAAGACAGTAATCAGACTATCTGTTCCCAAAGAGACTGCTTAGAAGGTTAATGCAACATTAACGTGCTAGGAAAATATTTGAGAAAAGATGGTTGTGGCTCCTAAGTTTCCATAGGGAGAAAAAACAGTTTTAATGTGGAAAGCTGACCCATATGCTCCAACAGATTCACCTAAAAAACATATACTTACTCTGACTCCCTAAAATTAGATTTTGGATTTTAAACAAATCTCATCAGCTAGAAAAAGCCTCATGTTTAGTTTGTAAAGGTCAGTCCATTTTAGTACAAAATCCCCATGCACGGCACTCGCTGAACTTAATCAGACCGCAGCAAGTGTGTCACACATGTTGACTGGTATGTGTGATGTGCCCACCCTCACGCCCACAGCAGTTCAATGCAAAATGACATTTGCTGGCGTGAAGGTACGCGATGGTCGAGGATGACAGGCCTCTGGCCCCTTTCTGAGCTCTCAGACATGCTGTGAAAATGATGATCGATGGCATGTTGAAGGGGCTCCAAGTGCAGTAAAAACTTGCCCAAAGAGCACCACCTGCTGACAGCTTATGTGATTCATTCCCTATCCTGACATCCTACGGAGCGCATGTAAGCGTGTGTAAAAGGGAGAAGTGGAGCAAAACAGATAAATATATGTCTGTGTGCACATTTGTCTTGACTTACACCATGGGAGTCTCGTGTAAACATTTAGACTGCATTTTTACACACAGGCATGCATTCTTTTGTTGGCAGGTGTTTGTGAAATAATAATAAAAAAAAAAAAAGTAAAGCTGTCTATTTGTCTAGTTGTCACCAACACTTGTTTTTCAGTGTTTTTCTCAACATGCAGTTTAGTTACTTTCATTTATATTGAAATGTATCTTAAATTTTACATACATACAAGTATAGCATTTTTTTTTTATTATTATTATGCTAGGTTGTATGTATTTTATATTTTGTAATTCTTAAACAATTATTCCACATTTCTGTTTGGTAAAACACATGTTTAGTTCCATGTGAGAGGTTCAATTATGTATGTACGAACATATGCAAACACACAAATATAAATATAAATATAAATATAAATAAATAAATAAATAAACAAATAAATATATATATATATATATATATATATATATAGCTGGATAGTAACTGATTACATGCAATCTAGATTACGTAGTTAGATTGCAAAAACTTAAGCACTTGAAATTAGAGTATATTACATTTCAAGGTGCTTATAATCAGATTACTGTTACATTTTTATGGAGTACATGATTTTATATTATTCACACAATGGCAGTAAATTATTCAGAATTGATTGATACTCCCCAATTCTTTTTTTTTTCCCCCTCTGTTTTACATTTTTCTCTCTAAAAATCCTACTGTGTCATTGCATTTAGCTTTGAATATACACAGGTAAACCAATAAAATATTAAAAAGTATTAAAATAAATTATTTTTATTTACATTTTTTATGGTTTAATTAATTATTAGCATCTTATAAACTCACAAACCCACTACAGGTCTTACATTTAAGACCAATTTGGGAAACCCTGGTGAAATGTAAGGTTTAATGCACTGTATGATATATATATATATATATATATATATATATATATATATATATATATATATATATATATATGTACACACACACACACCTAAAATTAGTAACCTAGATTACGTTACTAACAATTTTTAACACGTAAACTTTGATCAGTAATGGGCTATAATTTGTGAGTAATCTACCCAGCTACACTACCAGTCAAAAGTTTTTGAACAGTAAGATTTTTAATGTTTAAAGAAGTTTCTTCTGCTCATCAATCCTGCATTTATTTGATATATATTTTGAAACATTTTTACTATTTAAAATTATAGTTCTTTTTAAATATGTATATTACAAAGTAATTTTTTCCTGTGATTTAAAAGATTAATTTTTATCATCATTACTCCAGTCACATAATCCTTCAGGAATCATTGGAACATACTGATTCGCTGCTCAAAAAACGTATTTTTATTATTGTTATTATTATTATTATTATTATTATTATTATTATTATTATTATTATTATTATTAATAATAATAATAATAATAATAATAATAATAATAATAATAATAATAATAATAATAATATTAATATTAATATTATGTTGAAACAGCTGAGAAGAATGTTTCAGTGTTCAGGTTTCTTTGATGAAAAGAAAGTTGAGAAGAACAGCATTTATTTGAAATAGAAATCTTTTGTAACATTATAAATGTCTTTATCATCATTTTTTATCAATTTAGAGCATCCTTGCAAAATAAAAGTATTAAATTCTATCATTTATTTCCCAAAAAGTGCTGTCAAACAATTAATTTACATAATATATGTGTGTGCTGTGTATATATATTATCTATATACAAACACACAAACATGCATGTATAAATTAAAGAAAATGTTTATATATACATAAAAATATTTATATCTAATACAAATTGTATTAATATAAATATATACATGTAAATACATACATTTTTAAAAATATATACTGTGTGTGTGTGTGTGTGTGTGTGTGTGTATGTGTATTTGTATATACATAATAAATATACACAGTGCACACTCACACACATTATGTAAACAAAAACTTTTATTTTGAATGTGATTAATCATGATTAATCGTTTGATACTAAAGGTGTGTTCACGCCATATTGGAATTTGTAAAAAGTGTTCACATCCTCGTAGAACTCGTAATTACAACTTGTGAACTGGGAGTCTTCTGAGAGCTACGACTTGTACCACATGACCGCTGTACCACCTGACCAACGTAGGCTCTGTTTAGGCGTTGATAGTGTTGCCATAGAAAAGCATAATTCTGAGTCTGAGGACGTGAACAGCTCTGACTAGAACGTCACATGTTGTCATCTCGAAATTATGGTAATTACGATATGGCGTAAACGCAGCACAACTCCAAGCTTTTGAATGGTATAGTGTATAATGTTACAAAAGTGTTTTATTTCTGATCAATTTTGATCTTTGGTGGGAAAAAAATTTACTCAACTCTTTTAAATATGTATAATAATAATAATAAAATAATTTTTCTGATCACAGAAATAAATTACAATTTAAAATAGATTTAAAGTACAAGTAAAATTATTTCACAATATTACTGCTTTGCTGTTTTTTGTTTTTGTTTTTTTTTTTTTGGATCAAATAAATGCAGGCTTGGTGAGCAGAAGAAAATTCTTTAAAAAACATTAAAAATCTTACTGTTCAAAAACTTTGGACTGGTAGTGTATGTGTATACATATATATTTCTCAGGGTAGGTTCAAAAAAAGAAAAAGATTACTTTAAAATAATTTTCACTCAGAAATTGCAAGTTAATTTCACAAACAAATATAAAGAAACATCCAATAATAAACTTTGAAATGGAAAGACTGAAACATTATTACAGCATTTTCTTGTAAAGCATACCCCAATAATCTTTATTTTATTAAATACGTAAATGAGACTTCTCTGTAATGACATCGCATTTCATCACTATGCTTAAAAAAGCAGACTTAAAAAAAAGAGAAGAAAAAACGCACTTGGAAGTGTCACTGAGAGCAAACAATATTCCAAACTATTTGTCCAAATCCTTCATCAGGAAAAGACTGCTCTCCATGTGCTCTCTCCTTGTTAGTGGTCGTCTGATTTCAACCACATTTTTACCACTAAGCCTTACAGATGCTAAAAGAGAGAAGAACAGGAAGGCTTAAGGGCAAGAATCTGTCCGTCATATGACTACATCTGGCCACTTATAATAATGAGCTGTTTATGGTCAGACGAAGCGTGCTCAAGAACGTCTACTCCATCCAATTGGAACCTCTCATAACTTGGGAGTAAAAGAGGACTTTAGGTTCAAGCTGTCGGCGCAAGTACGAGCCGTTTGAGATAGTAGTTACTGAGGCAATTTCATTGCAATGCAAAGCGCTGTTGCTCCCCACTTCGGCTATGATGAACTCTGCGGTTGGTAGCCGGGACAAGCCTCTAAGTGAATCTCACAGGGGGCCAAAATTACATATTTCCAAGATAAGACTTCGGGGTCAAGATCAAAGTCAAGGTCCTGTCAAATCTCATCACGCTCAGACGGGCAAAGCAGCCTTAATTGTCGATACAGCACGAGGGTATTGACACCTACGACTCCCCCGCTGGACGGTTCAGACACCTCTCTTTTCACCTTGTCATTTAGGACAGCAGCTAGCTTTGAAAGCGGCCCGGCATGCCAATATTAAAAAGGTTGCAATTTATGAAAGGCCAGGGTCAGAAAAGGACTGATCAATGTGCCGTATTCACGTCATATTCAGAGATATCCCCGCTGCGGGCCCGACCCTCCTGCCGATACTGTTCTTTTTGGCCCACAGCTGATCTTACAGACGGATCGATGCGCACTGTGGTGGTCCGACGTGGAGGAGAATACCTCATTCGGTGTGGAGATAAGAACTTGCACCTTAAAACTGTTTCAGAAAACTATTTACTTTCTAGAAAAGGCCCTAAAAGGTTTCTGTCAGCTGGAATAGAAACTGTTTGTTCATGAATAATACATGTACTGTATAAGGATACAGAGTCTAACCAAACAAAAGCATCTGTGTACTGTAGTTACAGTTCGGTTTAACGTCAAAACTCGGAGGCCTACATCAGGATGAAGAGCTCAGCATCTGAATAAACAACAGCATATTGCCCTTCATATCCTCTATGGACTCAGATAAATATCAGCTGCAAAAAAAAAAAAGCATGCAGTGTCTTTTGCATTATATATGTTTCCCAACTTGACCTGAAAAAACAAATGCAAGAAAGCTGTACTTATAAGAATTTTGGCTTTACCGCCTGACACTGAGCACTGGCTCCCCAGCAGTCAGGCGCTGTAGTTATCATCGCCGTCTTTATCAGACACAGGCCAAACTGTGACAGCGACACAAAAATAATCTTTGAAAATGGCGGTGAAGCACTCCAGGGCCTGATGAATAAATAACCTGCGTTCCCAACGCCGGCAGCTGTTCTGTTGTATATGTTGAGGCAGCAAAAGGAGGGAAAATAAATACATTAAGGAAATGCTGAGAGACACGCACCCCATCGCTCCTCACGCATTTCCCCTGTGTTCCAAACGCTAAAGGACAAAGCACGTCGTGTGTAGAATGCATTTCTCAAGGCAACCGTATATAGGTTATATATGTGCCGATTGTTTTAGCAGCACTCAGCTCCTCTATGGTTTATGTAGATCAAAAGCAGCTGTCATATTATTGCTGGTTCAGTAAAATCAAACATTTGTTATGAGTGGAAGCATTAACAGATATATTCTGGAAGCACAGACCAGAAAGAAGTCCAACAGAAATTATATTGATATTAACAGAAGGGTATTTCTGGATACTGCCTATAACTGCCTATAATGTGAAGTGAGTGTCCCTTTTTAATGCGGCACTACTTTAATATTCTTTTTTTTAATGGCTATGGATCGTATTGTCAGCTATTTTAAATCACCAGGTCTGTTTTCACAATTCTAAATACAAGAGATAGGACAACATTATGGAAGCCCGTTTCCACCATTAAATTAAAAAAAAAAAGAAAGGATAATTGTGACATTTTCTCTCACAATTTTGACTTTTTCTCACAATTGCGAGTTTACATCTCACATTTTTCCTCAGAACTGTGTGATATAAATTCGTAGTTCTGTTTTCTCAGAATTGTGTGATATAAACTCGTAGCTGTGAGTTGCTGTATAAAGTCAGTACTGCATGATATAAAAATTATAGTCGTGAGTTGTTAAGTCAGAATTGTGAGATATAAACTCCTAGTTCTGAGAACAGTCTTTTTTTCCCCTTCAGAACCGGAATTTATAACTCGCAACTGCAAGTTTGCATCTCAAAATATTGAGGACAAATTCTGAGGGAAAAAAAAAATCAGAATTGCGAGATACAAACTCACATTTGTGAGAAAAAGTCAGTGTTTTCATCTCGCAATTCTGAATTTATTTTTTTGCAACTGTGTGTATATCCTGCTAATCTGACTTTATAACTCTGTATCTATAATTTTGTATCTCAAAACTCTGAGAAACTCTGTGAGTTACATACTTGCAGTTCTGAGTTTTCTCAGAGTTGTGATCTAACTCACAATTGTGAGTTAAGTCAGAATTGTGAGACAGAACTGTAAGTTTATGAGAACATATCAATCCTTTTTTTCCCCTCAGAACTGGACTTTATAACCCATAATTGTGAGTTTTTATCTCAAAAATCTGAGAAAAAAAGTCAGAATTGTGGGATACAAACTCACATTTGTGAAAAAAAGTTTTTTTTCCTCACAATTTCAAGTTCATATCCCCCTGTTCTGACTTTACAACTCGCAATTGCGAATTCATATCTCAAAATTCAGAGAAAAAAGTCAAAATTGTGAGATATAGACTCGCAATTCTGAGAACATATCAGTTATTTTATTTTCCCCTCAGAACTGGACAATTTCGAGTTTGTATCTCAAAATTCTGAGGAAATTTGATACAAACTCTCATTTGTGAGAAAAAAAAAAAATCCAGAATTGTGAGTCATCATCTTGGAATTCTGACTTTATTTCTCGCAATTGTGAGTTTATATGCCGCTATTATGACTTTATAATTCGAAATTGTGAGCTCCCATCTCAATACAAACTCGCATTTGTGAGAAAAAAGTCAGAATTGTGAATTTTTATTTTACAGTTCTGATATTTATATCTTGCTATTCTGACATTGTAACTCTCAATTGTAAGTTTGTATCTCAAAATTCTGAGAGAAAAGTCAGAATTGTGAGAAATAAACTCATAATTCTGACTTTTTTTTATTCAGAATTGCAAGTTTATATCTCACATTTTTTGACTTTATAACATTAAAAATTGCAAGGTTTTATCTCAATTCTGAATTGTGCGTTTGTATCACTATAAACGATAAACGTGCAATTGTAAGAAAAAAGTTAGAATTGTTATAAAGTCGCAATTAAAAAATAAAAAGTCACAATTTTTAAAACACTTTTATTTAGTGGTGGAAATGGGCTTCCAAACAAAATAGCCTAAATGGTATCGTTCAAATGAAAATTGATAAGTTCCTCCTTAAAATCCTTCTACATCTGAGATTAAAGTGGGTTTCAATAGTTCCAATAATAATCAATAATAATAATAATATTCAATAAATCCATGTTTCATTTCTGAATAAATCACTGTTTTAAGCAAATCAGTTGAGTGAATAATTCAGTGACTCACTAATATAAATATATAACCACTTGTTTCGTTCCTGAATGAATCAATGTTTCTGAATGAAATGGTTGAAATTACGATTCAGTGACTTACTCAATTCAATGACTCACTAAAGAAACTCACTTGTTTCCATCTACTGGTTACTGAAAAATCCTTACCTCTAATCCAAAGATTGACAGACTGTGTTCGGAACAAACAAACACAAAAAAGTGAGTGATACAAGCCTCAGTTATGTTTGACTAAATATCAGCACTTTGGAGGAAGGTAAAAACAAGTTCAATGCCTGAGCAACTACACTGTACCTCAGATGTCTAAAATGGACCGTGGGCCCAGCCCAAGGCACTTTTTTTTTTTTTCTCTCTTTCTTTTCTGCATTTAACTTCTGCTCTAGCCTGTTTTCTAATCTCATGTTTGTCATTTGTAAGTCACTTTAGATAAACATGCCTGCTAAATGAATAAATGTAAATGTCAAGATCACATAATAACCCTGCTTTGTTTAAACTGTAAGAATTATATGGATTTTTGGAATGCAAGCAATATTTTACAAAGTTCCATATAGTGCACAGTATATGATGCCGAAAACACCACAGAGTGAATAATGATGTATAAACCTGGGATTTGATGCTAAACCCTATCCAATATTTGTTGGCTTTAATTGCAGTCGAGTATGGAGCGCAGGCTTCAGGCCGACAATTGATAGTAGCCATTAGCAAATGATTAGGTCGACAGTGATAAACTATATTTCATCGATTTGTCCCAACTACATTTCCGACTTCTGCTAAAGGGAAGGAATAAATTCACCCCGGCATCTGTAATGCATGACTTTATATTCATAATTTCCACGAGAGGAGCCTCGGGCTCTAGAGCTCTCTGTCATGTCTGGATGGAGCTGGCAGCTTGTCAATGTCTTACATTCTCATGCGCAATGGTTTGTGCCAAATCTTAAATGACTGTTTTTCATTCAAATAAGGGTCTAAGGATTTGCAATAAGGGAGCGAGAAAGAGAGGGAGAGAGAGAGAGCAGGGCGAAGAAAGACTGTATCTTAGTTATAGGTGCCGAGGCTGGAATAATTTCTGCATTTCAAATAGCATAATAAAAAAGGTCACCTCAGACAACAGTACTATTTTGCACATTTATCTGAAAACTCCGTTACTTTTTGACCTCATGCATTCGCCATAAGCATTTTTTGTTTGAAAAATACTCAGAAACCCAGATGAAAGTCCACATAAGTAAAAGTACTTTGCAGAAGAGAGCAGTTCATGCTGACACATGGTGTGTTTACTTGGGACTGCAAAAGCAACTAAATTGGGCTCTACACACAACATATGGAACCTGATCAACCAGACAAGACCTTTGAGGTCAGGATCTCAAGCCTAATTTTGAAGCTTGCAGTGTTGCACTCTGACCTTTGGCATTCCTGTCAAACTGGATGGGCTTATGTTCAAAGATTGGCTTTGCAGTACACCAACTGGACAAAAGGTGGTCTGTTGCTGTAAAATCTGAGGAATGTTCAACAAAAACAACAAAATCCTTATAACAGGATAATTTCACATAGTTTGGATAACTTTAAATAACATGAACACCAATGAAACACCTAAAATGTTTTTAATTGCATGTCAGTTTTTTAGTAGCTGTTATGGGAAGGCAATGGTATATAACATTTTACTGAGCAAACAAGTTACCTACTTTTTTTTTTGTTTTGTTTTGTTTTTTTTTCCCCCCACTAAATGTATGCCGGGAATGACTTACTAAAACTAGGCAAAACTAGGTATCTTAGGAGACAAAAAAAGTCTTTGGGACCAACAATTTTTCAAAACCTACCATATTTCTCAAAAAGATTTCTTTGAAAGTGTCATGACGTGCAAGAAGCAAAGTAAATTTTCCAGTAATGGTGCCAAAAGTATGTTCAGTTTTATCCAAAATAGATGAATATGAATCTGGTTAAGTTTTATATGCTGGTTGTTGTAAGGCTCCCCACATTTCATAAATGAAATGTACATTAAAGGAGAAGTCCACTTCCAGAACAACAATTTAAAGATAATGT
Organism: Cirrhinus mrigala; assembly: GCA_036247105.1. Taxonomy (NCBI): domain Eukaryota; kingdom Metazoa; phylum Chordata; class Actinopteri; order Cypriniformes; family Cyprinidae; genus Cirrhinus; species Cirrhinus mrigala. The sequence continues at coordinate 25,209,217 of CM070023.1, forward strand.
ACTCATCCCCTTGTCACACAAGATCTTCATGTCTTTCTTTCTTTAGCCATAAAGAAATTGTGACATTTCAGGATTTTTCTCCATATAATGGACTGATATGGTGCCCCGAGTTTGAACTTCCAAAATGCAGTTTAAATGCAACTTCAAACGATCCCAGCCGAGGGAGAAGGGTCTTATCAAGTGAAATGATCGGTTATTTTCATTAAAAAAAAATACAATTTATATACTTTTTAACCTCAAACGCTCATCTTGTCTTGGTCTCCCTGAACTCTGTGTATTCTGGCTCAAGACAGTTAGGGTATGTCGAAAAACTCGAATCATATTTTCTCCCTCAACTTCAAAACCTCAATTTCAAAATCATCCTACATCACTGCAGAAGTTCCAACCAAGTCTATGCAAAGTGAACATGCAAAGATCAAACACACGTAACAAAAAAAGGTAAAACTGTGATTTAAGATGATTTTGAAGTTGAGGGAGAACATGAGATGGGAGTTTTTCGACATTTTCCCTAACAGTCATGAACCGGAAAAAAAACAGAGGTCGGGAAGACCAAGACAAGACGAGCGTTTGACATTAAAAAGTATATAAATTGTATTATTTTTATGAAAATAACCAATCGTTTCGCTAGATAAGGCCCTTCTTCCTCGGCTGGGATAGTTTACAATCGCATCTGGGATCGTTTGAAGCTGCATTTAAACTGCATTTTGGAAGTTCAAATCGGGGCACCATATCAGTCCATTATATGGAGAAAAATCCTAAAATGTTTACCTCAAAAAACACAATTTCTTTACCAATGAATAAAGACATGAACATCTTGGATGACAAGGGGGTGAGTACATTATCTGTAAATTGTTGTTCTGGAAGTGGACTTCACCTTTAAGTGGTATTAAAATGTTATTGTTTGTGTTTGAAAGTAAAGCACCACATAAATCATAAACAATAGTGTTTACAAAAGCAAATGTGAGGTAAAAATGCATTTTCTAAGCAACCATGGCATTTTAGCATATTACCACTTTATGGGACTTGTTCCTAAATACTCTGTATTGGAACTGCACTGGTTTACCAGGTGAGCTACTGAGCAAGTTCACCATGTCAGAAAAGCTCTGCATATGTAGTTGATTATGTGACGCAGATGTCAAAATGTGTTCGTTTACAAATCATGCACAATGGTAAAAGTGTTTTGAGGTCACAGCATGGTTTTGTGAAACGAACCGTGCAAAAATAATCAGTCTGAACTGTAATCATAATGTGTTAAAAGAAAGAAAAACTGTTGATCTTTTACTGCCACTAGCGTTCATTTTAGCTCGACACAGCAGTGAATTGAATGTACATCATAGTTTTTGTTTTTTTTTGAGCAGGTAGATGCACATTCTTACCTTGTTTTTCCATGTTGAAGTTTTGTCAGGAGTATGCCTATGATGCCTTAATATGCTCCCTCTCTAGGAAGCTCACTCGGTTTTGGAGCAGACGATCTGTTGGCTTACGCAACTGCATAATCATAATTTCCTGTATATTTAACAAATACTGTATATACAATCTGACAGCGTTTCCGAGTCAAACATGCTTGCAAGTCTAATACTTTGGTTGCGTCATGTGCAAACGATTCAAAGTCTATATAACATGGTTGCACAAATATGTAGGTCACATTTACATCAAGCATTAGGATTTCATTATGATTTTTACAGTCTAAGAGTGAACAAAGATCAAGATGTGCAGTGTGTAATTTGCAATTCGATGTCAACTGACAATCACATGGAATCTGTTCCAAAACCCAGTGAGCAGCACATGTACAGTAGACAACATTTTAAGGCACCACAGGAGCACTCCTGATGCAAAAAGTAGGTAATACATTTGAGATGACTTCTTTTAGCCAAATTCAACAGCATCATTGCATGTAATGAGAAGGCAATCCCAGGAGGTTATATTACTGAAAGTATTCATTAAAAAGTTTATCCAAAGTTTGTTATTTTAATGCACAGCTCCTCAAATCTTGCCCTGGAGGGCCAATGCGCTTCAGAGCTTGGCTCCAACCCTGATAAAACTCACCTACCAGTGATTTTCTAATAATCCTGAAGACACTGATTAGCTTATTCACGCATGTTTGATTAGAGTTAGAGCTGAACAATGCAGGAAAGTGGATTTTTGTGGGGCAGATTTGAGGATCCCTGTTTTTAATGCTTTAAGTATAGTGTTGATAGCTTAGCAACATGCCAATGTCAAACTACTGAAATCAACACTACATGCAAAAGTTTGTGGATGCCCGAACACCTGAGCCATATGTGCTTCCTGAACATTTTATTCCATATTATACTTTATTTGCTTCAACGTTTCTAGAAAGGCTTTCCACTAGATGTTGGATTTGCTCCAATTTGTACATAAGAGCATTGGTGAGGTCAAGTACTGATGGTGGGTGACAGGCTCTGGTTTGCACTCCGTGTTCCAAATCATCCCAAAAGTGTTGAGTGGGGTTCTGCTATGACTTTTGTGCAGGCCAGTCAAGTTGTTCAACATCACGACTGACTAAATAATTTCTTTATGGACTGTGCTTTGTGCACAGGGAAGCATTGTCATGCTGAAATAGAAACAGGTTCTGCAAACTGTTGCAACAACATTGGAAGCTTGGATTTCTCTAGAATGTCATTACATACAGTTGATTTGTCTTCACTAGAAATACACAAAGGGCCAAAACTGGTAATTATGAGGTGTTCATATAATTGAGACCTTGTAGTGTTGCTCACAACTGTAGGTTTTGGAAAAGAACATGTACTGTAATATAGACAATATGACATTAAAGAGACTTGAGGCAAATCCAAAATAAAGACACCAGAATTATTCAAACACCACACAAATTACTCATTTCATTAAAAATTGTGAAGCAATACCAAAAAACTCACCCTTATGTCATTTCAAACCCATAAGACTTTTTCTAAACAAAGGCATTTTTAAAAAAATTAAACCTGATAGCATTCTATCCCTCTATTGAAAGTTGACACATCAAAAAGTTCATAAACACACTGTAAATGCAGTCGATATTATCAAAGAGCTAAAAAACCAACTATGATCTTCTTAAAGGATTAGTTCACTTCCAAGATACAAATTTCCTAATAATTTACTCACCCAATGTCATTCAAGAGGTTCATGTCTTAATTTCTTTTCGACTGAAGAAAGAAAGTTTTTTGAAGAAAACATTCCAGGATTTTTCTCCATATAGTGGACTTCAATGGTTCCCAAAGGTTTAATCTTCCAAACTGCAGTTTCAGTGAAGCTTTAAAGGTCTCTACACAATCCAAGCTGAGGAAGAAGGGTCTTATCTAGAAGAAAAAAAAACTAAAAGTTATATTTACTTTTTAACCAAAAATGCTTGTCTTGCACCAGCTCTGTGATGTGCATGCGCAATTGATGCATTATGTAATGAATGTTGGAAACATCAGGTGTGGTTAGTTCTTCGTCTGTGTACTTGGTGACATCAGTTTCACCTTTTTTTGTAAAAGGCGTTTGACTTTCTTTGCATGTTCGCTTTGTAAACACTGGGTCGGTACTTCCGCCTACATCATCCGTGACCTTTTCAACATGACTATGTAATGTGTGAGCTCAAGCTAGTGCAAGACAAGAACTTGTGGTTAAAAAAAGTACCTAAATTTAATTTTTTAAAGAAAATTATCAATAGTTTCCCTAGATAAGATCCTTAATTCTCGGCTGAGATCTTGTAGAGCCCAAATTGCAGAGCAATTTGGACCTTCAACCCACTGGCCACCATTGAAACCCACTATATGGAGAAAATCCTGGAATGTTTTCCTCAAAAAAAAAAAAAAAAAAAAAAAAAAAACTATTTTTAAACTACATTTTCTTATTCTGGACGTGAACTAATCTTCTAAGCTCGACTATGAGCTTATGACCATATTTGATATGCTCTATGTGTGTTGATGAACAGAAGTTTACATTAAATGTATAAAGTTTTCAAAGTTCATTAAATAAAGTAATCATGTCTCTTCAGAAGACTTAAAAATGCTTAATTCCAATGATTGTTCACAATGTCTTTTTATAAACATTTTGAAGATTAAAAGTTTTGGTAGAATAGAATTTCAGTGGAGGAACAGAAATTTGTCAGGTTTCATCCGATATAAATTTAGTGTTTAAAAGACGAATGAAAGTCTCATGGGTCCGGTACACCATGAAAGTAAGTGAACAATGAGAGAATTTTCATTTTATGGTGAACTATGCCTTTAATAAAATATAGCCTCATTGACAGAAATATTAGCTATTTTGCACACAATGAAAGAGAATGGGGACCAGGGGTTGTCAAGCTCCAAAAAGGACAACAAAGCACCATAAAAGCATAATAAAAGTAGTCAATACAATCTGTGCGCTGCATCCCAATTCTTCTGAAGCCATATGTTAGCTTGTGTGAGGAACAGACTATTTATTGGTGTGAGGAATAGGCCACTGTTATTTAGTGAACAGAGCTTAACAATTGTTGGCACTGTTCACTTTCTCTGTATGGAAAACAGTCTGGACATTCTGCTATAAATATATCTTTCTGTGTGCCAAAAGAAAGCAAGCAAGCCATATAAGTTTCAAAAGACATGAGGGTAAGCAATTTTCACTTCTGGATGGATTTCTTTAACCTGTTATATATAGTTTATGATGACATGAACAAATCTTTTCATTACAATTATTCCCTTAGCAGTTTTCTTATCACATACCAACATACCATACCATTTGCCAGAGGCAAGTAAACAGAGAGTAGACCTGTTTAAAACAATCTATTGCTCTACTGAAAACTCACAAAGGTGATGAAATCTACTTGCCCTGTCAAAGTCTAACCATTTAAATGTGGACACACCAGTTACAAAGCATTCCATATTTACTTGAACTCTAAAACGTAAACATCACAGCTGAAGTCTGTAAGTCTCACAGGACAATATTTTACTGGAGTTTTGGGTTTCTGAAAGTCTGTTCTTTCAATTTTGCACTTCCCCTGCCTGTAGCAGGCAGGTTCTGCTGTCCACATTAAACCATTGTTTATTTCCCATCAGGCCTCTGGATCTTCCTTTGGAATATATTAAAAATTGATCAAGTATGTATCTCTCAGTCTTTTGAGCCACATCAAATGCTGACTTTGCAATTCCAAACATCTCTCCAACGGATTTTATTTTTTCTTTCTTTATATAACAACGCATCAATTCTCATATGGGGTCACTTCCTTCTAAAAACAGTCTTAAGTTTAAGCTTGGGAGAACAACAAAATGCCAGTTGGCAGTCAGAACTTCTCAATTTTGAGTACTTTATGATTTATCTAAGCTGACAAAGGAATACGTTACCACACAAACAAAAGTAAATAAGCTTTACTATTGATATCAGATGTTGTTCTACAAACACCACCAAGTCTAGAAGATAAAGAAGGTTCAATTATCAAACCCTATCCATTATAAAATAACCTTTACACGACTTCAGCCTCATCCAATATACTCTTTCACAGGGAAAAAAGTGCAGAGAGTTGCTGATGCACAGAAAACAGGAAGGTAGGGGAGGGAGAGAGGGACAGATCCGTCACCTCATTATTTTCAGAGTGGAAGAAGAAGGTTATAAGACAATAGTTTTACTATTCACCACACTGACAGGGAGGGGGCAAGCGAAACAAGTCAGAAGCGCAACTCCTGCTTAAAGCAGGATTTAGGTTGATCGGTATGGAGGCTCCTGAGGGGGGAAGGTGGATGGGAGGGAAGGAGAAGCTGAGCCGCCAACAGGATGTTGTGAGTGGAGGAGCCCCACTGAGCTCAGAGACAGCAGCTGTCAATCAAAGGCTCATTAGACTCAGAGAAGGCGGCACAGGGGCACTCACATAACAAATAAGAGCAAGACAGGCCACTGCCAGAGCCAGCCTGAGTGATGTGTGTGTGAATCGACATGACACGCATTCACAATCTCAAGCACAGTTCATTTCACTCCCAGCCACAGACCACCAAAATTCATCTGATTTTTCCCCCCCTGCATTTAATTTGAAATAGAGATGAATAGATAATGAGAACACCAACTCTCTCGGCTGAAATCTGATGCATTTTCAATAGTTTTTTTGATGTCAGGCCTGAAAAATGAGAAACATGTTCTGATACTGCTGATAATGATGCATTTACACTATACACCTAAAAGTCTCCATAAAATGAAACTATTAGTTCCTTTAAAAGGTATAGTTCATCCAAAAATTAAAATTACCCCGTGATTTGCTCAATACGAATACCATCAAAGTTATATTAAAAAATGACCTGCAGGGCTCAACGCGGTTGGGCCAGTGGTCAAAATTTTTATTTGCCCGGTCAAAATTTTCACTGGCCTTGCCACAAAAAAACTAAATAGTTGCTGTTATCATTATTTTTGACCCATGTTATCTTTTAACCTAACAAATATAAAGTTCAAACATTATTTGTTTGTTCAAAAATGATTTTATTATTATTTTTTTATTACAAATGAAACAATGCTTTAGGGGGAAAACAGCAGACGGACTTAATGAACGCAAATTCAAGTCTCTGCCAGTAGGTGGCACTTACGGAATAACGATATAGCGTTTCCCTGGTTACCGCTGTAAACAAAGGAGCGCCGTGCTTATGAACGCAACTTTAAATCAATTATACAGAGGCAAATGAAAAGGAAACGCCTTGTAAACATTTCTTAAAACATTCAGTTCCCCTTAGAGATACATTACTATAAATCCCGCTTCAATATTTAGGATAATATTTCCAATATTTTGCGCATTGTGAACAGTGATCTTGGTCTGCCTGCTAGAGTATTTTTTCCTCTTTGTGTTCGTCTTCAGTGTCTCTGGCCTCTGCTAATGGATGTTAAAAGAGTTTGTAATATTTCCACACAAGACACTTTGAAAAATTATTGCATGCAGCTCGCGTGGAAGCCCGGAACAGAGATCGGATGAAATGTGTCCGGTCGATTGGTGCATCTGTACTCCACTGTATAAACTAAATATAGAGTAATCATTGTTAAAGCTACTAAGTTATTCATCAAGACAGTATTTTGACATACTTTTGTAGGCTATCTGTCCGTCAGAGGCGCGCCTCTCTGTGATCCCTTGAAATTTTAAATGAACAAGGCTTAAAAACACGTGCAAATGATAAACTTTCGTAACAATGAGGCAGTGGCCCGATCGGGCCAGTGACAGATTCGTCAGCTGTCCCAAGCGTCTTTCACGCTGGCCCCGGGCCGTCGGGCACTCCTTATTGTCGAGCCCTGTCCAAGTTTTATAATGGCAGTGAATACAGTGCCCTCCACTAATATTGGCACCCTTGGTAAATATGAGCAAAGGTGGCTGTAAAAATAAATTTGCATTGTTTATCCTTTTAATCTTTCATTCAAAAAATTCACAAAATTCTAACCTATCATTGAAGTAAAACAATGGAAAGCAGGGGGAAAATCTCATTATGAAATAAATGTTTTTCTCTAGTTCATGCTGACCACAATTATTGGCACCCAGTTATTGCAACGTCCTTTATTCAAGATAACAGGTCTGAGTTTTCTTCTTTAATGCCTGAAGAGTTTGGAGAACACCTGACAAGATATCAGAGACCATTCCTTCATACAGAAACTCTCCCGATGTTTCAGATTCCCAGCTCCATGCTGGTGCTTCTTCTTTTCAGTTCACCTCACGCATTTTCTGCAGGGTTTAGGTCAGGCAACTGGGACGGCCATGGCAGAAGCTTCATTTTATGCTCAGTGACACATTTTTGTGTTGATTTTGATGTTTGATTTAGATCATTGTCCTGATGGAAGATCCAACCACAGCTCATTATAGAACTTCTAACAGATGCAGTCAGATTTAGATTTTTTATCTGTCGGAATCTGCTAGAATCCGTGATGCCATGTATCTGAACAAGATGTCCAAGACCTCTGGCAGGAAAATAAGCCCACAACATTAAAGATCCAGCAGTATATTTAACCGTGGGCATGGGGTACTTTTTGTACCAAACCCATCTGGTGGGTTTGTTGCCAGAAAGCTCTTTTTTTAGTTACATTTGACCACAGAAGCCAGTCCCATTTGAAATTCAAGTCGTGTTTGACAATTGAATATGCTGAAGTTTGTTTCTGGATGATTAAGGAGGATTTTTCTTAAAACCCTCCTGAACAACATGTGTTAATGTAGGGGCTGTTTGATGTTTTTTTTTAGTCTTTTGACCCCAAGACTCAACTAATCTCTGCAATTCTCCTCTGAAATTTTAGCATTTTTTGTATTTTTTTGAAAGTAAGATCAAAAAGATAAACAAAGCAGATTTATTTTCATAGATGTCTTTGCTCATATTTACCAAGGGTGCCAATATTAGTGGAAGGCACTGTAGGTGTTGAGATTTTGAAGTCCAATAAAATGCATCCATCCATCTTTATTATCCAGTAGGATAATAAAGGCCTTCTGTAGTGAATCGATGTGTTTGTGTAACAAAATATTCATATGTAAAACTTTATGAGCATCTCTAGCTTCCGCTAACTGCTGTACACACGTTCACGAAAAAGTGGTGATCCAGTGGACAGCATACGATGTAGGTTAGAATATACTAGTCTCAAAAAAAACAAGTTTTGTTTACAGCAAAGTAAAACCTTATATTGAGACCCTCCAACATTTTTGTTTATAAATCCTCGTTTTGTACCTCTAATTCTTGACTAGCGTGTTGTTTTGCTCTCTCCTCTGCGCTTCTGCGTTCGTCACTTCTCACCGGAGCTTATGCTATGCCTATGTCCTACATCATCTACGGTATTTTTCTTACACAAACGCATAAATTCACTTCAGAAGGCCATTAAGGCCCCCCTGGATCCGTGTGGAGCACTTTTTATGATGGATGGATGCACTTTATTTTGCTTCAAAATTTTGATTCAAAAACACCCATTCACTGCCATTATAAAGCTTGAAAGAGCCAGGACATTTTTTAATATAACTCCGATTGCATTCGTCTGAGAGAAGAAAGTTATATACATCTAGCATGGCTTGAGGGTGAGTGAATCATGGGGTAATTTGTTTGTTTTTGGGTGACTTATCCCTTTCATGAATATTTGTATTACTGCATCTAAATGTAATAACTTTTTAATACCTCAAATCAACTGTGATATACAGTTAACTATCGCGATCCTATCAATTCCAAAAAAAAAAAAAAAAAAAAAGTTTCATGCTTTTTCATTTCAAGTCATATTATCATTGAAAAATTGCAAACAAAATATTCACAGAATATAATTATAACATCGTAATAATACAGTAATAATATGAAACCATTATTATATAATATTATATCATATATTATATTATATTATATTATGGGTGCAAATGAATACTTATCTGGCACACTATGTAGGCTATTAAAACAAAGCAGCAGCATCTCGCTCATGCTGTCTAGCTTTAATCAGGGGCAATTCATGCATGGAAAAATGTATTCCCACCTGTCTGTGAAGAGTAATGTGCATTTAAGCAGGGTCCTGCTCAGCCGTCGCTCAGAACACACTAACCGGTGGCCAATCGTTTGCCACTTAACCTGCCCACTTGTTGTTTGTTTTCATTAAGAGGTAACTGTTTATCATACATAATTTATTGCTTAATGAAAGGGGTGTCATTAATACATCATGGCGGGATATGCATTATTCAATTTGGAATTATGCATCTTTAAGAGGGATATATAAATATACAGGCTTGGTAAGGCAAAAGGTATTTCCGTTGCACATGACTGGTTTCTTAATCACGGCGATGATGAGTGGTTAACCGTTGGAATCCGAGGCATAAACAAATGCGAATGCTAATCTCAAGGCAGCACTCTCACATGCGGAGGCCTCTCGCTTTCATTTAATTATTCACCTCCGCATTTATGTGTTCATTAATTTAAGGCCAATTCTGAATGGCTGCTTAATGCCGTCTTATGAGTGTGAGGCACAATTACGAAACGCGTAATTGAAAACAGTTGTTTTTGCACATAATTATGTCATGACACAGAACTGTTTGTACTTACAAGAATTACATTTAATGTTATACTTGTTAGGCAGTGTTAAAATGCATAGTAGGATTAGTGGTAGAAGGGTTCATTACAGTATATGGTGTGGATTCCCATGTGTACATAATATCTAATTAATGACACTGTGTAATGTTAAGGAAACCACATATTGTAGACCTGATTAGCTAATGAGCATAACTATATATTTTTATAATAAAAACTTAAAATAATTTAAAAATATTAACATTTAAAGGGTTACTCCACCCCAAAATGAAAATTCTGTCATTAATCACTTACCCCAATGTCATTCCAAACCCGTAAAATCTTCGTTCATCTTCGGAATACAATTTAAGATATTTTGAATGAAAACCGGGTGGTATGTGACTGTCCCATCGACTGCCAAGTAAATACCACTGTCAAGGCCTAGAAAAGTATAAAACACGTCGTCAAAATAGTCCATCTGCAATCAGTGGTTCAAGCATAATTTTGCGAAGCTACGAGAATACTTTTAGTACGGAAAGAAAACAAAAATAACGACTTTATTCAAAAATTTGTCTCCTCCGCATCACCATAGCACCAGTTGGAGAGTATAAGATGGGCGCAAACTGCGTACGCCATTCTGTGTCACATGGATACACTGTTTTTGTTCTAATCAAAGTGTAAATAAATGTAGAAAACGTATCTGTGTGGTGTGGCTGACACAGAACAGCGTATGCTGTTCGTGTCCAACAGATGCCCTTTAAATTGGCGCTACGGTGGAGAAAGTCGTTCTTTTTGTTTCCTTTGCGTACAAAAAGTATTCTTGCAGCTACGTAAAATTATGCTTGAACCACTGATGGCAGATTGACTATTTTGACGATGTCTTTCATACTTTTCTGGGTCTTGACAGTGGTATTTACTTGGCAGTCAATGGGACATACACAAACCTACCGGTTTTCATCCAGAATATCTTAAATTGTGCTCCGAAGACGAACAAAGCTTTTACAGGTTTGGAACGACATGGGGGTGAGCGATTAATGACAAAATTTTCTTTTTGGGGTGAAGTAACCCTTTAAAATATTCTCTAAATTTACTTAAGCTTCAAGATTTCAAGAAAATGTCACTGTATGTGTTTTGTCTCATATTTATATATATCACATATCACATGATATCACACAGGCAGCAAGAGCAATATGACACGAGTGCTAATTTTGTCCCGATCTATCACGAGCTTAAATGTGATTTTATTCAACAGTTCAGTAAATAAGAAGTTGATATTGTGTTATATTTTAGACACAATATCATGTGTTTTTGCTCAATTTTGCAGAGAACATATTACCTTTGAAGCCATAGCAGAATTATTGTGCATCTCCGAGCAACACAGTGTATTTTCACTGTCAAATTTATTTTGTGATTATTTAGATTCATTAATCGAAACATCATGTAATTATTTTGATTAAAAATTGTAAATTGACTGCCAGCCCTAATTTTTATATGTGATAATAATAATAACATTATTTAAAATATCAATTAATACACTTTTTGGGTGGAACAATGTGCATACACAATAATACCACAACCCAGTATTTAATAAGTAAACAAAGTCTACTTAATTTTAATGCAAGACAGGGGAAAAAAATCTTTTTTTTTTCTTTTTTTTTTTTTTTTTTTAAGACTAGTGGAAAGAAAAGATCCAAAACAGACATTTAAGTGTTTGTTATTGGACATCTATTTGCATCTGTAGTTTACAAAATCTTTGAAAGCCGTTTTCACAATTTGTTTTTTTTTTTGTCATCACGAACTGGTTCAGAAATCCACTTCAGTAGCACTTACATACACCAAACATTACTGTTTTTCCCATCTATATTTTAAAGATTTGTTCATATAGCATTTGCCTGACCTCACAAATTATTTTATTCCTAAGAACACTGTAATACTTTTATGGCTATTGAAAGTATTTTTCTGATTTATGGGACAATCATTTTGAACAAATGTTCAGATTTCTGTTCTGCAAATTATGTAAATACATACATATTTAATCAGAACATGCCTCATTTGAATTGCATATTTAAACAACATTTCAAAACTTGTAATACAACAACAAAAGTTTGCAATTCTTAATGTAATCAATCATCTGGAAAGTATTGTGATATCTATTTGTTAAATTTATAACCTGTTCACCTGGATTGTCTTGCCTTAAAATTGTGTGATAAGGACATCCCACTGATCTATGAATGTCTGGATAAAAATGATGAAATCCTCTGAAGGATGTAAGCCTCTATATCTGTTAGTCCACACGGCTACTGTTTGTTCTTCCTGTGGGAAGCAGAGGGGAAAAGCAGAAAAATCACACGGTCTTGGAAATCTATTGCATTATTGAAGGGAGAACTTAAACAGAAATCTATGCTCTCTGTGCTGTCTTATTGTCTTGACAGTTGTGACAAATTACAGGGCTCTGGAGAGACAATGAGAATTTCTCCTAAAGTTGGAGTACATTAGAGAGACTCATAAACCGCAATATATTTTCCTCCCTCTTTGTGGCTCTGAGGAATTCGTCACGAGAAGAAGAGGGAAGTTGAGGATGATGATGGCAGCTGCAAATGAGAGCTGAAATCATGTCTTTTTGAGCCGGTGATGTGTCACGAACGGTGATGTGGAGCAGAGGAATCTTTTCATCTCTAGTTCCTTATGTACCCAAACATGGGGCTTGCATCAAAGAGAAATCTCATAAATGTTGAAATGTGCTCTCTCAAATCTGTGGAAACACATCCATTAAGACTGACCTTTGTAAAATCCGGCTTCGCCAAGCGCCAGACTTTTATCATCCTTATAAAACTCAGTGATGGTCCGCAGACCATCGCCAAATCCTAGCCTCAGTGAAATAATTGAGTCAAGCCTTTTATCGCACCCTTTTGTAAAATACAGACGCAAAAGAACTGAGATTTTGAAATGAAACATTTTGTCCATCAAAAATAAAGCTAAAGCCATACATGACTTACATTTGTGATTCAAAGTTTCCTTCTGCTGGTGACTGTGCCTCTGAGACTTTGACAAGTCTCACTGCAAAACCTAAGAGGATGTTTTTGCTCTTTGTTATGTGCCTGACCTGCACTCGTTAGAACATGCAGTATCTAGGCTCTCTGTATTTCACATGATTTTGCATCATGACCTAAAATTCACATTGGACATCAAATGGCAACTCAAAAATTGTACAAAAACAAAAAGTCCTTAAAGGGACAGTTCACACAAAAAATACAATTTCTGTTATTAATTACTCACCCTCTTGTCATTCTAAACCTGTTCAGATATTTCTGATGAAATCTGAGAGCTTTCAGACCCTGACAGCAACGCAAATACCATGTTCAAGGTCCAGAAAGGTAGTAAGGACATATGTTAAAATAGTCCATGTGACATCAGTAGCTCAACCGTAATGTTATGGACTATTTTAACGATGTTGTTACTACCTTTCTGGGCCTTGAATGTGTCAGTTGTGTTGCTGTCTATGCAGGGTTAGAAAGCTCTCAGATTTCATCAAAAATATCTTAACTTGAGCTCCGAAGATGAACGAAGGTCTTACGGGTTTGGAACGACATGAGGTGAGTAATTAATAACAGAATTTCCATTTTTGGGTGATCTATCCCTTTACAAACATATTGCATTTTGGAAACATTATTAACATTATTAATCATTAAAAAGATATTAACTGGCTAAATAGGACAAGTACTGATTTTTTTTTTTTAATGCATGAACAAGCTGAAGTGGTTCTTCAGCCTTAAGGTCCTTGCACGCCGAGTCTGAAATTTTTGTATGCCTTTTTCGTATTCCTCAAAATTCATCACACATAAAACATCACAATGGCTATGAATTGTCAAAACACCTTTCAAAATGCTTGCTAAATATGCAAAAAAAAATTGAAAATTGATTAAATAAGAATAAGGGTGTGTTCACACTTGTCATGTTTGGTTCGATTAAAATGAACTCTGGTGCGATTGCTCTGCTGGTGCGGTTTATTTGAGTAAGTGTGAATGCTTCCATCCGAACCCTGGTGCGCACCAAAAAAGGAGAACGAGACCACTAAAAAGATGGGTCTCGGCCCACTTCCAAATGAACTCTGCTGTGGTTCAAATGAAATATGAATGCAACACAGACCAAATACTTCTAAACGAACCAAAACAGGAAGTAATGACAAGATGCGTCGCTATGTGACATGATTTCACTAAGGGAACAAGAGGTGTATCCAAAACAAAATGAGCAAAGGGCAAACATGAAGCAAAGAGGAGGTAAACTGCCTTTTATGAGCTCTTTGTGAGTTCGCAGGCGGTAAAAATAAAATCATATATGCACAACAATGAGCATGCTTAGTCCAGCAGACGGCATTAGGTGTATTCGACTTAAAGCAGCACTGAGCAGACCGATCAGTGAATGGGTACTTTGATTTAATTTGCATTTATTGCTTTAATTCGAATGCACCTTTTCCTTTTGTTTCGGGTGTTCGGTGAGCCCTGTCACGAAATATATGTCATTCAACCCAACCAATCAGGTTGTGAACGTATCACTATGCCTATAGGTTTGTATCTTTAGGTTCGCTGTCAAAAAATGTCAGTGTGTACACTAAGCAGGCAAGGACCAAATGTATCATTTTCCTTTTTGGTCTGGACCAAATGAACCAAACTACAAGTGTGAACACACCCTAAGAAACTTATTACAAGCAATAGGACTAAAAAAAAAACTACACTGAAACAAATAAATAAAAAATGCTGCAAAGTAATCGAACGTATAAAAAAGCTACATATTCTTCACTATGTACATCAAACATATATTTCTTCTTATTAAAGTTACAAAAGTGATTTAGTCAAGAGCAGTGAGATATTTTCTCTCTTTTGTGGTTTGATTAACATGAATGACAGACAGCAAGAATAACAGACTGCTGTCACTTTAAGAGCTACCCGGATCAAATATACAGTTACATGTGTTTTCTTTCTCAGCTGCTTGCTTTCTCTTAAACGGGTCATCGGCTGCCCGTTTTCCACAAGTTGATATGATTCTTTAGGGTCTTAATGAAAAGTCTATAATATACTTTGGTTAAAAATTCTCAATGGTAGTGTAAAACAACACCCTTTTACCTTGCCAAAATCAGCTCTGCAAAATTCATCCTGTTCTGGTCGAGGCTGCTTTAAATGCAAATGAGCTCTGCTGGCCCCGCCCCTCTCTTCTCTCTGCTGCTCTGAGAGATTGTTTACTTAGCCACATTTAGCACATTTAGCCGCTAAACTTGCTAACTAGCACATTATTAGGAAAGGTAATCGCAAAGATTCATTAAAAAACCCTTATACTCACTTCTGCTGTAAGTGAAGCTGGATCACGAATGATTCGCACGAACATAGACGGATATATGTAGATCAGGAGGCGTATTCCCTTCACAAACAAATGTAATCCACTGCATCTTCAGCGGCTCAGATGTCGGGAGTAAATGATGACCACTACGTTCATTATTACATGCAGCAACACAACACCTCAATCACTCAATCGGAGGTATTCTTGTCTAACTTACATCCCTGCTCCGGCATCCAAACAAAGAGGGCGGACTGTTACAACTGATCTGAGGTAAAACGCTCATGTCAATCAACTATCGTGGGAGCGGCCTCTGTCGGTGTGATGCCACAACGACAGGCATCTGAGAACGGCTCGATTTGAAAAAGGGGATATTATTTTTACAGATTAATTAGAAACCACTGCATGGATTTTTATCATTATAGGATAGATTTGTACATACACTGCCAACACACATTAATGTTCAAATTAACTTAGCATCCGATGACCCCTTTAAGACCTAAATTGCTGTGTTTACAAGGATACTTGCAAAGATGGTCATTTTGACACACAAGTGTGCATATTTAACCTTTCAAAGCCTATAAAGCAGCAAAAATAACTCAATACTGTGCGTTCTATGAGCACTATCAGCACGCATTTATAGCAAAAAATGAGTTATTTTTCACTCCTGATCGTGTTTTAATGGCTTAAAATCACTTGTTTTAAAACCACAATGCTCAATAACGCATGCAAACATTACGTTTCAGTGACCACGTTGCACAACAACGTCACTTAAGCACGTAACCACGATAGAGACGATAGTCCAAAATCTCTACTGTCTGACAAATTTCTACCATGTTTACTGGTTTATCACCCACCCCTAAAAGTATTTTCTGACTGGGTGTGATTGTATTATGCTGCACAGAAGGTTCATCTGGACATTTTTATAATAACCTCACCTAAGTCCCCAACAATTCACTTTGATTAAAATCACGAGCATTTCCCGACAACGGTTGAGCTATCGAACAGATGATCTTTATTAGTAGCCGACCGGTAATCAGTGCATAGGAATGTTCTGTAAACACATCCGGTCTGGGGCGACAACTTCAAGCACAGCCTGATTTCACGCCATCCTAGTTTAAGTCACAAAATAACTGCATTGTGTTTAATTTGGAGCTTCTGGACACCAAACCACTGCCACTTGGTTTATTAAACCCAGGCGCTATCCACATAATCTTTTTATTGTTTTTTTCTTCTTCTTTTTGTTTTTCTTCATCTCTCTTTCTTGCACAACTGGACTTGCCACTGTTTATTGCGATAAGTCCCGCTAATGAACAAATGACCTGTCACCTGAAGCACTTAGAGCAGGGTGTTAAACTCTGGTTATAAAAACCTCTTCCAGCTCTATTGATTTACTGCCAGGGTTTGATTGTACCCTAGGGGTAGGAGGCCTGCATGGGCCAACACTGCTCTTACTGTTTTACAGTCCATACAGCAAACAAATAAATCTTCCACTCATTAATTCACTCCCGCTCCTTTCTGTCCACTGATAATGGTATAGGAAAAAATTGGGAGCAGATTCATATTGGGCTCCTGTAGCTTGATGCATCGTGTCTCGCAATGCCCTCTCACATTAGATTATCCGGAGCAGACAACTTCCACTTCTCTCCGAAGATTTCATTAGTGCTCCGGCGGACGCATAAGGAAGTGATTTGGAGCGGGCTTCGACTGTTTTCGTGAGCGACGGTCATTACTTTTGAAGTCCCGCTAGGCACTTTTACAAGGCCCCCGCGCCACTAACTGGATGCGTCCTCGACATTTAGGGAGAGATTACACCTCGTTCTTAACATAACCAAATCCTAAAGAGCGGGCCGTCCGGCACTCGGCTGACTTTTACGAGGGGGAAGACGTGACAAACGTTGATAAAGCAGGACGTACCACCGAGAGCATCGCCTCAAGAGATACAACGTTATGATAGCACTGCAGAAAACTGGACAAACTTCCACATAAAATTGATTCCTCCGATAATGACTGACCTTAGACACAATTACATCCAGACTGCTTTGCTCTGTTGAGAATAGCATCAAGAATGGTGTGACAAACAGTAGGTTTTACAGTGTAACTCATGCCGCAGAAGGGCAATTAATTCTTCTTAACAATGTAACTAAAGGACGCAAAAGCTTTGTACTAAACTAGCAAATTACCGCTTTAGCGTAATCAAGTGTTGAGTTGCTTTGAAGTTCTACCTCAATGCATTTCAGAGGTTTATGTAATACAAATGATGCCGATGCCAGTTGTGACTAAACAGTCCGTCTAGATGAGACGTGATTGAAATCGTGTGTTTTCCACCACTTTGCACATGTGCTAGCATCTCCTCATCCTCAAAACGTTATGGGGGTTTTTGTATTCATGACGGTTTTAAAAAACTTTCATACAATTTAAGAAAAGTTTCAATTTAATGAAAAAATGTCATACGGAATGTCATACGGAATGAAAATTCTGTTATTAATTACTCACCTCGTGTCATTCGTAAGAGATTCATTCATCTTCTGAACACAAATTAAGATATTTTTGATCAAATCCAAGAGCTTTCTGACCCTGCATAGACAGCAACACAACTGACATGTTCAAGGCGCAGAAAGGTAGTAAGAACTTTGTTAAAATAGTCCATATGACATCAGTGGTTCAGCCGTGATGTTATGAAGTTATGAGAATACTCATAACTTCATAAAAAAGAAAAAGCTTTATTCTATCTAATTAAGAGGTTTTGTTTTTAAGGCTGTCTTTCTCTGTTCTGCCAGGTCAAAAAAGATATTCAGTTGACTGCATATATCTAAGAACTGCTTCCTGCTTCCCTGATCAGCCTGAAAGCTAAACCAGCACTATATTAGCAACAAAATTAACCTAAAGCCCGAGCCGCACTTAGACTAAGGCTCTTCTTCACTGAATTATGTATATGCAACAGTAATTCAGTTTGAAAACAGTAAAAATAAAGTTCACATAATGACCCTAAACCCCATAGAGGATTATAATAACATTAATTATTTCCAATGCATTCTAGGGTGGGATAGGAACTTTAAGCCTCTGCTGCGGCATGTCTTCTACTCTCACATTTATCTTCATCATCTAGTTAATGGCCTCTCCAATCTACCACCATTATCCATTCTTTTTATTCCTGCCATCCTAACAGGTCACACAATGCTACATTACGTACCATTCATTTAAACTAATTGCAGTTTCAGAATAGCTAACCTTTTGGCAAACCTAAAATTGGGTGCCAAGTACAAAAAGGCCAAAATCAAAACCAAATTTAACAACGATTTGAAATTTCTTAAGCTCTGACTCCATTAAAAGGCAGTTCTGTCTATTGGTATTCATGCTGCATTATGAGGAGAAAAAAAAAAAAAAAAAAAAACGCTTTCAAGTGTTGCTTCATTCACTTCGACATTACATTAATATAGCTTCTACACTGAATTGATCTAATTATGCAAGATTAAACACTGAATTATTCTAATTATGCAGCATTAAAGAACAAATCTCATTGGCTATGCATTTTAATCGAAATGAAACACTTCTAATACTGTAAGATATCTTCTTTTCAGACATCAGGAGGAGTAAAATAAAAATTAAATTAAAGAATTAAAACACACACACACATATACACACACAAACAATGCAACTGCAAATAATAAACGCATGCATACATACAAATACATAATATAATACCAAATATCTTTGGATACTGTTAGATCTGTGAACTTACTGTAAGAAAAACAGTAAAATTTTGAAATATTTTTACTATTTAAAAATATTAAAACTATTATTACTACAATATTACAAATATTAACTGTTTTCTATTTGAATATATTTTAAAACGTAATTTATTCCTGTGATTCCAAAACTGAATTTTTAGCATTAATCCCATCACATCCTTCAGAAATCAATGTAATATTTTGATTTGCTGCTCAAAAACTTTTTATTATTATTATTATTATTATTATTATTATTATTATTATTATTATTTTGAAAACAGCTGAGTAGAATTTTTTTCAGGTTTCTTTGATGAATAGAAAGTTCAGAAGAACAGCATTCATCTGAAGAACAGCATTCATCTGAAACAGAAATCTTTTATAACATTATAAATGTCTTTATTGTCAATTTTAATCAATTTTAAGCATCCTTGCTAAATAAAAGTATAAATTTTTATAATTTATTTTTAGAAAAATTATACTGACTCTAAGCTTTTGAATGGTGTAGTGTATCATGGTACAAAAGCTTTTCATTTCAGATAAATGCTGATCTTTGAATCCTGAAAAAAAAATGTACTCAACTGTTTTAAATATTGATAATAACAATAATAATAAAAAATGTTTCTTAAACAGCAAATCAGTATATTAGAATGATTTCTGAAGGATCATGTGACACTGAAGACTGGAGTAATGATGCTGAAAATTTAGCTTTGATCACAGGAATAAATACAATTTTTTAAATAAATTAAAATAGAAAACAGTTATTTTAAATAGTAAAAATATTACATTTAAAAAACTTTTGACTGCTAGTGTATATGGTTGGGTCTAAGTGCAGCTATGGAAATATTAATTAATCTCTATGGGTTTAAGAACATTTTTGTTTACATGCTTTGTCCAAATCTAAAATCTAGGTCAACATCTGTGCATTACAACAACTGTGTATAAAATTTAGCTCAAGTAAATGCATGCAACATAGTACTTTTCCCTCAGAGATGAAGCATATTTTTGCTTTCATAACTAATGTATATTCCTTCCATGATGCTTAACCTAATACACCATTCAGTGCTTGTACAATACAGTATAGGTTTAAAAGCAACAAAGCAATGTCAGACGAACAAAAGACCTCCTTGATATTCATAGCAAACATTTATCTTGTCTGTCTCTCCTTTCCAGAGGGGCAAACGTGACAGAGAGCACATGCTACCTGTCACAGCATACGGTGAACTCCCTGAGCGTGGCCTGAGAGCCATGTGACATCTCACGGCGTCTCCCAGTCCCAGCACATCAGGCAGCAGAGACGTGAGGGTGACAGCGAACTTGACACAGCGTGTACAGCTGCTAGGGGCAAATCACTACACTGCCAAGATCTTTCTTCCTCTAGCTTCCTGCCAGAGGTCTCTGACCTGTACTCGAAACACTAAACTCACTGTCCGGTCTCCATCTGATAGTCTGAGGAGGCTTGAACCACAGTGAAGCAATTATAATTCTACAGGGAACAAAACACGAATGCACCGCCGTTGCTTTCTAGCTCTGCGTAACTGGTACCAGGTGTGGACATGCTGAGCAATTCCTTAAAACATCGGCCTGGGCTCTGTTTAGCTCTTTGAGTCAGCAGGGTTGTGGCCTCCCCTGGCTCGGGAATATGACCATAACAGCCTTTTGTAATCATTTAGTCATGAGGTAGTGTCAGTCAAACAGAATCACCTCCACTAGCCAAGATGCTTTTCATGTAGAAACCATACTAGAGTGTTTGAAGAGCTTGGACACTCATCAGAGCTGAAATTTCAAAGCTCAAACACACATCTGTTAGTGGAAAGAGGATCTAATAAAGCAGCTTGCAGTAACACGATCAAATTATGTCTTCTGCAAATGTATTTATCCCCACTCATAGCAGTGGGATGAATATTTAGGTCAATGGCTTGATGCTTATGATAATCTATTCATTTATACAAAAATCGCAATGCATATATGCAATACAGCTTTTCTGTAGCTCAAACAATATAGCATGGCGCTACCAACAGCAAGGGCATGGGTTCAACTCCCAGGGAGCTATAACTAAACTGCAGATCACGTTATGAGAAAATATTTTTAGTGAGGAGAAATGATGCGCACATTCCTCTCTTTAAAAAGTCAACCCGTTCTGTGAGTTAGTGGAGAACAGCTACCTGTGGCTAATTTGGCTAATTTAGTCACATTAGTTTAGTTGATGAAGCTCACCTGTTGTTAGCACGGCTACAACGGCAATCACAAGAAAACACTCCGTTACACCGATGCAGACGACAGGACCTCAAGACCACAAACCTGAAAATAAAATACAAAAGGTGTACTTAACAGCAGTGTTTCAGTTTTCCCTCAGTATTTCATGTTAGCTTGCTGTTTTGTCACATCTGTCACAAGTAAGTCCACTACTGTAAATTTACAGTAGTTTACTGTAAATGGATTTAGTCATGAAATATTAGAGTGGTTTCCATAATCCTTTGCTGTTTACTGTAAAATACTGTATACACATTTTACAGTAATTTACTTTAGATATTACAGTAAAATACTTTAGATATTACAGTAAAATACAAAAATCTGTTACAGTGTGGGAGTACTGTAATGGGAGCGTTACCAAAACAATCTTGGAACATTTTTTTTTATTCACTGGGATGTGGTGCAACTAAAATGCTAAGGTAAATAAATAAATAAATAAATAAACAAATATTTTTTCCAGTGTTCAGTGTAAAATCAATTATTTTGGGTATATATAAATATATATACCCAAAATAATTGATTTTACACTAAACACTGGAAAAAAATATAATAGCAAGTAGTGCTCTGTTGTACATAGTGCACCTTGTAAATACTATTTAGGATTTAAGAATTCATTAAAAATAGTAAAACACTTGAAAAATATATCATTATTTATATAACAATATGTATAAAATATAATAATTATACATCATAAAATACATTATATAATATAAAAAATGTAAATTGTGTAATATAATAAAATCTAAAATATTTTAAATGTTTAAATGAATGGTGTATGCAAACATATTCAAAGTGTAAAAAAAAAAAAAAAAAAAAAAAGTGGAACACCACATTATACCACATGACTTTTTTTTTTTTTTTTTTTTTTTTTCTTTTCAGTAAATTTGTTTTGAAGCACTTTTAAAATATATGAATAAAATGAACCCAACATGAATACAAATGTTAAAGGGATAATTTTGCTCTCTCCTCTGTGCTTCTGCATTCTCCTACATTTAAAGTACGTCCTACGTCATCCGCTCGAACGTCACTCTCTCGTGAAAAAAATTACGGTTTATAAAGTTTTAAATATGGATTTTTTTTTACATAAACATATCAATTCACTTCAAAAGGCTTTTATTAACTCCCCAATCCTTTATGATAGATGGATGCACTTTATTTTGCTCCAAAATCTCAACATCCATTCAATGCCATTATAAAGTTTGGAAGAGCCAGGACATTTTTTTTTTTTTAATGTAACTCCAAATGTATTGATCTGTATGAAGAAAGTCACATACAACAAGGATGGTTTGAGGGCGAGTATGGGCTAACTTTGAGTGAACTATCCCTTTAAATGCAACAAACTCATATACTTTGCATGTACAGACTCTGGCAAAAGCATATGAACATGCTGGCAGATGCATATTCCCCCCCAGATACCTGCTGCTTATTCTTATCAGAGCTACAACTGGTCCTGGCACAGCCACAGCGGATGAATCTATCCATACATGGCTCATGGTGTAGAAACCCCCTGGCCAGAAGCTCACTAGGAGGCCAATAGCCAAAATCATGTTTTAGGCCGTCTATAATCTGCGGGGCAAACGATAAGGCTTTCAGGCTTGGCTTTGCATAGCCTAATTTGCATTTAAAGGCCCTTAAGTAATCTGCAGGCTTATTTAAACTTCAGTAAGACACAAGGCGGGAAAAAAAAAATACAGATCCACTTCCAGTGTTTTCCCATGGTAGCACAAATCCCTCCCTCTGATCAGCTGCTCCACACTGTGCCCTGGCACACGCAGCACTTCTGTATTATCAATGGCTTTTAATTGACTCAGAATTATTTTTCCTCAGCATTCAAACAAAACCTCAGCGCAGGGACAACAAACTGCAGCCCAAGAAATCTCAGAGCATAAACATACACAAAATATGCATTTTAAAGACAAAGGCCAAAAGAGACGTTGAGTTGCTTTAATAAATCAAAGGCATGGGGTTTTTCACACTGGCATTACTGATGTTTGGCTTCAGTACAGCTTTTCACACATACAAATGCATCTGGTGACAACAGCACAACAGAATGTGTTATCAGGTCATTGAAAAGCATTTTCTCTGGTGACTATGATCCAGACAATAGAATAAATCATTTCATGAGGCTTTTCAAAAAGCCCCTATGCATCTTCACGCTTGCCATTTTAAAACATTCTCATTTTTTTTTTCCCCACTCTCACACAATGTAACTAATCAATGAACAGCAGTCTACTGCAACAACATGCATATAGATGAAATCTTCTCCATTTGTCTGCTCAGCTAGTTCTGCTTCCCATCATGAAGATATTTTCAGACGGCTCCTGTATGTTGCTTCCTATATGTCCAGAAGGTATCTGAAAGATTAAATCCCACCGTTCCGTCTGAATGTATGTAATTTCGTCTGACAAACACCAGCCCTGCAGGGACGTTCCCTTCATTAATACTTGACAATGTTCCTGACGTTCCAGAGATCTAGAAGAGCACTGTGCAAGTGGTGGAAAGTGACCCAGATTCAATCTTTACTCTGATGCTTTTAACACCGAGCAACACCTGTGATGCAATATTAAAAGCTGAGCATTACAAGGACAGCATGACCAGACGTAACAATTGGTTGCACAGAATCCAGATGGCAGATTTTATCAAAAAGCATCACAGCGAATGTTTTAGAAGGACAATCTTCTGGGACAACTTCTTAACATGTTTCTTCAAATGTAAACTGCTCTGTGGTGGAATCAAATGGAAATCTCACATTCAGTCTCGAGTAATACGTCCGATACGTGCAACGCATGTCAATCCATTGCAGACACATGACGTACTAGATAACTGTGGTTGTGTATTTTTACCTCACCTATTCCAGAATATTCTAAGGCAGGGATTTTCAAACTAGGGAACCACTAGAAAATTTATTATAAATAAAACCATATTCAATTGCAGTAAATAAATACTGTCCAGCATAAAAGCAAAGTAACAGTCTCATATGCACACATCATGCAGAGTAGTTTAGTTTTGTGTAAAAACATGGCGGAAACCTGGGAGGGTTCAAAAGAGACATATGAAAATGTGATTTTTTTTTCTGTGTTTAAGTTCTATAATCGAGTTGGTATCTACCAACCCAGAAAATGTGAAAAAGAACAACCCAGTAACGTTTTGCTAAGTCTTGTACCAGATCTAATGCCATGGCAAAAAGTTTGAGCAAAGCATGTTAACCGTTTTGTCGTTGGCTTCACAGACGAGCATAGAACACCATTTAGAGTCCCAGCCTTAGAGGAGACAAGACTATTATATATCCATGCAAATTCTTTCCCAGCTGTTTGCTTTCAAAGACATAACTGACTGGTGTTGTAACTCCTGTGTGTTTTTAACATAAACTTGTGTTTAAGCGCAATAAAACACATAAGAGAACTTTGAATGATTTTGAGATCCACTTTTTTACACTTAATACAACTGAGGGATTCATATGCAACTATTACAGAAGGTTCAAACCTAATGCTCCAGAAAGAAAACAGATGCATTAAAAGCCGGGGGGTGAAAACTTTTTGAATTTGAAGATCAGGGTAAATTTATCAGGGTAAGATCAGGGTAAACTTATTTTGTCTTCTGGGAAACATGTAACTATCTTCTGTAGCCTATGAAGGGCAGTACTAAATTAAAAAATATATGATACGTAGGCAAAAAAAGAAAAATGTACATATCTCCATACTGTTCAAAAGTTTTCACCCCCTGATCTAAATGCATAGTTTTTCCTTCTGGAGAATCAGTGAGCGTTTGAACCTTCTGTAATAGTTGCATTTGAGTCCCTCAGCTGTCCTCAGTGTAAAAAGATGGATCTCAAAATCACACAGTCATTGCTGGAAAGAGCTGAAATATACAAAAATGCTGAAAAACCAAAAGAATTTGTGGGACCTGAAGGATTTTTCTGAAGAACAGCAGGCAGTTTAACTATTCAGGACAAACAAGGGACTCCTGAACAACTATCACTAAACAAAAAAAACACAGCTGTGGATCATTTAGGTAACAACACAGTATTAAGAATCTTAAAAATATTATGAATGTAAACTTTTGAACAGGGTCATTTTTATAAATTATACTACTATTTGTGGAAGATTCTGAAAGGGGGATGTAAACTTTTGACCTCAACTGTATAGTCTCAAAAGATTTTGTGACATTTTGTTCATATTTGAGCCATACCTAGTAAAGTAGTGTTCTTAATCGCAGTGCTGCTTTGTTCATGGAGGTTACAGGAAACGGCTCTAAATCTGCCGTTTCTTAAGCACCACCTAGCGTCAGAGAGCAGATTTACATAGAGTTACACTGACATTCAGCCTGTGTGCAGGATTTGTCTGGCCAAAAACCGGACCGAATTTGCATGCTTCTGCTGTAAAGTGTGACCGGTTGATGAAAAACAAGCTTGTGTGGATTTTACACATTTAAACAATTCAGATCAGTTATCTAGAATTATTTATAGCGCAGATGAAATACATATAATCATTTATTAATCAGTTAGCATTTTGAATTATCCCTTTTCTATATTTAAAGGCTGAAATGTGAGGTTTACCATTTTATGAAACCTTTTCAAAGCTTTATTTGAACATTTCGCACGCTATTAGATAAACTGTTGTCAGTCATGTTGTCATTTAAATTCCGGACATCATTGGTATTGTTATTGTTTTGGTATTTATGCAAAGAACAAGACAAATTTTATTTGTTGTTTGTTGATTTTCAATATAAAACTTGGTGAAACTATTTGTTTGTCAGTACTTTCTGAACATTTCCAGTACATAACAATACTGTGGTAATACTGATAACTGTGATAATTTTCATACTGTTTAACCTATTAAAATGGGAAAAAAAACAAAAAAAAAAAACAGATCTAAGTCATTTGGTGCAACCAAAAAAAAAAAGTAGTTATTACAGACAGGACCCCTGTAGACCCAAATTATGTATCAAGGGGGGGGAATTATCTTGAAATACCAGATAACTAACAAAGCAATTAAGGCATTTTGTAAAATGTCATGTGGGGCGACTCCTCAAAGAACTATAAAATAAGACATTTAGTAACATTATGATATTTGTAAAAAAAAAAAATGTTTTAAATATTATTTATATAATTCAGATATAGTAATTATTATAATGTAATATAATATAATATAATATAGTATAATATAATAAATGTGTTATATTTGCTAATAATTTTAACATTTCCTTTTCATTCCCTTTTCTAAGGATTAATTGTTCTATTGAGAGATTATTTTTATATATATATATTCTTTTTTTATTCAGCACTAGTTTTTAACAAAAATGTGTATAGTTTTGAGAAAAACATACACATATCTACCCTGCGATAAGTGTAACGATAATTGAAAAATAAGTTTTTTCCTAACAATACTTTAATGACAACATAAAATCCAATTATTCAACATGTATTATTTAGGGATGTTCAGTAGCAAAATGTTTGAAAACCTAGGGAGGGTGAGGTGAAAGGTCACTACAATGCCATAAAGAGTATATATCAGGTGTAAATACAATGAATACACAATATTAAATCAATACAAGATTTGAAATGAAATTGAAATGAATAATTACAAGCAGTGACTGTCAGGCAAGCAAAAAAAAAAAAAAAAAAAAAAAAAATCAATCTGACCTGCTTTGAATTACATTTGCAAGACTGTCTTATTAGTGGTGGTTGCTCAGCCAAGCATCACTATTACTATTGCTCACAGGTTTTATGGGTTAGGGATTTCAACATCCTAATCCTATTAAACTTTTCAAAGTAATCAGACTTATAATTTTCACCTGGCAGACAGTAAAGAGTGTGAAAAATACCGTAAATTACACTGAAGGAGGGATCTAAGCCATATCAGAGGGTTCAGAACGTCACAGACTGGTTTCTCGTGAATCAGTCCAGTAAATAACCACTTCCTGACCGTTTAGAAATGCCCTAGCAACCACCCAGAATAGGAAGACCATAGGTTTTTATTTAACAAATATACATCGAAACACAGCACAGCACTTTTGATTCTCTCTCTTGGTTAATACCTACTTTGTTTGGGTAGAATTACTAGAATGCCAATCTGAATTTGAAAAAAACAAATCCCATCTCTCAACCCCAACACACACACACAGAAACTGGCAGAGCTTCTAGCCGCACTTAAGTCTTTTCTTGTTCACTCTTCCATGCTGTAAGCTCTCTACGCACTAAACAACCATTTGGAGCATCTAAATGGCTGACTGCTCCACAGAACTCTGCCCACAGGGGTACAGACAGGTGACACTTGACGAGAACGTAATTGCTGCAGTTGTGTTGCTGACTGACAAGGTGGACTACTTCACAGAGGCAATAAAATATGCTTGAGATACCAAAGGCAATACTTTAGTGACACTGTGTGGCTTTCTTTTTTGTTGGACATTTATTTCCCTTTTAAAAGACAGATTGTTAAATGCACACACTGCTACCTAGCTACAGTTCTGGAGTCCTGTTTTTGTATTTTTTTTTTTTTTTTTTTAAGGTTTGCACTTTGTTTTAATAGGAAATTGATAGAAAAGTTTTGGTTGCAGGCAGGGCTCAAACCTGCATCACTTGAATTAGCACCAAGGCTTAACGTATCAAGAAAATGTGCATCTAGCACATATCGGGGCATTTCGTCCAAGGTGGGAAGGGTCTCCTAAAAAAAATTGGATGAGAAAAAAAAAATAAATTCATAGTACTTAAAGTAAAACAACACAAATATTACAAACCATGACATAAAAAGCGTAAAAATCACTTGTTTTTCTAAAACACTGACCAACAGAAACACCAGCTGATAAATTTACAGTGGGAGTCCGCGTCTCTCTAGCCTCCCTGAGCACATTGAGTTTTAACAGACCCCCCAAAGCATGTTGTGGGTTTGGTGGGGAATAAATGGCAAAATGTCATGTGAGAGGAGGCAATGCCTGTTTGGCTGTGATTGGTTCATGCGATAAATCCCACCTTGTGTTGTCAGTCTGATGAACAATTTAATAGCGTTAATGGAAAGGTTCATTTAAAAAAGTAAGTAAACAACTCACACACTTAGATATAACTACTTTGTTACATCAAAGTAAGACTTTAAATGGCATGAAAACATGATCTGTTGGACTTTTTAGTGAATAATCAGCTTGGTGAAATTAAAGGTACATCTCAGCATCTGTGACCAGTGTTTACTGAGCTCTGATGACTGATGATCCCAATAACAAATAACTTTATTATGAAAGTGAACAGCTGAACATCAGCTCATAAATAAAATATATAATTGTTTAAATACAAATTTATTGTTTAAATTTTACTGCCTTGAGTTATTATTTTGGAATAAATGTAAAATGCTTATAAACACTAAACTTATATATTTATATAATATTCAGAGACTAATTACGTCAGTAATGATAATTGATATTATATCGCTATAAAAAAAATGTACAGCAGATTACACAAATAAGATGTTTCAGTGATATATAAAAATTCAAACATTTAGGATCTTTATTTTATAAAATACACTACCATTTAAAATTTTTGTTTTTTAAAAGGAGTCTCTTCTGCTCAAGTCTGCATTTATTTGATCCAAAGTACAGAAAAACAGTAAAATTTAATTTTTTTACTTTTTTAAAAAAAACTGCTTTCTATTTGAATACATTTTAAAATGTAATTTATTCCTATGATTTCAAAGCTGAATTTTTAGCATTATTACTCCAGTCACATGATCCTTCAGAAATCATTCTAATATTCTGATTTGCTGCTTAAAAAAAAAAAAAAAAAACAAGTTAAAAACGTTAAATTTTTTTCAGGCTTCTTTGATGAATAGAAAATTCAGTACAGCATTTATCTGAAAAATAAATCTTTTGTAACATTATAAATGTCTATATCATCACTTTTGATCAACCCAAAGCATCCTTGCTAAATAAAAGTATTAATTTCTATTTAAAAAAGTATACTGACTCCAAGCTTTTGAATGGTATAGTGTATAATGTTGCAAAAGCTTAAAGATAAATGCTGTTCAAAGTCCTGACAAAAATCCTGAAAAAAAAAAAAAAAAAAAAAGTTGTCAACTGTTTTAAATATTGATAATAATAATGTTTTGTGAATAGCAAATGATTTCTGAAGGATCATGTGACACTGAAGACTGGATGCTGAAAATTTAGCTTTGATCACAAGAATAAATTACATTTTAAAATATGTCCAGATAGAAAAGGGTTATTTTAAAATAGTAAAAATATTTAAATGCAGGCTTGGTAAGCAAAAGAGCCTTCATTAAAAAAAAAAAAAAAAAAAAAAACATTAAAAATTGTAACTTTTGACTGGTAGTGTAATTATTAAAGTGATCAGCATATCACACTGATTTCTGAAGGATCATGTGACACTGAACACTGGAGTTCTGATGCTGAAAATACAGCTTTTCCATTACAGAACAAGCAAATATATTTTAAAATATTAAAAAAAAAAAAAAAACCAGGACACAGTTATTTCAAGTTATCATAATGTTATCTTTATCTATTTTTGATCAAATAAATACTTCTTACCAACCCCACACTTTTGAACAGCAATAATAAATAAATACTTTTTACGTATCCTGCAAAGACACAAAACCTAACGAATAAGAAAAATAATCTGATAACCCAGAGAACTACATGTAAGGCCTTTAAACTTTTCAAGGCATTTTGGTTTGGGATTTGCACCGTTGCGTGCCAAAAGAATTAGAGATTTCCCTTTGAGGTCAAACCAGGTGAAGAAGCTCAGTGAATTTGGCGCTCTCGCTGTGTGCAAAGCAAAACTCAACGTTTTCATCTCATCAGGTGTGCGATTTGGGATTCAGGTCATGGCGCGCAGTCCCAGATGTGTGCTCTGAGTGACAGATCAGAACAGCGACATTCAGTGAAACATGCTTTTAAACATACACACCACGCTCTCTAACTCTGCTGATTAAAGAGAAACTGATTGTGTCGGAAGGCTGTCGGAATAACACAACCGAGATATTTTGGGAAGAGGTTCTCCTCCCCTACCAAAACTAATAACACAAGGTTTACTTTGGCTGCAATTGCTTTGGCAAACAATATCGCTCGGGAATATGGTGCGAGAACGCAAAAACACTGGGTGATTTTCAGCTCTGCATTTTATATTGCCATTTTATGGTGATATCAGTGATAACTTAGCAATATAGCTGCCTTGCGAGAAGCTAAAAAAGCAGCTTTTACAAGGGTTGGGAAGGGGGGTATTTTCACTTGTAATTGGGGTAGCTTTCATCTTGCCTGACAAGGGGAGCAGCAAGAAAGGAAGAGAACCAAGTGGGAGCTATCACTTCCCCTATTTCCTGGCCCCAGACAAAGCCAGCCAACCCACTGAAGATGATGTATTTCTGATCAAAGAGCTAGAGAGTTGTCAGCGGCCCGGCTAGCTCAGCAACCTGATTGCTCCTGGATAGATTTGTCCCTTTGATCAGAGAATATTCTGACTGCAGGCACTGTTTATGCACTGAGACGAGAGGAGGAGGAGGAGGAGGAGGAGGAGGAGGGAAGAGAAGAATCCAACATTATGAGGCGAGAGGAACAGATAGTATGCGAGAGAGCAAATGCACACTTAAGGCTACTTTGCCTAGGGACTGTGTCTGGCTTATATTTGTTATAATTAGTTGCAGCTAATTAGATAATGCTATCTAACACATCCTCACTCCTGAGCACTATGCTGTGTTATTTCTCTTCCTTCAGCACTTTCGGGTCCCAGTCAGCATTTTGCTGCTGTAAAACACTGAGTATTGCAAGTCATACAAGTTTGAACCATGTGATTAGAACATAAGCTGTGGAGATTCATTTAAATAATGACAGATAAGGGGAATTAAAAACAACTTAAAACAACAATGAACAGATTATTGTTGGGCAATGTTGAAAACAAGGACCCAATAAACAAGATAATTATGTGCAGCCAATAACCAAGCTTTCTAGGTCTTGTCAATGTATATTGCACAATAATGCACAAATATTTAATGGATTTTAGTATATTAAGTGATAAAATGTTTTAAAAATTGTGTAATGTTAACTTAGCGTCCTCTCTGCACATTTGAGATTAACTCCAATGTAAATTCAGTTCAATTTGATGTTTACACAGGCACTATTTACACTACTTAAAATGTACTCTTAGTAAACTTTACTCTTATAAAACTTTAACGAGCAACCAATACCATAGTATTTGTTAGGGCTGGGTAAATAAATTTTAAATCCCACGAATCAATTAGCCTAGCATGTTTTCAGTTAATGGACAGTTGTAGTGTGCCTCCCATCCAATAAATCACAAAATGCTTTGTGCTTTGGTACTTTTCATATGCAACAAAGTCCCAGACTTCAAATTCTGTCCATTTTGTTACATTATTCAAACAATACCGTTTTGGCGCTGCTCAATGTGGAGTGACAGATCGCTAATGCCTCAGTTCATAAAAAGCGGCAATGAACTTGTCGTCTCCTCTGCTGTAATACCATTTTCAGCACGAAATAAATATGAATAAACATTCGAGTATATGTTAAAAGAAAGAGTACAACTTACCGAAATCCGCATCCTGTCTCGTGTAATCCCTCAATCGGTGTTTCAACTGCGCAAAGACGTCAACAGCTTGTAAACAATGTCACGTAACGTCACATTTACCTCAGAAAAAACATTCGGTGACCATACACTTATTAGCCAGCTAGAAAAATAAACCCTAGAGAGGAACGTTTTGCTAAACATATTCACTATATAACATATTATTAATTATAATTTGTTACTGTTCTTCAATGTTTATTTTACGCTTTAATAAATGCGTCAAGTTTTGACAGCCACCGTTTAAATATTATATTTCAAAAACGAATCGTAGTAGAAATATAATTATGTAATTGTATTATTATGAAAACTTAATTGAGTGTAATGGAAGCGTTTCTATACAAAATCAGTTAATTTTAATCTGCGATATAGTCACGACGTGCCAGATGACTCAGCATAATTTACAGCATTGGTTTTTGACTCTTTTTTTTTTTCCTTGAGAAAATTTGGCTGTAGTCTTCCTGATATATATCCAAAATAATCAATATTGAATCCAATTGGAAATCAAATCAAATCACAACCTTGTGAATCAGAATCTAATTGAACCGTGACATTTGTGTCAAAATCAAATTTCAAACTGAAACTAAGCCACATTAAAATCAAATGTTTTTTTTTTTTTTTAGTATTATTATTTAAAAAACTAAAGCTGTTGTTTATCACCATTCGCCCGTTCTTACATATATAGCTGGGTCATTCTATGGAAATGTCCATTTTTTTGTCCCTTACAGAAATATTACACTTGAAAAACACTTTAGAGTTGCAATTTCTTTGTTTTAAAATGAAACTGCATGTTATTTGAACAATTACACCTTCTTGAGCTATCAATATTTGTTTTTTAATTAATTATTTTAGATTCCAAGCACCACAAAACTGCTTGTCCCCACAGCCATGTACAGAGCAAAAGTGCTTTATTTTGAGGTCAAAAACAGGTTTTTCTACCATTTAAAATACGATAATGTATTCATAGTTATCAAATATATGAAGTAAATGGCATTAAAAAATATATGTATGTATATAATGAAAGTAGTGGTCCCCTGGAGTTGTGTCTCTGGTGTTAACGTTTAACAAAAACTGTTTATTTTGAAATAAAAATCACACACAATTTGCTCATTTATCTCATGATTTCATATTAAGCTTTTAGTTTAAGTGAATTGTGTGACTTTTATTGTTAGGTAATTGTAAAAAAAATAAAAAATAAAATAAAACTACAATTCAAATGGATTAAACTACTTAATTTAGTGAGCATATCATGATTGACAACATGTGGTTTGATACCTTGCAGCAGCCATTTTGTAAAATGCTTTTTTTCATGAAAATTGTCACTGGTGTTGCTATCACTGGTATTACCTTCCTTATGGGTAAATAATTGCACAAAAATATGATAATAATAATAATAATATTAATAATAATAATTAAGCTTTTAACATTTAATGTGTTTTCATAAGGTAAATGGAAATCTACTAATGTGATCTAAGTTTAAATGTTAGAACAATAAATATATTTTAAGACATCTTGTCATACCAAAAGTGCACATTTTTGTAGAATGACCCAGCTACTCTTTTCTCAAGTTATCAATATTGACATAAGTGGTCAACTACTGCAACAACTATCAAATTTGGTTCTTACCTGGCAAATTGGGCAAAGTCGTTGAAAACGTAACACTTTACATCTTCACTCCTCAGGTAGGCCAGTGCAGCAACAGTGATCTCGAGCCCATGAAGAGAAGCAATGACTAATTATGCACATTAATTAGCCAAGACATTTGCTGAGTCTTGTTAACTCTTTATATGTGTTCATGTTGTTCTAAATTGACATGGACAGTATGGCTAACCACAGTCAGACAGCCTTACATGTGTTCTGCTCTGGACAGTCAGTCCTTGTGGTTTCATCTGTCTACAAGCGCCGAACGGCATGCTGGAAAAACATACGCAATCTTTTTATCATAACGATTTACATAGACAATATTAATCAAACTAAAAGCTCAGCACAGTAATCCTAGTTTTTATATATTTATTTAGAATAATCACAGTCCCCAGTGGCAGCACTGCTGCAACAGCTACTTTAAAAGAAAAAAATGGAAGGAAAAAAAGTTTGCATTTCCTGAAGGGAATACAAGTGCTTACAATTCAAGTTTTTTGTAGAAAAAGATACTTTGAAGAGTACTTTGATACTTCAAACATAAATATAGACAAACAAGGCAGAAAAAAATAGTTGCATGCAATATAAACAGAGGGGAAAATACCAAATCTCAATAAATACGTATTAGTATATAGTATATAAAGTATATAGTATACATATTAGTATATATAAATACAGGTACAGGTAGTAAGAACACTGTAGGGCCCTATGAAATCCGTGTTTTTTTTGTTTTTTTTGTTTTTTTTTTCCAATTTCCGTTTGAATTTTTCTGGATTCAGTTTTTTTTTCCCCCGTTTTAATTTTTCTAAACTCCTTTTTAAATTAAATTATATTAATCTAAAAGCAATAATTAATTAAAATCATGAAACGTATACAATTTCACATCAATTAATTAAACAAAAAAATTACATGTTTAATGCGCTATGAAATGCTTTCTCACCATATGTTTTATTGTTATCAAATTCAGTTTTAGCATGCCTAATTTTAGTACATGCATAATTTATTCAATTGTGTTTTTAAATTTTCTGGTTATCAAATGAAAGCATAAAACATTCATTACATTTCTCTTTTAATTATTGAAAATTAAGCAAACTTTATTTTTTGGCAAACAAAGGGGATTTAGCTACTATCAAAATTAAAACATGGAAGAAATGTTGTGAGATCATACCCTAAAAAAATATTATTTGTTTCATTTTAGCAGTAGTAATATTATTAGTAGGCTACGTAAATTCTACTGAACAATAGTAATATATTTCTGGCGCAACGTCTTAAACCAGACTTTTATTTTGACGGGTTGCCGTGACTACCTTTACAGTTCTGTGTGTATAGGATATGACGCTAGTTTTACTCAAATGGAACGATCAAATGCTCATGAAGTGACTCTTAGAGCAGTTCTGAAAATGTTGTTCATGTATTTATGTCCTCATTTAGTGAGATGGCAGACACTACAGCCACCACAAACGTCACGCACGTTTCAGGGTGTGTAGCAAACAAATGCGCGCATCTGCGCTATTCATAAACACAGAGCCACGCAGAACATGCCGAATTCATATTTAAATGGTATTTTTGCGGCTTAATATTTACAGATACTAGTCCATATCGCGGTTTGATTTAAGTGTAATGACCTACTTTTTATTAAATCATTCAAACTTTGGCAAATTCCGTGACATCATTCATTATTCGTTATTCATTAAATTCCGTTTTTTAGGATCGGATTCCGCGAATCCTTCCGCGTTTTTTCTTTATGTGCACAGAGAAAACAAAAAGAACAACTTTAATTAATAATTTCTAAAGTTAAAACAGTCTGAGTTCACATCTGCAGCAACTTTTTTGTCTAGTGTGTAAATCATCTCAAATAAAACCTAGACATGCTGTCTATGCAGAATCATTAAGAAACTTAATATCTGTATGCAGTAAGGATCTTTTTTTTTTTTTTTTTTACTCGTCTTCTTTCATTATTGGTAGCTTGATACTATTTCCAGCATCATGCCATGCTAGCAATAAGGACGGTGATTATGTAAGTCCTGCTTAGCATATGTGACGGCTGGATTTGGGTCAAACAGCGACGCAGAATCCAGGTCATTTCTGACAGCTGATGAAACCCGAACTCATCGGTGCTGTTGTAATGATGTATTTATGAGTAGGAAGGGATCTCTGGGTAGAGGGGGCCGAGCACGACGCTCTCAGTAATGACAGATTACTTCCTCTAGTGTGTGTGAGTGTGTTTCCCAGTCCTCTTAGCCTCTGTTGGTTCTTCTTTGCTTTACCTGCCAGCCAAACCTTTCATATCCCTGTGTAAGGGGGGTTAAATGTTGCATTATTAATATATGAATCACTCCTCAGAAAAGAAAACACGTATGATTTACCCACAGGGCAGTTCTCAAACGGCTGGTCTGTGTATCAAAAGACTACACAGTCTTCGATCCAGGGCCATTTTGTTCTGAGATTTATAGACGGTTTGGAGTGATTGATATGTTGAGTCTTTCATGAATATATCTGATGGGAGCCTGTTTCCCACAATGTATATACAGGATCAAGGCTGATATATGACTGAACAATAGATAGGGGTCAATGTGCAAAAAAAAGTGTCCATTATTAAAAAAGAAAATAAATAAATGAATAGGGGTTAATGCCAAATAAGTGTGTCCATAAAACAAAATAAAAAAAAAAAGTTTAGAAAGAAAGAAAAAGAAAATAGCATCATGCCAAAAAAGTCATCAAAATAAAATAAAATGAAAATAAAATAAAAACCAATCAAAACAATATTTTAAAAGAATAAATGTACTGTTTGTATTCATATTTTTAGTTGCAATGGTTTGAAACAACCATTTTCAATAATTATATATATATATATATATATATATATATATATATATATATATATATATATAAATATATAAATATATAAATATATATGGTGAAAATTTAAAAGTAAAAACACCTTCCTTACACAATCAATTTATACGAGTTTACAGATCCTTTTTTAAAAATATTGTTATATTTATTTTCGAAGAAAAAAAAAATGGAAAACTACACAATTGAATTATTTTATTTTATTTTTTTCAATGTGATATCAGGGCAGTTGTATTACTCAGATATTTTTTACTTATTTGTGTGTATGAATTGATTTTATGTATTATATTTTATGTATTATAAATTAAATAAATTGTATTATTGGATAAAATTACTTTAGATTAATACATACATAAAATACATACATAAATAAATAACAGCATCATGCAAAAAAAAAAAAAAAAAAAAAAAAAAGTGTCCAATAAATAAATTAAAACAAAAAAAAAAAAACTATGCAACCCTAACGACCCCATTTATTTAATTACGTATTATTGAATAATAAATAACCGTATCATTGGATAAATAGATCAAGACCAAAAAAAAAAAAAGAAAGAAAAAAATGAATGAATGTGTTCATAGCAATACTAGAACTATTGCATGTTATAATACACCAACATTGAGAGTCACAATGTTAGCTTCCACAAATATTAGCTATAGCTGCTATCATTCTCCGCAAACATCACAGTGCATTATTTAACACAAGCTTGCAGTGTCAACACTTTTATTTCTACCATGCGCTGAGGCCTCAACTCCGCTTGTCCTTTCTGACAAATGATTTCCTCTTTGGCATTTACACAGAGGCAATTCATTTTTTGCGTTACAATTTACATGTAACATACGCATCAGAATGGCCGAGACCCATCACGTCACATATGGCTTTTGTTCGCAAGTGTCAACCAAACAAGGGAAATGTTACCGAAGGCATCCCAGCTAATCAAAGCCATTCAAAAGTTGTACGGCACCAGATCTGTCTGTGAAACCTGACATTTCTTGGTGAAGAAACACATTTAATACGGCCCTGTCTTCTGTGCGCGCCGTGTAAAGTTTAATGAGCACCTTTTGTGGCAGGACATGAATAATGTATACATTACCCCACTTTAAAGCATACATGCCGCATGTGTCTTGAGAACGGACAGGAGGCGCAGTGATGGACTGGTGAAATTAAAAGCCTGAGGGGGGAGGAGAAAAGTTAAAGGCTCCACATTACGGTCGATTGTGTCACCACGTCGCTTCCAATATAAGTGGGAAGATGGAAAAGATGCCTGCCCACCCACCCCCCTCCAGCCAAGTCAATCCTCACCAAAGATGTTCGTTTACGGGCAAAACGAATGCACTGAAGGGTGAAGCCACAGCCGAGATATAGAGTTTCCCAAGGCATGAAATACTTCCAAAGGCTTCTGTCTGGGCAAATGTTCCCAATATGAACCCATTTACTATTAAAGGAATGGTCCACTCAAAACTCAGACCTAACACTAATGTGTTTTTGGTTGAAATACATCAATGTCTGCCTTGGAAAAACCTTCACCATACACATTCACAGACATAAACTGAATGAAAAAGTTTATTACATTACATTAGGTATATGCTAACCATCCAAAACTGTTCAAGGTGTGTTTGAAATCACATGACGCAAAACAGTATGCTCTATTGTTTGAATGCGTATAGTATGAGTGATTAGGGGTTCAAGCGCCTAGCGCTGAAACCCTATTGTAATTGTTAGAATGGTCATGGATCAGCGATCTCTGATTGTGCAGACCAAACCGTAAGCCGTAGAGACCTGAAACTTGGAGGGATGGTAGTACTCACACCGCCTACAACGTCACCAAGGCTCACCCCAATCGGCCTGACGGGGGCCCTACAGCGATCAAAAGTATGAAATCACTCCTAAACGCTCAGTTGCGTGCTCAAGTGTCTTATGTTGTTGGAATCCTTGGCTCACACCGGACAAAACACATGCTTCAGATTTGATTATGAGTATTTCACATTTTTTGAAAAACCTACTTTTGCGAACGAGTCCTGGGTTATTCGTCGATCGGAACCAAACCAGCGCAGAAAGTTTCTCTGGAAAGTGAATATTAATAATTATCAAAAAAACTTTAACTTGCGACTCACCGTCGCAAATGGGTGCCAAAACTTACGAAAGGGGCAGGGCCACTTTTATTAAATTGCCTATAACTCCTGAACTGAATGAGATATCTCTGGCAAACTCAAAACACATATTTAAGAGCTCAATCTGAAGTCACAGGAAAAAAAATTGCAGAGCTTGGCCACTTGGTGGCACTATAAGAGGAAAAAAAAAAAAAAAAACATAAAAATGGCTATAACTGCGCAACCATTTTTCCTATCAACATGAAAATCCCTATGCACAGACTTGGTCGGAAGTGCCACAAGTGTCTACAAGGATACTTGCGTATCAATCAGGAAAAAATCTGGAAAAAACACTACAGCAATTCTCTGGACTCTCTAGATTAATAATTATCAGAAAAATGTTGAAATTTACCCTTTGGGAAGCTATAAGGGGGTCGTTTAGAAAAAAATATATATATATATATTTTTTTTTTTTTTAAACAATATACAGTACCATTCAAAGTTTGGGATCAGTACGTTTTTTTCTTTCTTTATTTGAAAGAATTTTTTTTGTTTTTTTTTTTCCCCAGCAAGGATGTGTTTACTTGATAAAAAGTGATAGTAAAGACTTACATTGCTAGAAAAGATTTCTATAAATGCTGTTCTTGTTAACTTTTTGTTCAAAGAATCCTGAAAAAAATTATCACAGGTTCCAAACAAATATTAAGCTGCTCGACTGTTTCCAACATTGATAATAAATCAGAATTATTCATATTAGAATTATTTCTAAGGGGTTAAGTGTAAAATAAAATAAAATAAAATAAAATGGTTTCGGAATGACACACAGTACTCTAAGTGTAAATAAAAAAAAACAACAGAAATGCCCCTTTAAAATGCTGACCGATTATGTAACTCTGTAAGAAGATGGTGTTCTGTATCCACAGATATATTAAATAATGTACTTTAGAGAAAAGAGAAAAGTATACAAGGAAACTGCTTATGTAATACACGTGACCTAGTGACAATATGCGACCTAGATTTCCTGAAAGCCACAGTATATATTACCTGTAAGGTAATATGCTGATGTTACATTTATATGCTGTTATGTTATGTTTACGACCTTCAAAAAAGCAAAGATAAATAACAATAACTTCACAACACAGTCATCTCTCCCCTTCCATTTTTATCCAGCAAACCTGCGCCATATGCGACAGCCCCTGGCCCCTTTGATCATGTATAAGTGCAGTACTTCCCCCTTCCAATACATCCCTCCCTCCGCACACATGGCTCACCTAAGCCGTCTGTCATCCAGCCCTGTAACCGCCTGCTCTGCTCACTAAATTAGATATCTCCTGAGCAAGTCCTGCTGCTCGACTGAGCCTCATTGAGGAGATTGGTGGGCCTCTATCTTCTGAAAGATCTTCCCCTGTTGAATAAGCAATGCAGCGTCCTTCTGGCCTGCCCAGGGCAACCCTCATCGGTGCTCTCCTCCGCTCCCCACCCCCAACAGATTGCCTTCCCAGCTACTCTCAGTCAACGCGGCCACGCTGATGCACAAAGAGTAGATGGGCTTAGCCGCTGGGTGATGGATGCATTTTCATGGCCATCTCTGTTATCTCTCCCGAACAGGTTCCTGACTTCATTCTCTTCCTTTTTCTGCCCCTTCTACCCTCTCCGCCCCCAAGCCTTTTCTTTCGCCCCATTTTCTGAAGGTCAATCATTAATACAACTGTGCATTAGTGCTGACCTCATGACCCCTCAACCTGAAAGCCTCAAACTCGAATATTGAGCACTTGGACCCTTGTTCAGGTCCAGGGGGCCAAGTTTTCAAGGTCAAGGACTGAATGACCTGGATCCCAAATAATGTGGAGGGGCCCACACTCTTCAACGTCTCCATGGACACGGTTCAGCGAGGCCCCCTACGCTGATTGGCTATGCAGCGCATCTTCAAGTTAATCAATGAGCTTCACACAATGGGAAAAAACAAGGAAATTTATCAATAACTGACACTTTGGGCCCCACTGCTATTTCAGCATTTCAGCTATGTAAAAACGAAGCAACCTAAATTACACACATTTTCTAAGAAAAAATAAAAAAAGACAAATGCTCCAACTTCAGTATCAAAAAAACTAATAAACTAAAAAATAAAAAATAAAAATAAAATAAAAATGCCAATAGGGTCTATGCCACTGAATGTCCACACTAAAGAGAAGGAAAACACTTCTAAAATCTAGTTTAAAACATGTAAGCTTTTAGAAATGTATTTTTTTACATTCATGTTTTCTAAGTTTTAAAAAACATTTTTAAAACATCATGTGGTGTACGTAAATATTACATTTTTGGCAAGTTGCACCGCATGACATTTTATAATCTGAACTAAACTTGCCTTGTCAAATACATCTGAAATATCAGATATCTAAAACTAAGCGATTTATTGATTTTGGTGGTCGCATCACATAACTTGGCGCACGCAAGGTTGAGCATTAAAGAGATAGTTCACCCAAAAATGAAATTTCTGTCATGTCATTTCAAACCTGTAAGACTTTCATTCATCATTAGAACAAAAATAAAGATATTTTTGATGAAATCTGAGAGCTTTCTGACCCTGCATTGGAAGCAATGCAACTGACACGTTCAAGGCCCAGAAAGGTAGTAAGGAGTAGTGGTCGACCAATGTGTTTTTCAAGGCTGATGCAGATTATTACAGTAGTAATCAAGTAGACAGATGACCGATATTTTGAGCCGATATATTTCTGGTGTAAAAATTAAAATTTATGTAAAAATTAAGAATAACAAGGGCTCTGACAAAAACTCTTTAAATGCTTTTAAATTATTTTAATCGGCAAATCAGTTTTGAAAATGACAGATACCAATAATCCTAAAATTGCACACACCAATATTCAGCCAGGCCAATAATCAGTCAACCCCTAGTGAGAAAGCTCTCATATTTTATCAAAAATGTTTATTTGTTTTCCAAAAATGAACAAATGGCCTTCGGGTTTGGAACAACATGAGGGTGAGTAATTAATAACAGAATTTTCATTTTTTGGTGAACTATCCCTTTAACAATGTTTTGTTAAACATATTTTGCCTAAGAATTAATAATATTATTATAAATAATATATATTAAAAGATTATGCCTGCTTAATAAAGTGTACTTTAAGTATATTATGTTTTTTCTTCACTATCATACCAGGACAGATATCACGCTCTGACTTTATGCCTCACAAAAATAATCGCAAACATATTTTAATTCAGAAATCAAAAACACGCATCCTTAAAGGAGAACTCCACTTCCAGAACAACAATTTACAAATAATAAACTCACCCCCTTGTCATCCAAGATGTTCATGTCTTTCTTTCTTCAGTCGTAAAGAAATTATGTTTTTTGAGGAAAACATTTCAGCATTTTTCTTCACAAAATGAACTGATATGGTGCCCCGATTTTGAACTTCCAAAATGTAGTTTAAATGCAGCTTCAAACAATCCCAAATGCAGTTGTAAACGATCCCAGCCAAGAAAGAAGGATCTTATCTACTGTAACGATCGGTTATTTTAATAAAAATAATACAATTTATACTTTTTAATGCCAAACGCTCATCTTATCTTACGCTTCCCAGACTGTTTTTGTTCCGGTTCATGACAGTTAGGGTATGTCGAAAAAACTCCCATCTCATGTTCTCCCTCAACTTCGAAATCATCCCATATCACTGTTTTACCTTTTTTGTTAAGGGTGTTTGATCTTCTTTGCATGCTCACTTTGCACAGTACTGACTGGGTCAGTACTTCTGCAGCGATGTAGGATGATTTTGAAATGATTTTGGAAGTTTTTTGAAGTTCTTACTAACTGGATTTAAATCCGCCATCAAAATGATACATTTAATTATTCCAGCTGCTGTGAGAAAAGGCTATAAATGATCCAGCACCTGCAGCATCCTCATATGTGATATAGCCTACAAGCCGGGACGCCTTCTTTATGTTTACAGTCGTGACATAATAACGCAGCGACATGCTCGAATTTCCCTTGAATTCCTACTAGTACCACTCTAACTAAAAAACATTATTTTAAGCTTACTGTTGTGAATCAGGCTCAAGTAAGGAGATAGTTTTGAACACTAGTTATGTACTTGATCAAAAAATTGATTTCAGGTAATTTCAACCCAAAAAAAAGTTATGGACTGCAGCTTTAAAGAGGTTTATTCAAGTCATTGTGCTTTGCATTTTCTACACATTTGAATAAATTCATTAACCACAGAAGAGTTGAACGCAGGGACCTCACAGCTGAATCTTGGCAGCAGACTAAACACAATAAATAAGCTGGATAACACTACAAATGGCTTATCCGAGGTTGAACGTAGGTTCAGATATAAATTCTTAACGATCTTACTGTCTAGAGCACATTAGGCCAGACATAGCTCTTTTCACAGCATTGGCGAGATTTTGTTTTACGTGTCTTCATTCACTATTAATGAAACAATACATTGGATTCTTAATTAGTCAACCAAAAGAGACCCCACAGTGTTATATTGTGTCCTGAAACAAGGAAATATGAACCCGGGGGTTTTCATTGCTTCAGCATTTTCAAAATGAAGAGAGCACAGAGAACTGCCATCACAACCAAACATACCAGAACACATTCATTTTGAACAAGCTTCTTCATCACAAGCAGTGGTGTTTGGCCCCAAACAAAACCCTCCTTCATTCCTGCAAACTCGGCATTTCGGGCCTCCCTCTCACAGCTCTGGAGTTTCAGCAGAGCCTTGATGTATCGCATATCTCTGTGTTTTTCCTGCATGGCCGTGTCTGGGAGCCAAGGGTCAAAGGGTGAAATAAAGCAGAAGCTATTTAAAGTCTGACAGGGCCTTGAAAGTCAGAACTCACTGCTGTCCCTGCAGCCATACTTGTACTGAGGCCCCGTCCAACAAAGGTGCGGTTTGTTACAAACTCAAAAAAAAAAGAAAAAGATACATGAGAGAGGATTATTGGGGGCTCTCTTGACCCTTTAACCCCCTGGAGAAAAACAGTTTTCAATTTTTACCAGCTGGACAAGTCTAGTTCACACACAGGGAGTAAGTGTGAGTGTTGGACATGCTTTAAAAACACGGGAATAACTTATGAGCATTATTGCGGTGTGGCCATCGACATGCTTGCAACACACAGACCATAAATCACTTTTTTGGATTACACGCCATTTATGATAGTCAATATCAGCAGAACGCAAAACCCCCGGACACCA
Organism: Cirrhinus mrigala; assembly: GCA_036247105.1. Lineage (NCBI taxonomy): Eukaryota > Metazoa > Chordata > Actinopteri > Cypriniformes > Cyprinidae > Cirrhinus > Cirrhinus mrigala. The sequence goes on from CM070023.1 coordinate 25,252,843, forward strand.
TGCATGCATACAGACACTGACCTTAACCAGATTAAATCTATATGTCATGTTAAATCATTTACACTTGAGTCCAAAGCAAGATTCGCGATATTGCTTGAAACAGCGTTTTTTTTTTTCCTATTGAAAGATAGGCTATTTTTCATTTACAGCAGGAGATCGAGAAATGCGGGCTGTGTGCTGTTTGCTAAACATATCATCAAATCTTGTAAAGCCTGCTTAATATTTAAAGTCCTGGCTATCCGGGCTAATGGCACAGGGCAAGAATAAGCTATTATAAAGTCAATAGTTTTATTAAGACAAATGATGGCATGGAGAAGAGGTTATTCTGATTAGTCTGGTTCATGCTTTTTAAAGGGGCAGATGTACAATAAGCTTCTATATCAGAACTGTGTTTTTCAACAGAATTCTCACTTTTGTCTTAAAAAAAAACAGATGTTTTTCAAATCAGATCTTCTAAACAACAAAATGTCAAGACGCATTGCATTGTGAGATACCAAGACATCCCAGGATTTTTCTCCATAAAGTGGACTTCAATGGGGATCAACCGGTTGATGGTCAAAATTGCAGTTTCACTGCAGCTTCAAAGGGCTCTAAACCATCCCAGCCGAGGAATAAGGGTCTTATCTAGCGAAAACGACGTCATTTTCTAAAACAAATATAAAAATGTATATCGTTTTAACCACAAATGCTCATCTTGCACTAGCTCATGATGGAAAGGTCACACGTGTCGTAGGCGGAAGTACCGCCCAAGTGTTTACATAGCGAACGCCCTTTACAAAAAAAACCTAAAACAATGATGTCGGACAATTTTAAAGTTGGAGGAGAAAAAGAGATGAAGTTTTCCACCCTAGCCTACCTTTTTGAACTGAAATACACAGACGAAGTACAAACCACGCGTGACCTTTCCAACATGACTACACAATTCACAGTAAGTTGCAGAACTAGTGCAAGACAAAAATTTGTGGTTCAAAAGGTACATACATTTTTATTTTTTTGGAAAATGACTGATCGTTTCACTAGATAAGACCCTTATTCCTCAGCTGGAATCATGTCGAACCCTTTGAAGCTGCACTGAAACTGCAATTTGGACCTTCAACCCACTGATCCCCACTGAAGTCCACTATACGGAGGACAATCCTGGAATGTTTTCCTCAAAAACCTTAATTTCTTTTTTCGATGGAAGAAAGAAAGACATGAACACCTTGGATGACATGGCGGGTGAGTAAATTATCACTAAAGTTTGATTTGGGAAGTGAACTAATCCATTAATTTGTCTAATTTTAAGTGGATTGTCAAATCAGATGCATTGCATTATGGGATACAAAACCTTTCATTCCATAACATAAGAACTAACTTTGCATTGCAGAAACGGTAAGACTGGTATGGTAGTACACTATTTTGAACACTGCTGGTCTTCCTAAACCTAAAACATTCGGGCTGCTGACACACCAGTGAAGTTCTGAGTAAGAACAAAGTGCAAACAGAGTTCCGCAGACACTCTGGCAGCAATAAAACTGCATTCAGATGAATAATGTGACTTTTAAATACAGTAGATTAGTATTTTGACTACGTTTCATGAGTCTGTCCAAGCTACTGAGACCAAAAGAGCATGAATCACCCAGCTTTGTCTCCTACAGTGTGCAAGCTTAATTCAGCATGTAGCCAAAGCTGTAGACCAAACAGCACATTAGCATCTCCAAAATCTTATGATGATGTAGGCGTTAATTGCTTTGACGCCCTAAATCTGGCAATAATCCTTATTAAACTCAACTTGCATGTGATTTAAAGAGCACACAAGCACATCTGGCTCCCATCAGAGGTCATCATCTGCCAGAAACACAACCGGCTGCTAAAACATGGGGCGTTGCTTGAGAACTTGAGAGCTTGAGAACAACAGCAATCCACAACACTAAACCAATACACATTTTTCTAAAATGTCTTATGTAAAGCAGGGCTCGACAATAAGGAGTGCCCGATGGCCCGGGGCCAGCGTGTAAGACGCTCGGGACAGTTGATGAATCTGTCGCTGGCCAGATCGGGCCACTGCTGCATCGTCACCAAAGTTTATAATTTGCACGCGTTTTTAAGCCTTGTTCATTTAAAATTTCAAGCGATCACAGAGAGACGTGTCTCTGATGGACAAATATATAAAAGTATACAGATGTACCGATTGACTTGACATATTTCAACCGATCTCTGTTCCGGGCTTGCACACAAACTGCATGCAATCATCAAAATGTCATGTGTGTGGAAATATTATGAACTCTTTAAACATCTGTTAACAGAGTCCAGAGACGCTGAAGATGAACGCAAAGAGGGAAAAAATACTGTATCAGGCAGAGCAAGAACACGGTTCACAATGCGCAAAATATTGGAAATATTATACTACATATTGAAACGGGGTTTATATTAATGCATCTCTGAGGGGAACTGACTGTTTTAGGAAATGTTTACATGGCATTTTCTTTTTATTTGCCTCTGTATAATGCATTTAAAGTAGCATTCATCAACACGGCGCTGCTTTGTTTACAACGGTAACCAGGGAAACGCTGTATCATTATTCCATAAGCGCCACCTGCTGACAGAGGCTGAATTTGCGTTCATTCAGGCCGTCTGCTGTTTTTCCCTAAAGCATCTTTTCATTGTAATAAAATAATAATAATATTTAAATAATTTTTGAACAAACAAATAATGTTTGAACTTCATATTTGTTAGTAGGTTTTGCTGTGATATCAAAATTGGAATTGAAAATTATACAATTTAATTGGTATGTAAAATTTAATATAAGCTTATTTATTAAAATAAAAGATAACATGGGTCAAAAGCAAAGATAACGGCAACTATTTTATTTTTTTATTTTTTATTTATTTATTTATTTATTTATTTTTTTTGTGGCAGGGCCAGTGAAAATTTTGACTGGGGAAGAAAAAATGTGAACCACTGGCCCGACCAGGCCAGTAGAAAAAAATCCTTAGCGTTGAGCCCTGCATAGGCAGCCTACTTAAATCAAAAGCTAACTGATTTAATTTAGGAGCATGATTTCACTAGTCATCTATGGAAAGAAAGATGTCACATGACAACACTATCCAGAGGGATGACCTCCACTGGACCATCTGCTCTTGTCTTCTTCACTTTATTTTTGCCGTTTTCCACTACTACTGTATTTTTATGCAGAGAGAGTCTTGGAGGGCCATTGCAAATCTTCAAAACAAAACAGGCCTTTCATGTCTTTCTACTTTGGTCTTTTTCCTCTGAAACACACGCTCGCGTGCACTCTGACACATTGACAGGCGGCAGGAGTCAATGCTGTGGTTGACCTCCATGGCCAGTGGTTTGGTTCACTGAGTGTGAGGCTCCACAACAAAGAGTAGTGAACTCAGCAGCCCTGACCTTCCGTACCTCTCCTCCTCACATCTGGCCAGCCAAGCAGGCAACACGAAAACACTGCAAATAGACACAAAACAACCAGCTTCTCACTAACTTGGGCACAGCTTTAATTGAGGTAGGGGCTATACCTGATGTACTCCAAGACAGAGGTTTTCAAATTGATAGAACAAAAGTCTATGGATCAGAAGAATGAACAAAATAAAAATACGCTTTAACCCTAAATTTAACCCTTTAACCCTTTCCATGTCAAATCAACTAAACTTTGGAAACTTCAAATTTTTCATTTTGCTAATATTTTTTTCTGTAGAAAGGCAAACGTAAACAGTGATGAAAGCCAAAATATTAAATATCACAGATATGTACATTTTTGCTGAGTGTCAGGTCAAAATCACAATTGTCATCTTTGATGAACCAAATTAGAGAGATGTAAAAATGATTTTAGAAAGATGGCAGCATTTTTATGTGACACTGAACCACAAAACCAGTCATACGTAGCACAGGTATATTTGTAGCAATAGCCAACAATACATTGTATGGGTCAAAATTATCGATTTTTCATTTATGCCAAAAATCATTAGAATATTAAGTACCGTACCTACCGTAAATATATCAAAACTTCCATTTTTGATTAGTAATATGCATTGCTAAGAACTTCATTTGGACAACTTTAAAGGCGATTTTCTCAATATTTTGATTTTTTTTGCCCCCTTAGATTCCAAATTTTCAAATAGTTGTATCTCGGCCAAATATTGTTCTATCATAGCAAACCATACATCAATGGAAAGCTGATGATGTATAAATCTAAGACAATGTATAAATATCAATTTTAAAAAAACTGACACTTATGACTGGTTTTGTGGTCCAGGGTCACATATTATTGACCTACATCTCTTAGTAAAATCTGTTGAGCTTAGAAATTTTTGTTTTATTATATGGCAAAAGTGACAGTTCAAAAATGACAAAGCAAATTTTGTGTTTTCAAGCCTGTAACTCAAGAAGTATTAAAGGGGTCATCGGATGCCCATTTTCCACAAGTTGATATGATTCTTTAAGGTCTTAATGAACAGTCTATAATATACTTTGGTTAAAAATTCTCAATGGTAGTGTAAAACAACACCCTTTTTACCTTGCCAAAATCAGCTCTGCAAAAATCATCCTGTTCTGGTCGAGGCTGCTTTAAATGTTAATGAGCTCTGCTCACCCCGCCCCTCTCTTCTCTCTGTGGAGTGACGAGCCTGTTTACTTTAGCTGCATTTAGCCGCTAAACTTGCTAACAATCACGTTATTAGGAAAGGCGATCGCAAAGAAAAAAAAAACCCTTATACTCACTTCTGCTGTAAGTGAAGCCGGATCACAAATGATTTGCGCGAACATAAATGCATTTGTGTAGATCGGGAGGCGCATTCCATTCACAAACAAAAGTAACCCACTGCATCTTCAGCGGCTCAGACGTTGGGAGTAAATAGCGACCACTATGTTAATATTACATCCAGCAACACAACACCTCAATCGATCAATTGGAGATATTCTTGTCTAACTTACATCCCTGCTTCGTCATTGAAACAATGGAGGTCGGACTGTTACACCTGATTTAAGGCGGGTCTGAGGTAAGACGCTCATGTCAATCAACTATCGTGGGAGCGGCCTCTGTCAGTGTGACGCCTGAGAACGGCTCGATTTGAAAAAGGGGATATTATTTTTACAGATTAATTAAAAACCACTGCATGGATTTTTATCATTATAGAGTAGATACATACACTGCCAACACACATTAATGTTTCAAACAACATGTAAAAGTGAACTTTGCATCCGATGACCCATTTAAAGACGACTTAATATCCTTTTAGATTCTGATTCGTAACAAACTTTCCTTTTGATATTTTCATTTTAAAGGCCCTCAATGGTTCAGTCCCAGAGATATAAAAATCTTATTGCGGCTTCATGAGCAAACTGGACAATTGTTCACATTTTCAGTGGTCAAAAACCAAATGTGGGTTGCTAAAGAACAACTAGAATTGTATCTCACTGTCTTCTGTCATAAATATTATTTTTCCAAAGCTGTCATTCCTGTAACACTAAAAGTATTCAAGGTATCTTAATATCCTTCTAGATTCTTATTAATAAACTTTTCTTTTGGAATCTTCATTTTTAAGGACATACATGGTTCAGTTCCATAGATATTGATAACCCCAATATGACTTCATGTGCAATTTTTGAATTTTACCCATTTTAAATGCTCAAATTTGCACACAGCTGATAAGAGTTGAGTTGTCACAGAATGACCATTTAGGGTTCAAAGACAGAGTAGGACATTCTCATAAAAGTACATATTAGGGATGAGTATTTTAGTAATCTGGATATTCAAGTACTTGGTTGATAAATCAAAAATGTAACAAAACCAGAATTACATTAGCTCTGTTATGCAATAACCAATCCTCAAAGTAGGCATGGATATAATATAGAATCATCACCATCAACCAGCACAGCTACTAACATCCCTGAAGAGGATAAAGTTTCAGATGGCCTAGGCTATGAAAGAAAAAAGGCAGCTTTTAAGCATGTGTTGACACTAGGAGCTTTGACAGAAATGTGCAGGAATTCCTTCTCAACCTTAAAGTGGATTTTCTCTGGCCAGCAAAGAAGTAGGAGGCACTCAAGGAAGGCCCACTTGATAAAACTTGAAAACAATTGAAAAAGACCTATCTAAGAAATGGTCAAATGAATCGAGAGGAAATGTTCTGTGGAATTTCAATTCAGAGAAACCTTGACGCCTACAACTCTACTGATTACACATCTTACTAGCTACGTTTCCATCACAATGTTTTTATGCGCATTTTGAAGTAGAGAATCAGAAACGAGTGACGAAAACACCTATGCTATGGGACTCGATAACTTGACTAACCAGAGGACCGATCTCATCGCACAGCATCTGAAATGTTGTTATGGTCATTCTGAAGTGCCTGAGGAAAGTCTGTCAACAAAGTATTTCGGTATAATTGCCAACCAGTACTGTCTTGCACGACTTCCCAAGACTCCCAAACAGCACTGACCGCATTTATTTTAGTTTCGTCTGCTCTCTCTGAGGCGCACGTAATTTATTATATATGAAAATTATTATATTTAGGGCTGGCCGATATAGCAAAAAAGTAAAATCTCGATTTTTTCAGAACGTTTGAAGGATTCTTGATTTTATATGATTTTTAACTAGTCAACATGAAAATGTAACTACAACATGATTCAAGTAACTTTTTCTTTACTAACCCTCTAGTTAAAGAAAATTCTATTCCAATTCCACACATGAAGTTGTCAGCATGATGTAAATGTTAAACATCTTGTACAAACTTGTCTTATACATATATGTTCTGAAACAATGTGAAAAATGCTTAAAAAAAAAAAAAAAAAAAAAACCTCGAGTGTCAAGGTAATACAAATTCAAAATGACTGAAGGTATAACACCAGTAGACCATTATTAACTATAAATGTTCTGTACAAACAATGAACAGCAGCTTTCAGTCTGTCATCATGATGCAAACATGAAATATCTGACATACAGTAGCAGTTCTTCACAGGTTTTTTTTACTCGATTACGCTGCTTTTACATCGTTTTTTTACTGACTGCTTCACTCGTGTCTCTTGCAACGTCTCATGCAGGAAACAACATCATAAAAACGCGATGCTCAAGTTAAGAGAAGTTAAATCCCATCTTCTTACATTTTTTTTTTTCCACCACCCGTGTTGCATCCTTGTCAGCCAAAAGCGCATTCGGTGCGAATGGCGACTAGCGTTATGAGCACGTCACATGTGAGTGGATAATCACGTGTGCCGACACGCGGTTGGATCGTTTTTTTTCTCTTTACTGTTATCATTGGCATATTGTCAAAGTGTCTAATTCTGTTTGGTAATATTTCTATTCAAAAAAGGGAAAATTGCAATTCCTCAATTTCTAAAATATAAAATCATGGTAAAACATTAAATTCGAATGAATCGACAAAAACAGAAAAATCTCCCAGAAAAATCTATATTCAGTGGCTTCTTCTACTTTTAGTGGCAGTTTATCAGGATGTGATGATTTTTTTTGTTCTTTGACTCAGATGTAGGGCTTCATGATAAATCAAAATGAAATCGTTATCGCGATTAATCAAAAGCTGCGACATCTTTCTCAGGCGCATCTTTCAGTGAAGCGTGGTTCTGTGATCAGCAGTAAATCTCCATCTGAAGGCCAGAGGGCGCTCTCATGCAAAGACTCCAAATACGCCCGAAGAAGAAACCCAGTAAATCACAATCGCTGCAGCTGAATAAACAGGAAATTTAACTGCTTTCATTGATTCAACGTGACTAATAATCATATGACTACGACAATGTATGGTTTTAATGTATGGACGACTTATTATTATAACTTTCCTTATAATACAGTATACAACAATGCAATGTCTTTATCACCGCTTACAATACTATGAATACTATGCGTGCTTTATTCTGTGTAAAAAGCCACATCATCTCACAGAAAGATTTATTTCAAACACTCGACTGACGTTATTAAGTGAGTTTGGAGAAAAAACATGTTACTAAAGAAGAAGTCCACTTCCAGAACAACAATTCACAAATAATTTACTCACCCTCTTGTCATCCAAGATGATCATGTCTTTCTGTCTTCAGTCATAAAGAAATTATGGTTTTTGAGGAAAGCATTTCAGGATTTTTCTCCATATAATGGACTTCATTGGTGCCCCAATTTTGAACTTCCAAAATGTAGTTTAAATGCAGCTTCAAAGGGCTCTAAACGATCCCAGACGAGGAAGAAGGGTCATATCTAGCAAAACGTTCAATCATTTTTTTCGGAAAATAAAAATTTGTATACTTTTTAAGCACAAAAGCTTGTGTAGCACTAACTAGCTCTGGGATGCGCGTTCACGACGCTACGTACTATTGAATCATGTCGAAAGGTCACGCAGAACGTAGTCGGAACTACAGACCTAGTGTTTACAAAGCGAACGAACAACGACTAAGGAAGTGCAAGTAAGTCAAACGATGTTTACAAACAAAAAGGTACAACGCTGTCAGACGATTCTGAAGTTGTATGAGAAAATGAGATGGAGTTTTTCGCCATACTCTACCTTTTTGAGCCGGAGTACACAGACAATGAACCTAGACGTGATTCGTAGTAGTGTTGGGAAGTTCGGATCATTTTACCAACTCGGACCTTTGAGTCTCGCTCAGCAAAATGAACGAATCTCCCCCCCGCCCCCCCATTTCGTTTATTTCGTTCATTTCGTTCATTTTAGCAAAATACAATTAAAATGTTACGTGTTACTTCCCTAACACATCTACTGCTTACACAAACATGGATCACACTACAAACAAGACAAAACTATAATGCTATAAGAAACAGAAAAGATTCATTCATTGTTTACCTGGGTCTTTTTACTCTTTAGTCTATGATTAGCTCACCTCACCTCTTATCTGACAAGTTTTCGGGTTTGAGTCGTTTGCTCATCACGTGACAGACCCATAAGATGAACGAATGAATCGAAAAACCCAAAGACTCGAAACAGGTGAACTAATTCACATGCGTGACTGAACGAATCACTCCCCGAGACAACTCGTTCTTCACGGGTCACATTAAAGATTCGTTCAAAATGAACAAATCGTTCAAGAACAACCCATCACTAATTCGTAGCATCGTGGACGCGCATCCTAGAGCACGAGCTACACGAGTTTTTGTGCTTAAAAAGTATACAAATTTTTATAAAAAAAAAAAAAAAAAATGGCTGATCGTTTCGCTAGATAAGACCCTTCTTCCTCGGCTGGGATTGTTTAGAGCTCTTTGAAGCTGCATTTAAACTGCATTTTTGAAGTGCAAAATCGGGGCACCAATGAAGTCCATTATATGCACAAAAATCCTGAAACGCTCTCCTCAAAAACCATAATTTCTTTACGACTGAAGACAGAAAGACATGAACATCTTGGATGACAAGGGGGTGAGTAAATTATTTGTAAATTGTTGTTCTGGAAGTGGAGTTCTCTTTTAAATGTGGTATTTTCACATGCTTTCAGATGTAGCAGCATTTCTACACAGAGCCGTAGTTCACGGAGAAGCTACGCAAACAGCTGTATCCCGAACGATTTCTTTCGATTTCATAATCATGCGGTTAAATCGTCTCGTTTCCAATTTTAAAAATGTGCAACTTTGGATGGAAACCAGGCCACTGTTGTTTTGTGTATATAAAAGATCTGCCATGGTGTGCTAAAGTAGACATATGTAACTTTGTAACTTGAAAACATTATTGCTAAGTGGGTTTGTGGTGGATTTGCTCCCACCACAAAATGATATGATCCCCCTGTTGGCGCCGGGTCTAATTTTAAAATTAAAAAACTACACACTTCACATTTAATCAGTATATTCATGGCCCATATTTTCCAACAATTACTTACAATGATGAAAAACAGCATCATTAAGCCATAAAAAAGACATTAAAATAATACTTATGGTAGAACCAAATGATACAACAAATAATAATAATGATGATGATGATGATGCCTACATTATTCATAAGCATTTCAAAAGGCAACTTGGGCCATGTTCTGTATTTCTGGATCCACTGATGGCCCACATCTGCATGGCCTGTCAGTTCTCTGACGGTCTGTGCGAGGTGGATGAAAGCCATGACCGAATAAACTGACAGGGCCAAACCTTTCCCTCCATTCACCTGCTCTCCTCTCAGCCTGAACCTACAGTCTCTCTCCGGTGCACCTCTGTTTCAGTGCAAGAGCATTTGTATCAAATCACCCAATACATGCATTGAGAAAGACTAGACCTCGCAGAGAAACTCTCTTGTACTGTCATTTGCTTGGATTCAGACCAGTGCCCATATGACTGGATAAAAAGGGGGAAAAATGAAATCAGCACCCATATCCCAATACATATATATATAACTTCTGCAGTGAAGGCCACACTCAGAAAAAAGGGGAAAAAAGGCTGTCACTGGGATGGTACCTTTTCAAAATCTAGCTTTGTAGCTTTTTTTTAAACCACTAAAGGGTACATACTGGTACTCTTTAAAAAGGTACCACATCAGTAACAGCTTTTGTACCTTTTTTCTGAGTGTGGGACTGCAGAGGTAATAGAAATGAACTCCAAAAATCACACTATGGCTTAGTGCAAATTAGGTGTCTAACGATATGTGTTTTTTTTGTTTGTGTTTTTTTTTTTAGGTCCAATGTTAGGTCCAACCGATTATTATAGACCAAATAAGACCGATAACCAATATTTTGAACCGATGTATATGTCTGGTCTAAAAATTCAAATCACTGTCAAAATTAAAAATAACTAGGGCTCTGACAAAAACTTTATTTAAATGTTTTTAAATTATTGGTTTTATAAATGACCGATACATATAACCATAAAAAAAAAAAAAAAAAAAAAATCAGCACCAATAATCTAATCAAATCTAACCAAAATATCAAATCACAAAGGCTGTGATTAAAATTTCCTGTGGTTTTTAGACAAAATAAAAGCTTGATAGTTGAAAATTAAGAAATTAAGACTAATATTAGTGTTGTAATTTTACAGTTACACATTATTTTCTTATTTTGTTTTAACTTTATATTTAGTAAAATTATTATTATTAGCCATATTGATATAATTTGCAGCAAAGCTGCAGTTTTTAATTATAATAATAATAATAATAATAATAACAACAACAACAATAAATAAACTATTATTATTATTATTATTATTATTATTATTATTATACTACAGCAATTCTTTATCCAAAATTGCATTATTTTTCCCCAATTGTGCTGCCCTACATCAAGGTTTTTATTTGAAAAATGCAACTATACTATACAAAGAGAAAAAGAAAGAAAAGCTTAGACTTTCTTTCGAATTTGCCCACATTCCAGTAAAAAGGGAACAAATTAATGAATAAATAAAATAAATAAATAAATAAATAAGAAAGATCTATTTTGTTACTGAATAAGATCTCAAGTGTAACAATAAAAAAAAAAAAAAAACTCTCTCACATATCTCATTTATCAATAGCTCAGTATCAAAGTGCAGTCTTCAATAAAAATTAAGAGTTTTTAATATAAGCTCAAATACATCACCAAATTTTCCAAAGCCCAAAATATGCAAGGTATTCTATCCATATTAATTTTGCATCTATTTTTTACTTTTTCTAGGAATTTGGCACACAAAAAAAAAAAACAGCAATTCGTCATTATATACACAAGAACTCCTACAAGCTCTGAAAGAGCACCTTGTAAACAATAAAATTTCAAGGTTACCGCATCCTCTGCAGAGCATGGAAAGACAGAATGAGATTATCGATGTTTGCATTCTTAAGTTTAAAGCGGCTCTTCAATTATACCAACTTAATGTGTGCAGCATATGCGACGACATGCCTTAATACCTCTCGGCAACATAAAAACACATCTAGTGCCATTACAGCGGATTCAGCTGCATACGAACCAGTTTACTGCACAGGCTGCTGTTTTGTAGCATTTCAACCATTCAATTATGCTAATGCGAAGGTGTTAGTGCACAATGCTGAAAACATATCATTATTTAAGCCAACTTGGGTAAAGAGCACTACTCCTGGATCCGAGAAGCGAATGTCATTTCTCTGACGTAATGAACAAAATGCTCAGGAACACACAGGGTGCTTAGTTTGAAGTAGTTTGAAAGCCTCTTGTACACCAAGTGCACGCATTCACTGTGGGGTTTTATAATGAGTTCCTCTCCTTTTTTGCTCATTCTGAAGGCACTGATAGGCACTGAATGCGGGCGAAATTGCTCTGGCAGGAGCCGATCCAGCTCTTGCCTTTCGTTCATTATTTGTTTCAGATCAGAGAGAGATGTGGAGAGTCTATAGATCACAGTCTAAGCTCTACATATGCGTCCCTCTATCTCCAAGGCACACAGACACAGAGAGAGCGCAATTTACTAAGGCTGCTCTGAAGGATCAACATCACTTCAAAGAGGCCCTGGCTGAGTGCGGTGCCGCGTACGCCAATGTGGGTCTTGTAAGTGTGGGTAAACACGAGGAGATCACAAGCCCTCTAATAGCAGCCTGGATCTGAAGAGGTCCCCACCTTCTGCCTGCCTTTTAAATGTCTTACGAGCTTGAGACACAGAAAGCCTCCTCTCTCAAGTACTTATGTGCGCCATTACTCCGAGTGCGGGCAAAATGCACGTGCAAACACATAAGAATCATTGATAATACATTTTGCTAAACATACAGCGCGACTTATATGGAGATCGGAGTCGGTATAGGTTTTTCACATACACATAAATATATATACACACAACAGTTCAAAAGTTTAGGGTCAGTATTTTGTTTTTTTGTTTTTTTTTCTATTGAAAGCCATTAATAATTTATTTAGCAAGAATAAATTAAATTGATTAATGGTAACACTGAGACTTTCAGAATCCTGAAAATAATGTATCACAGTTTCCACAAAAATGTTAACAGTACAACTGTTATCAACACTGATAAGACAACTAATAAGAATTTCTTTTTTTTTTTTTTTTTTTTTTTTAATGTTTAAGAAATGTAAGAAATGAAATAAGAAAAATCTTCTCTAACAGCTGCTGAAAATTCAGCTTTGCCATGCCAGGAATAAATTACATTTTAAAATCTATTATTATTTATTATTATTATTATTATTATTATTATTATTATTATTATTTAATAGTAATAATATTTTGCAATATTACTGTTTTACGGCAATTTTGAACAAACAAATGCAGCCTACAGACACCAAACTTTTGAACAGTAGTGTACAGTATATATACATCAGCAGTGTAAGTCAAAAGTTTACATACACCTTGCAGAATCTGCAAAATGTTAATTATTTTAATAAAATAAAAGGGATTACACAAAATGCATGTTATTTTTTTTATTTAGCACTGACCTGAATAAGATATTACACATCAAAGATGTTTACATATAGTCCACAAGAGAAAATAATAGTTGAACTGACCCCGTTTATATAAAGTTTACATACATTTGATTCTTAATACTGTGTTGTTGCTTGAATGATCCACAGCTGTGTTTTTTTTGTTTGGTAATAGTTACTCATGAGTCCCTTGTTTGTCCTGAACAGTTAAACTGCCTGCTGTTCTTCAGAAAAATCCTTCAGTTCCCACAAACTCTTTGGTTTTCCAGTAATTTTGTGCATTTGAACCCTTTCCAACAATGACTGTATGATTTTGAGATCCATGATTTCACACTGAGGACAACTGAGGGACTCATATGCAAATATTACAGAAGCTTTTTGAATTTGAAGATCATGGTAAATTTAACTTATTTTTGTCTTCTGAACTTATTTTTCCCCTAGTCCCTTAGTTGTCCTCAGTGTGAAAAGATGGATCTCAAAATCATACAGTCATTGTTGGAAAGGGTTCAAATACACAAAAACCAAAGAAAGCCAAAGAATTTGTGGGACCTGAAGAATTTTTCTGAAGAACAGCAGGCAGTTTAACTTTTCAGGACAAACAAGGGACTCATGAACAACTATCACTAAACAAAAAAACAGCTGTGGATCATTCAGGTAACAACACAGTATCAAGACTCAAGCGTGTGTAAACTTTTGGTGGTATTAATTTTCCAAATAGACATCACCGTTTCTACACTATAATAATCTATTGACTTAATGCAATTACAATCATTCCCCTCTCTCTCGGTTTTCACTTGTGTGCCAGTTTATTTTTATACAGTTAATTTTTTGCAAGTCTACAGAGGCTGAGCCCTGGCCTAGGCCTTCTTCAACAATCTCTTCAACAAAAAGTATATAATGTAATGTTTAATAAATGCAATTTATTAATTGGGGAAGTCTATCACAAGTGCTTTTCTCACTGATTAGTTTAAATAAACCATCAACGAGTGGCTAGACACACATGCTGTGGAAAAACACAACCCCTGCTTGGACTGAATGGCTGTGGATGTGATATTTTTTTCAAAGCATGCCACCTGATATACCTGAGAGGAAGTGTAGTAAATAAAACTACTCTTTAAGCCAAATATATACAACACTGAAGTCGAGAGATTAGTTTACATCCAGCGAACACAACGATCTGATAACACTTGCCTTTTGTTTCTTGTGTTATCCTGAGGAGCATTTGGGAATCCTCACAGGTTGATGCTCTCAGTTGCACTATAACCTTATAAGACTCCAAAATGAGATGAACAACAGGCCTCAGAGTGGGTGGCAAAACATTCCTCCATTACATACATTAAGGTTCTCAACACCTAAAGACTCAAGAACACTGACATCTATTGGTTCAGAGGTTTAACTGCATGTGCTTAGGAAAAACAAAGTAATCAACGACATTATGGTACCTTTTTTTTTTAAATTCACATTTACATTCCTACTCAGAGACACTTGTTTTTGTCTCCTGTTTTTTTAGGGGGGCTATTATTATTATAATTCACCACCCATACATTAATAACAACATAAGACAGTAACTAAAAAATGCATAAACACTACAGTTCAGAAGTAGAACTTTTAATGAATAAATGTAACCATTAAAAACATTTATAATGCTTTTAAGAACCCTGGAGGGGAAAATACCAGAGGATTCACAAAAATATTAAACAGCAAAACTCTTTTTAAGCATATAAGAAGAAATGTTTCTTGACCACTAAACCATAATGATTTTTGCAGGATCATGTGACACTAAAGACTGAATTAATTCAGTTATTCCAGTAACGAAGAAAAAATTAAATTTTAAAATAACTCAGAAACAGAAAACAGTTATTTTATCAGTTTAAACAGTTATTTTAAATGTCTATAATCTGGCATAACATTTTATATTCAAAAAAAGAAATAGATAAAAAATAGTGGGACTGGATGTTATCCACTGATGTTATCCAAAAAAAGTGAAAAGCGAATACTATATACCAAAATGGACCCAGTTGTTGGAAAACGCCTGAAGTAGAGGCTAATGAATGAGAAGTACACCAAGGACAACTGATATGCATACTTCAGATGCATCCTCAGCTAAAATAAAAACCAATGTATGCACTGCATATGGGAAATTCAGGGCCATTTCGAGTCAGAAAAAGGAGAATTGACAATTCCGGGTTTGTCAGAAGTTTGCTTCATTGACATTGATCTCCATCTGTGGTCTTTTTACTCCAGTGGCTCGAAGTGAAGTACTAAAGCCATGGTCGTTCTTGAACATGACACCATCTATCCCTCCCTCCCAGCTGTGAGTGCCCCTCAGTGAGGGTACTGTGGCTCTGGCAAAAGCCCCACCAGATGTTCCAGCTCTCCAGGGACTGATGGCAGGGCCTCCGATGAGGATAAGCAAATTGTCATTAGAGTCATTATGGCAAACGGGGCTTCATTTCCAAAGGCAGGTCACAAAGTTTGTGCTATGCTTTGTCTCACATGCCCAGAGTGGGCGTTGATGGATCTGTTGCCCGTGAAAACAGAAGGCCAAAATGTCCTCCACTGCTGTGCTGGACTCGCTGTGATACTGTATAGGGCTCTGAACATAAACAAAGCACTGAGGGCTTGGCGTACAAAAAAATCTATGAATGCATTTCACACTTTTTTCCTTTTCTCTTTCACTTGCTCTGTTTGTCTTTTTCTAGTTATTGATTAGTCGTTTGCATATTAGCCTGCTTCACACAGAGTCAATAGCTTATACTGAACTATACTGCTTTTTTGAAGTTGGCATGGATCTATTTTCATCTATTTTCTAAATGCTATTATTGTGAATTACTCAGCCCTGTTTTTTTTTTTTTTTTTTTTTTTGAAACATTTTGACCTCATTTTGATATTTGGAGCTTCCAGTCTTCTCTGGTGACTTTTACAGGTCTTCTCCGATCACTTAGTCTGCTTAAAACGCACCCTTGCAAGACTGCATTTAACTGCCTCCATTTTTAAGTGCAACACACACATCTCATCATCCAACCAGCAACTGATCCAATAAACAACCTTTTTGTTTTTCAATGTATCTGTTATACTTAGATCACAGCACAATGTAAAAGAAACGTTCTGTCGCTACTAACCAAGCGCATACAAGACACATGATCACTGACAATGACAAAACTGATGATAAATCATCCAGATTTCAAATCAGAAATTAGTGTTAAAACCTTAGCGCATTTTATCACAAAATAAGTTAAGTTACTTCTGTGTTTTTCATGTGACTTGCACAGGAGACTTGACTGACAGTTGACTCCACCAGAAAGAAAATGAATTCCAATAGATTTTGATGTTAGCATAGTAACACAACCATACTAATAAGCATAAAAATAGTATATATCTGCACACATAATTACTGGGGAGACCAGAAGTAAAAAAAAAAAAAAAGTTAGACTTTTAATGGTTTTGAAATCTCTAATGCTCACCAAAGCTGGATTTATTTGAACAAAATTATTAAAACAGTAATATTTTCAGTGTCTCACGATCCTTCAGGAATCATAATATGCTTTTTTTTTTTCTTTTCAATTTAATGCGCCCATCCTAAATAAAATTTAAAATAAAATAAAATAAAATAAAATAAAATAAAATAAAATAAAATAAAATAAAATAAAATAAAATAAAATACTTGACAGACAGTTCACTCAGTCAGAAAGCAAATGGATTTAGAAAGAAAATAGATTTTGATGTTAGCATATTACTATGCTAACACTACAATACTAATAAAGAAAAATAGTATATACTTGCACACTTAATTATGGGGAAACTACAAGTAAAGGTGACTAGAACTTTAAAAAAAAAAAAAATTTTGACTTTTAATGTTTTATAAATCTCGAATGCTCACCAAAGCTGCAATTATTTGATCAAAAATACAGTAAAACCATAATATTGTGAAATATTATTACAATTCAAAGAAACTGATTTCTGTTTAATCTATTTTAAATGTAATTTATTCTTGTGATGAGCTGATCCTTCAGGAATCATTATAATATGCTGGTTTGGTGCTTTTTTGTAAAAGGATTTTAAGGATTGGTCAATTTAATGTTCCCATCCTGAATAAAAATATTATTTTTAAATAAATAACAATAATGATAATAATAATAATAATAATAATAAAATAAATAAAATAAAATAATATAAATACTTGACTGACAGTTCACTCCATCAGAAATAAAATGGATTCCAATATATTTTGTTAGGATATTGCTATATTAATAAGCATAAAAATAGCATACTTGCACACAAAATTACTGGGGAGAATAGAAGTAAAGGAAACTAGAAGTAAAAAAAAAAAAAAAAAAGCTCACCAACCCTGCAATTATTTGATCAAAAATACATTAAAACAGTAATATTGTGAAATATTAATACACTGAATTTAAGTGTCACATGATTCTTCAGGAATCCTTATATGCTTTTTTTTTAGGATTTTTAGGATTGGTCAATTTAATGTGCCCATCTTGAATACAAGTATTAAATTAAAATAAAATAAAATAAAATAAAATAAAATAAAATAAAATAAAATCTCAGTGAAGGATACATGCACTTCTGCTTCAGAATTTGGCTAATAGGACTTTTGAAGCCAACATAACGTCTCTTTACACAGCTATGTTAAGGCTGCTCTGTGCCTGCTCAAAACTCTCGTGTAAAGATGTAATGCAGAATAAAAGCCAGACTAAAATATGCCTGCTCTGACCCACCTTAGTCCCTACTATTAACTTAAACAGTTTTAATTATTGTATAAATGCATTTAAGTCACCACTGAAAAGCAGAGGTCTTTTTAAAGACACCTAAATGCCACTTCAGAAGCACTTCTGTGCCACCATTGCAGTGTAAATTTAACATTAATGTTGCCGTTTACCTTTTGGAACAGCTTTCAAATCTGGAGCATGTCTTTTGCCAAATTTGACCGCAAAGGTGGCACAGAAGTGCTTCTGAAGTGGCATTTAGGTGCATTTATGCACACTATTTAATGCTGCTCAGCAGTGGCATGAATGCATTTACACGATTGCAACTATATACTATTTTACTAGGGGATTATGTGTGTCAGAGCAGGCATAATTTGGTCTGTCTTTTATGTGGCATTGCATCAATACACTGAATTTTGAGCAGACACAGAGCAGCCTTAATTTGACTGTGTAAAGATGCATTAAGATGTCTTAAAATGCTATCTTGGTAGGGAGCTCACTAGGGTTTGGTAGATCACCGGTGTTTGCTGACGCACATCTGAGCCCCGCTCACCACTAAACCCACACACTTTCTTTCTCAGACTACTTTAATCTCTTCTTAAGCAGTTTGTTGTTGGGTGACAATAGGTTTTTGTTTGTGTGTGTGTGTGTGTGTTTGGGGGTGGGGGTGGGAAGCATAAATCTCAACTTTGTTAGGTGTTATCAGCGTAACTCCTCTTTTGTCCTCCCCTGCTCCATCACTCTGCAATCTCTGCATTTATTATCAAAGCAGAGCAGATAAGAACAAACACAGAGCAGTTTGTCGCCACCTGACACGGTTTCCATTGGAGGAGATGAGAGGAATACTTATCTTGTGGGCTAGATGAGATAAAAAAGAGAATATTCCTAGAGGAGATCAATAATGGTTATTCAGTCCAGAGTTCTACCATGGAAAGCAATGACACTGTCCCAAGCCACCGCTGGGATATTGATTTCAATTTATTTTTAACTTAGTGATGGATATGGGACAAGCTGATAGAAAGGTATTGGTTGGATAATTACTAACATGTATTAATTGGAGGATGAGATGGAGCACTCAGTTTTTATTTAGCATAACAGTAAATCCAGATGGCCAAGTCGATATGATGCAATTTAGCCGCTCTCACAGATGTTTGTTGGATTAAAGAAAAAGTTGCTTGAGATATTTACATTTTAAAGAAGCCTAGAAGAAAAAAAGACTTTTATTGGTTTTTAAAATCTCTAATGCTTACCAAAGCTGTAGTTATTTAAAAAAAAAAAAAAAAAAAAAGTAAAACAGTAATATTGTGAAACATTTTTACAATTAAAATAAATAAATAAATAAAAAGATTTTGGTTTAATCTATTTAAAATGTTTGTTGATTTTTGTGATGGCAAAGGTGTTTTCAGGAATCATAATATGCAGGGGGGTTTTTTTGTTTGTTTGTTTGTTTTGTTAATAAAATAAAATAAAAAAAAATAGAATAAAATAAATTAAAAACACTTTTTAAAGGATTTTGAGGACAGGTCAATTGAATAAAAGTATTAAAATAAAATAAAATAAAATATAAAAAAATAAATAAATAAATAAAATAAAATAAAATAAAATAAAATAACGTTTTTAAAGGAATTGGGGAATTGGGGGACTGGTCAATTTAATAAAAGTAATAAAATAAAATATAATAAAATCACTTTTTAAAGGAATTTGAGGACAGAATGAAAGTATTAAAATAAAATAAAATAAAATAACTTTTTTTAAAGGAATTGGAGGATTGGTCAATTGAATAAAAGTAATAAATAAAATAAAATAACATAAAATCACTTTTTTAAATGAATTAAAGGATTGGTCAATTGAATAAAATAAAATAAAATAAAACCACTTTTTTTAAGGATTTTTAGGACTGGTTAATGGGTCCATTGTGAATAAAAGTATTTATAAAATAAAATAAAATAAAACCACTTTTTTTTTTAAAGGAATTGGAGGATTGGTCAATTAAATGCGCCCATCCTGAATAAACGTATTAATTTTAAACAAAATAAAATAAAACAAAATCACTTTTTTTTTTAAGGATTTGGAGGATTTGGTCAATTAAATGTGTCCATCCTAAATTAAAGTATTAATTTAAAATAAAATAAAATAAAATAAATCCACTTTTTTTAAGGATTTTTAGGATTTGGTCAATTAAATCCTAAATTAAAGTATTCATTACAAAATAAAGTAAAATTAAATTCAATTAAATTAAATTATTAAAAAAAATTTTTAAAAAAATAATTTCACAAAGTTGAAGAACCTAATTCTAATCTAATCTAAAATAAAAATCATAAAAAATGTCAAAAAATGTCACATAAAGATTTGAATGACATGAGATTTTTTTCATTTTAATGTAAACTTTATGGATTTCCAATATTCTTGTTTGCGGATCTCTTTTAGGATAAATCATATTCCATGCATCCTCACCAAAATTTACAATTCCATGCTCGGCGGATTAACTGTTTGTTTGTTCTTTTTGTGATGTATTTGGGCAGGTGAGTAGAGGAGCAGCAACAGATGGTGTTTATGAAGATAATCACCGACAGCCTCATCTGAATGCGTGTCAGACCAACACTTGCCTTTTGTGGAGAGAGAAACAGGTAACCATGACTGCTTTGACTGCAGTACATCAGGGACTTGGATAATCACTCCACCCCCAGCATCATTTTGCATCAGTCAGACAGACGGAGTGAAGCAATCGAGGAACGATCGGTTCTTGAACGCGAGCATACAGTCGCGCCATTAAAAATAGAAGGTAAAGATCTGCCCTTCAGGAGTGCAACTATCAAACACCTGCCTGTCAAGCAGCTAATCTCCTCGCCTCATTGGCTTCGCTCGCCTGTTAATAATTCAGTAACTGAAAGATTAATTGTTGCTCATTCAATTAACTTAGCCTCTTTTTAGTAGTTTTATCATTCTAGTAAATGCAAATGCACTCCATGACTGGGGGGCGAAATGTGCTGCATGCTGAGTTCAATGCAGTCTGTCACAAACAAGTTCCTTGCAGCACTGGTGACGGAGCAATGAGTTCATGAATTTGTTTTGTCTGGAAACTAAAGAACATCATATCTTAAATGCATTTGTTAGCTCTTGTGTTTTTACACATTAACCCTTAAAAGTCTGTCTCAGCCAGAGGGGTTTCCTTCGAGGAGGCAAGGGAGGCAGTGTCTTCTCAAAATATTGGATGAGACTAAATATAACATTAAAAACTGCATACATCACTCGTTTTTCTAAATAAATATTGCCCAAAAGTGACACCATCAAATAAAGTTTCAGCAGGAGTCTGCGTCTTTCTCACCTCCCCTGAGCCCACTGAGTTTTAACAGACCCCCTAAAGCATGCAGTGGATTTGGTGGAGGGTAATTGAGAATGAATGGGGAAAAGTCACAGGAGAGGAGGCAATGCCTCCATCGCGATTTGATTGGATATGACTGGTTATGTTCAGCTGTGATTGGTTCATGCGATAAATCCCGCCTCTTGCGTTTGTGCATGTTCCATGTTCATGAACCAGTCTGAATGAACAATATAATGTTATCGAGATAATGGGAAAACCAATATTAAAAAGTAAGTAAACAACTCACACACTTAGATATTGTTTAAATTGTTACTGTTTTGAGTTATTTTTTTGGAATGAATGTAAAATGCTTAAAAACACTAACTTAATGAGATTCATATTTGGCAAATTTTGTCAAAATTCAAACTTAATCTCCCAGAATCCCTTGAGACTAAATCAAGACTTCCCTTCTATGTACTATTTCTAATAAATTCAAACTTCCATTCTATCTAATATTTCTAAACTATTTATCTATCTAGCCGAGCCTAGCAACTAGAATCATGCTAGTAACTTACTAATCATGCTAGAAACATGCTAACAACTTGCTAATCATGTTAGAAACATGCTAGCAACCTGCTAATCTTGGTAAAAACATGCTAGCAACCTACTAATTATGCTTGAAACATGTTAGTAACATGCTAATCATGCTAGCAACATGCTATTAACATGTTAATTATGCTAAAATCATGCTAGTTACTTGCTAATCATGCTAGAAACATGTTAGCAACAT
Source organism: Cirrhinus mrigala (assembly GCA_036247105.1). Classification (NCBI taxonomy): domain Eukaryota; kingdom Metazoa; phylum Chordata; class Actinopteri; order Cypriniformes; family Cyprinidae; genus Cirrhinus; species Cirrhinus mrigala. The sequence goes on from CM070023.1 coordinate 25,274,942, forward strand.
GCTAATCATACTAGAATCATGCTACAAACATGCTAGGATCTGCTAATCATGCTAGAAACATGCTAGCAACATGCTAGCATACCAGAATAACGTTAGAAACATGCTAGCAACATGCTAACAACTTGTTTATCATGCTAGAAACAGGCTAGCAACTTGATAATCATACTATAATTATGCTAGAAACATGTTAGCACCTGCTAATCATGCTAGAAACATGCTAGCAACATGCTAGCAACTTGTTAATCATGCTAGAAACGTGCTAACAACCTGTTAATCATGACAGAAACATGCTAGCAACATGCTAACATCTTGCTAATCAGGCTAAAAACATGCTAGCAACTTGAAAATCATGCTAGCAGCATGTTAAAAACTTGATAATCATGACAGAAACATGTTAGAAACATGCTAATCATGCTAGAAACATGTTAGCAACTTGCTAATCATGTTAAAAACATGCTATCTGAAAACTATCTGAGACTATCTATGTTTCAAAACATTCCAACTTTAACCTTTTAAAACCATTTTAAACTTTAACTGATTTCAGACTGAAAACCATCAAACTTAAAACTGTTTTTTTTTTTCTTTAAAATTTTTAAACCTTTTTAATTTTTTTTAACTTTTCAAACTTTCTGGTCTGGCTTTCTCAAGCCAACTTAAAGTTTGTTTATTTGATAAACTTGTTTATCTGGTTTATAACCTGTTGTAGCCAGTGTTGCCAACTTAGCGACTTGTCGCTGGATTTAGCGACTTTTCAGACCTCCTTAGTGACCAAAAAAAATGCGCCTAGCGACAAATCTAGCAGCTTCTTGGACAAACCTTGTTTAGCTTCTTAGGCTGTCCACTACTGCCGCACGAGCACGAGGTCGTGCTTTCCCTACGCGCGCGCGCACCTCTCTCTCTCTCTCTCTCTCTCTCTCTCTCTCTCGCGCGCGCGCTGCGTCTGCTCTGTTAAGCGTGCGGCAGAAGAACAGCGGTTTCAGTTAAAAAAAAAAAAAGATATTCTGTTGCTTCTAACTATTTAACTATTTTTAATTGTAAAGCCAAAATCACAGCACATCCATTGTCTTAATCGTATGTGTATTTGATTTCATTAGAGAATGTCGTGATTTTGCATCAGGATTTTAGTATAGATTAATATCTTCGTCTTGGAGAGCTGGTAATGTAGTCTTAATGGGCCGCGTTTCAGTAAATATTTCATATTCATTCCGCTGTCTGACAACAGAAACAGTAAAATATATCAATATATCTATGAAAACCATTTTATTGAGAATTTGGCTGCATTAAATATATAAGCCTAGAGAGGCAAGACAGTACGACGCACTGACGTCATGAATATGCTAATTATGACGTCATCTAGCGACATTTGGCGACTTTTCAAGTGGGGTTTAGATACTTTGCATTGAAAGAAGTTGGCAACACTGGTTGTTGCGAACTGTTCGATTTTATAAACATTCTACAGTATATACATATAGTGTCTGTTATGATACAATACAGCTACATCCCTCAGAACCCAATTAAATTCTGATATGAATACATTAGGGTGAATCTCATGAAAACATGGAAACCCTGGTCACACTTCACCCCAAAATCAAAAGAAAAAAAATTCATAATTATAGTTGCATAAACAGAGAAAAGAGACCTAGTTTGAGGACCATTAAGATTTTTTTCATTGCACCATTATTTTCATGACAATTAAGGATTTCTCCCCTCAAATTTCCAATGCTGTATATTTTTTATTAATAATGTATTTATTAAAACTATCATTGTTTTTAAAGGTGATTCTCATTAGATACAATTTACTGTAATACAATTATTTGTATATTATATTTGATTTAATTTAATCTGCATAAATAGGCAATACAACAAATATTACCATGACCTTTAAATAACTATATAATGCTTATTTCGTCCTTCTGATTTTTGGATGAAATTTATTGCATATTCTGGACATACTCATGTTCCTGATAATTCTTCTTTTTGGACATATTCCAAAAATATTTTTGGAAGGTAGTACACTCTGAATACATCAAGATTAATAAAGGCTAATTGTAATGCATGTTTTTATTATTATTTTTTTGTTTTGTTTTGTATAATTCCTATTATACTTAAGGTGATTTTCATTAGATTGTACTGTAACACAATTAATTTTATATTACATTTGATTTGATTGAATCTGCATTAATTGTCAGTACAACAATTTAAATTTGGGGTGAAATATATTCTTTCTATTGTACATATTCTTTTGTTGAGGGTATAATTGCAGTAATACACTTCAAATACAAGATTAATAAAGGGTCAATTGTAATGCATGTTTGTATTTATTTTTATGATTCCCATTATTCTTAATGGTGATTGCCATTAGATTCAATTTACTGCAATACAATTATTTTCATATTATACTTGATTTGATAAAAGCTGCATAAATTGGCAGTGCAACAACTATTACAATGGTGTTTATGTATTGAAAAAGACACTTTGGAACTTTGTAATATGGAAACTCATGCTGTGTGTTCATCGAGGTACAGTATGTTTTAGCATGCCTTGCTCGTATTCAGTGCCTTTGGAATAAAGTATGCATGTTTACGATGACCTGTCAACAACACATCAGTGGCCTTTTCTGCTACCAGACAACACCCTGGGATTTTGGAGAGCAAACTTCATTTTCTTACACAGTTTGACAGCGTAATCACTTGATTGAAGAAAATCTCACTTCACAGTGGGAGATGCATAAAATAAGGCACTACGGCTCTCTTTCCTCCCCCTCACGTATATATGCAGCAGACCCAGTGCAGGCTGAGCGCTGAGGTTTTTTAGGTTTTGGCTTATTCGCTTTGGGTATTAAGTTCCAAATTCTATCCAGCTGGAGAAGGGAAACCAACTCATCTACCTCCCTTGGCTCCCCCTAAATAACATTAAAAATATCCCACACCACTCCCTGCCTCCACTCCACACACTATTCAGGGCTTAAGTAATCGTCCATCCTGGACGGTAGAAAAGATTTGGAGGTCATACGGCTAGTACGGCTCTCGTAGAGAATGAAAGCGCCAATGAAAGAATGAAAGAAAGACACTGAACGAGGGGGAACGAGAAAGCATGGAAAAACAAGGGGATAGATTGCAGGCAGGCAGGTGCAATCCACACGCATACGAGGTGGCGATTAGGGAGCGTGGGGCCCTGTGTGGGGCGAGGGGAACATCTGTGCCTGTACCAGCCCACACAAAAGAGGCGGAGGGCCTCTCCACTCTCTCCATTCCCAAAGACCAGCCAGGCCTTCTCCAAATAGGCCAGTCTCAATCACACAGACTAATTTAGAGCACTCAGCCCCACAGCTCATTAGCATCTGAAAAACTGCAAGGCAGAGTGCATCATGGGTAACTCAACAATACACTACATTTGACTATATATGCTGTGTCAAGTCCTCTTTTTTCTCTGTCTGTCTTTATAATGAAAGAACTACTTTGCAGAGCTTGGTCATCATGGACAGTCTTCACAAACGACATGTTTCCACAATTATTACCATCGTAATAGATTTTTTAGATTTTCATTAGCTGAAAAATGAAAGGATTTTACCCAACTATGATGACTTCCACTTCAGGGGAACCCTGTAAGTGTGAAAAGAATCCCTTATCTAGTTAGTTAAAATAAAATTATAAAATTAATTGTAAAACAGTAATACGAACAATATTATTTGGAAAAATAACATATAATTATTTATTCTGCCTATTATTCATGGATCTTTTCATGTGTTCTTATCATACTGCTGTTGCCACTGCATTAATACTTTGTATAGCCCGAAGGAAAGTCACAAGAGTTTGCATGTAAAAGTAATTTTACCACATTTGACAGAAAGGTGGCTTCAATTGTGACTAAGAACCAGTGTTGGGAAGGTTACTTTGGAAATGTAATTTCCAAATAAAAAGGTTACAGATTACAAGTTACCCTATTCAAAATGCAATAAGTAGTATAACTATTTCAATTACTTTATTGTAGTAATGTAACTGATTACATTTGACTACTTTTTGATTACTTTTCTAAATTTCTAACAAATGTTTTCTCAAAATCCCAGAGATAGTCAGTGATAAGCCTACTCTTAACACAACTAACTGTTATTTATGAATGCATGTATGTATGGATGGATGAATGGATGGATGGATGGATTTATAATCTATATATAAATGTATGTAATGATGGATGGACGGATGTGCGGATGGATGGATGGATAGATGGATAGATGTATAAATGTATGGATGGATGGATGGATGGATGAATGGATTTATGAATGTATGTATAAATGGATGGATGGATAGATAGATGGATGGATGGACATATGGAAAGATGGACAGAAGGACAGACAGACTGACAGATGGATGGATACATGGATGTATGGATGTAGAAATCTATGGATGATGGATGGATAGAGGGATGGATAGATGCATGGATATATAAATGTGTGGATGGATGGATGGATGGATGGATATATTTATACATTTACGAATGGATAGATGGATGTATGAATGTATGTATAAATATATGTATGTATGTGTGGATGGATGAATGTATGTATAAACGGATGGATGGATGGATGGATGGGTGAATGGACGGATGGACAGATGGATGGACAGATGGATGGAATGGGTGAATGGAAGGATGGACAGATGGATGGACGGAGGGATGGGTGAATGGATGGATGGATTGATGTATGAATGTATGTATAAATGGACATATGGATGGATGAATGGATGTATAAATGGATGGATGGATGGACATGGATGGACAGATGGACAGATGGACAGACGGATGGAATGGGTGAATGGAAGGATGGACAGATGGATGGGTGAATGGACGGATGGATGTATGGATGGATAGATGTTTAAATTTATGGATGGATAGATGGATGCATGAATGTATGTGTAAATGGATGGATGGGTGGATGGATGGATGGATGGATGATGTATGCATGGATGTATGAATGGATGTATGGATGGATGGATGTGCAGATTTATTTATGTACGGATGGATGAATGGATGGATGGATGGAAGTATGGATGTATGTATGAATGGATGGATGGATGCAGGTAGGATAGATGTACGTATATATGGATTTATGTATGGATGGATGGATGGATGGATGTACAGATGAACAGAGGGATGGATGTATGAATGTATGTATAAATGTATGAATAGATTATATATGGATGGATGGAATAATGTATGTATGTATGGATAGATGGATGTATTCCTGGTGAATAAAGCTAATTCTGATTCTAATGTATGTCTTTATGGATGTATAGATAGATTTAAGTACCGTAAATATCTTAAATGTTATCTTAAATGTTTTCTCTTCAGAGATTGTGTTTGCTCAATTTTTCTCCATGAATTTATGGTGCGTTGGGGTTTTTGTTGTGTATCAGATATAAAACCAGGGTCCCTTGTGGAAAACACTGGGAAACAGATAGATCTGATAATCAGTACTGATATATGATGAGAAACACTCAACATATAACCAGTGCAGTCCACTCAGTTTCTGACATTGAGGTAGATATGCACAGACATAACAATGCATTATGCATATATCTATGGTAATGTGTTCCAAAGGGAGAAAGGTTTATGTGGATAGAGGATGGATTCTCTTCTATATACGTGACCCCTAACAGCACTAAAACATTAAAAAGCTCTTTCAAACTACTGACACCAGAGCACAAAAACAAACAAATTTGTACTGAGAATCTCAACTCTTTATCATAAAACATACATATACATAATTTATGCTACACATTAAGTCAGAAAAGTAAACTGTATACCCTATAGTATATCATTGGGAAAACAATGTCTTTTTTTTAGTATACTAGCTTGTTTCTGTCATTCTAGATAGGCTAAACTGGTGACCATTTGGTCTTCCAGATTTTTAATAACATTAACCAAGATACTGTATTGCATTACTATGTATGAACTAACAGAATATTTGTCTGAGAGCCAGTAATAAGGTGTTTATGTGCAGTAGCTAAGCTAACATAATGCTGAACTGTTAACGATGGGACATGCTAACAGCTAAAGCTAAGTTAAATGACTTAGATCTCATAGTATTGACATTTCCGCTTTTCTTTGTCTGTTGGCATGATGAAAACATATCTCACAAAACACACTGTTCCGACCCTAGATCTCCCCATCATATTCGTAGTGGGTTTCTGTGTCCGTCTTTTATTTTCTCTCTCTCGCTCTCAAAATGCGTGCGTGCGTGTGTGTTCTCCAAAATATCGATATAAGCTGGGCCTAATCCTTCCACTCTGACGGCTTCAATGACAGAGGCACAGCATCAGATAAGAGGTCATTGAACTGAAGCCGCCATCCCTTCATTCTGAATGAATGGGGTGCAGAGAGAGTGCACCTTCAGCATGAGCCACACTGCTCGGCTCATAATGAAAACCTAATGCATTTTGGATCCTACGGCTGACTCTTATGGGAATATTGAGCCATGATATTGTCTAGTGACATACACCGCTATAATTCGTACATCAATTGGAAACTGGCGAAAAATGAAAACATTTTCAGTGCCCATATAAACCCCCACAATGCAACACATTTTTTAGTGTTATAGACTACAGGAGAAATTATTTTGTGATCCGTGTCTTGCGTAGATAAATGAAAATTACTGGAGACTGAAGCTGTGTTTTGATTCAGTACTCACTGTGACATCATCAGACACAGACAACAATTAAATAACTCATATTAGTATAAATTTTCTTGAATATTCATGTAAATAAGGTATAAATAACCATACTCTTACACAGTCAATGTATATAATACATTAAATATAGTATACAATAAATATACTGCAGATTTTTTTTTAAATACACAGCCGTTCAAAAGTTTGGGATCAGTAAGATTTTTTAATGAAGTCTCTTATGCTCATCAAAGTTCTATTTATTTGATCCAAAATACAGAAAAAAGGTAATATTATGAAATATTATTGCAATTTAAAATAACATTTAAAATGTCATTTATTTCTGTAATGCAAAGCTGAATTTTAATCAGCCATTACTCCAGTCTTCAGTGTCACACAATCCTTTAGAAATCATTCTAATATCCTGATTTATTGTAAGTGTTGGAAACAGCTGTGCTGCTTAATATTTTTTGGAACCTGCGATACAGGATTCTTTCATGAGTGAAAAGTTCAAAAGAACAGCATTTATTCAAAAGAGAAATCTTTTCTAACAATATAAGTCTTTACTATCACTTTTTTATCAATTTAACAAATCCTTGCTGAATAAAAGGATAATTTCTTTCAGACAATTAAAGAAAAAAAGTACTGACCCCAAACTTTAAACGGTAGTGTATATGGTTACAAAAGATTGCTATTTTAAATAAATGCTGTTCTTTTTAACGTTTTATTAATCAAAGAATCTTAAAAAAAAGTAGGACAGGTTCAAAAAAAAAATAGAAGTAAATAAATAAATTGAGCAGCCCTACTGTTTCCGACATTAATAATAAATTAGCATATTAGAATGATTTCTGAAGGCTTATGTGACACTGAAGACTGGAGTAATGATGCTGAAAATTCAGCTTTGCATCACAGGAATAGATTCTATTTTAAAGCATATTAAAATAGAAAACCACTATTTTAAATTGCAATTATATTTCACAATTCCTGTTTTTTTTTTTTTTTTTTTAGTATAATATATAGAATATACAATTACATTTTGTATTTTTAATAATTTACATAAATAAACCTTTATTATATTGTGTCATGTTTTAAAAATGTACAACTATCCAAAATTGGATTTATTTGATCAAAAATGCAGTAAAAACAGTAATATTATGATTAAAAATAACTGTTTTCAACTAATTTAATATATTTTAAAATGTAATTTGTTCCTGTGATGGCAAAGTTGAATTTTCAGCAGCCATTACTCCAGTCTTCAGCATCATGACCTTTCAGAAATCATTCTAATAAACTGATTTGATGCAATTGAAACATATTATTAACAAAGATTTAAGAAATAATACATTAAATAAAAAAAAGTATAAAATATAATATTAAATAATAAATAATAAAATAATATAAAATAAAATATAGTTTAAAAAAAACAGTATTTTTGTGGAAACTGTTTTCTGGATACCTGGGTGAATAGAAAATATATCTATTTTTATGTATATACAGTATTATATATATATATATATATATATATATATATATATATATATATATAATTTTTTTTTTTTTTCGATTTTTTTTTCGATTTTTTATGTATGTAAAACCTTTATATTTAGTTTGGGGATGTTAATGTTAAAACATTAAAATAATTGTGAATTGGTTAATTTATAAAATGAGTCTTGAAACTGTGATACATTAGATGTGCTATAAACTGCCCAGAAACCATTTCTGAAGTGAATTAAACAAAATAAAGTTCATATAATGCAAATAATACTGGCTGGTTGGTAAATCTGGTCAAGTACCATGTAAAGTCAACTTTACTGAGCGCTATGGAACAACAGGAATGTTTTGTGAGCATGCAAAGAATGTGTAAAAATGCAGATATCAATTTAAACTCTCAATGTTTTTGTAAATCAGCTCTGCAAGACATGGCAGCTTTCATCAGTTTTAAAACAGCAGGAGTTCATGATTTTCTGTAACAAGCGCTGGCAAACCTACTGAGTTTAAGGGAAACAAGTGAGGGGTATATCTTCAGAAATCTGATGAAAGAGTCACTTTTTTGGCATTTCCTGCAGCTAATTCCACTGGGATGACATCAAAAGTTTAGTCATAACATTATGGATGTGGCATGAGGCATAGCTGAAATATGCAGATGATATCATTTGGTTGTGCTTGCGAGAACCCTTACTGGGAAACATCATTTGATTTACTCATGCATGGTGTCACTCGGCATGGAGTATCACAACAAGGAACTCGGTCATGCGCTCCTTGAATGAGCGTCTGTTGCTAGGCAATTACTGGAATCAAGAGACGGGATTTGTAAAGGGAACGCATGTTTACCTAGGTGCACAACTTTTAAACAAAGCATGCCGCTTCGAATATTCCACTCATTATTGTTTATAAAAGTTCATCTGGATCAGCTTCAGACTGATTTGTGGTGCATCTGAATCACATCAACATCCCACTGAACAAAAAGAGCATTACAGGAACTTGAATGCAACACTCTGTCACAATTAGAGAGTATTAAAACATGTAAATCAATAAACTGATTAACATAGAAATATTGCATTTAAAATAGAGTGAGAAGGTGAGTTTTCTGTGCATCACCACTCCATCAAGATAATTCAAAACGCAGTTGGTGGTCCAAACTTTTGAAATGAAACTTTTAAACTCCCTTTATCTTTCTAGTTCAAGTAAATGGCTGAATGTTGTATGACTATTTGTGCTGATAGAGGCAATCAGAACGAGCTAGCTTGAGTGAGATGGATGTTTTGGTTTGGGCGACAGCACAAGGCAGAGAAAAGGGAGCCTGGCTTTGGACGTGCAATCACTCAGCTGAGACTTTACTTACAGATCAATACATTCAAGCTGGAGGTCATCAGAGGTATTGCTGTTAGCCTGACCGCAAATGCAACACAGTCGAAGGAGGGCAACAACAAGTAGTCTATCCATCCCCCTTTCAGGTGATCTACAGTCCAATTTCTTTTTCCTCTCACAGTATTTCATCATAAGGGTGGCCTCATAGAACGTGGCACTCATTTAAAGATCAGCTCTTTAGTTTGCTAAATGTGTGCTCAGTAATTTGTTCCTGTGTGCTTTAAATGGTTTACACATAAAGGATGAAAAATATGTTTAAGGCAAAGAATCCAGTCATATCGGTAGACTAATTAAGCTATTTGTCATAAAACAGGTGGCGACAGACATATTGAGATCACATGACCAGCTAAATACTTCTTGCTCTATCTCCATATCCCATTATTAGATAACATTGCTGACGCTGGTACATCTGTAACTGAAATTTTTGCTTATGCTTTTGCATCTGCATCGAAACCACTAGGTGCCAGTTCCCAAGTGCACCTTTAACCCTTTCACTGGTGAGTTTAAAATATTCTAGCTTACCCCCCAGAGTGAGTTTTTTTAGGCGACGGTTATTTTGGAACGTTTGCCCTTATTGTTTCCATGGCGACGCGTCATGCTTGTCCCGTGACACGCCGCAGCCACAATAACGCTGTATGACAGATGGATCGCTTTTATTTCGTTTTTCCTTTTTATTCAAAATATTCACGCACTTGCTTGCCATTTCATGAACTATCTGATATTCCGATTTACAACGACGTGTAAATGAGTGTGTTTTGTCGTTTAAAACCCGTTATAAATGATCTTGATCGTGATCTGTAACATGAGATGGGCGCCGCCATGTTTGTTCGCGCTGCCGTTCAGAGAGTCCTGTCAGCTGGATTTACAGCACGTGAATTCGTCAGTTTCTTCCGAAATACATGCAAGTAAGTGGCTGGTGAACTGGGAGAGGAATAGAGTTAACTTTTTAGTTGCTTATACTATGTGTGTGTGATATGAATAAAACACATCTGCAAATTATGTTTGAATAGATTGTTATTTGCTGCTTCCATAGACATCTGTGTGTATATTACAAACTCTAAATGTATTGTTTTACTAGTACTTATGTGTATTTAAATGTCTGAAACATAAAATAAGTGTTATGTGGTCAAAAACACACCGCTCAACGGGTTAAACTAGTTGCTTATGAGTTGGGATCTGCACGAATAGAGGGTTTACACTTACGTCACAGTTTGGTGAGTTACCCGGATGTGCAGCCTTATTGGAGATACTCGAATGTAAAAAATAGCATGGATTGCACGGTTAATGTACTACTGAATACGTTGTTCTGCTAACGTATGCTGTCTAAACAATGGAAAAAACATGTGGAAGCTCCTAAATCATATCGAGAAGGACTAATTAAGCAGGAAGGGGCGCAATATTTTGACAAACTGAAGTTAATAGGTGGTAAAGATACGTACGAGCAGTATTAATTAAGATATTAGCCTAATAGTTCACCTACCTGACTGGAAATGATAAGAACAAACATGAATGTTGTCAAGATTCTTGCCCTGGAAATTCTGGTTCAGTTTGGCCTACTACAAACACCTTTTGTTGCTCAGACAGTTTTTTGCATTCTTCTCCTTGATTTGTTCTAACTTTTGGCAGTGTGTAGTACTCAAAATATTTTTCCTGATCTGACTGATTAGTACAGCCCAAAACATGACAATAATTGACCATTTTCAGCAGCAATAATCAGCAAAATATGCAAGTTTCATTCGGTTCAGTGGCATTGTTTACATTCAGTGTCGCCAATATGGCAGACTGATGAGGATGATGTGTCGTGAAAGCCCTCTATAGTAAATTTGTATTCAGAAAGGCACAGAAAAGAAAATTAATAACCAACACATTCACACTCGCCAACTCATCAAATATTGATGCTTGTTCAGGACCCCTTTAGCGTCATTTTTTTAACCCGCAGGTTCCCCTTTAGCGTCAATTTTTGACGTGCAGGGTCCTCCATTGTTTTCAGTTGTGTCTTAATTTCAGTGGTTTGCATGCATAAAAATAGAATAATTTTATACTTTCAAAAGTTATACTTTCATTGGAGCACCTAACCCCACCCCTACCCTAAACCTACCCAATTTCTGAATAATATAAAACACGTAACAGACAAATATAAGTACAGTCACAGGTATTTATTACAAAAACTGACCACAAACAAGCAGCATAAAAGCATTACAAACAAGTCCGGTTGCATTCTAAGTTTTCTGAAGCCATATGATATCTTTATGTGAAGAAGAGATTAAATCATCGCTGAAACAAATAATCGCCAAAAATTATCCTGCTCCGTTGACATGCTCACATCTCATCAGGGTTGCCAGGTTTTCACAACAAAATCCACCCAACTGCTACTCAAAACTAGCCCAATCATGTTTCGAAGGGGGGTCCCCGTTAAAAATCACATTCCAGGGGATAAAATACGTTTTTATCCCCTGGAATGTGGTCCACTAGTTTTTTTCCATTAGTTTTAATTCGTATTTCTGGGGTTAAATATGACGTTACTGGGGTCACTTCAACCCACGGACATCATAAACAACCCATTGCAGCAGTGTTAAAGTAGCCCAAATCCAAGGGAAAACTGCAGACTTTGCAACACTGCATCACATTCAAAAACATACTCCCGAACTTTAGCATGATGCAATTAGTCACAAAACACACAAGTGCCGATGGCATTTCAGAACCTAAGCTGATGTAACGCTTCTTCTAGTGGCATTTTTTGAATTCGTGCACGGACTGCAGCACACAGGATGAGCTTTATGGTGGATAGATACGCCGATCACATCTATTCCTCTCAGAAATCAATCGTTTTGCTTCAGAAGACTTGGAATACTAATATTTTTTTAATAAATTATGACTGTAGTTGTATTTGCCTGTTATATACTGTGTTTTCTTGAAAATGGTTAGGTTTAGGGGCAGGGGTTGGGTTGTGTGCTCATAAATGTGTAAACAGCCCTCAATTTATATACAGTATAATTACCCAAACTATAAAATTGAGAGAGATAGCACTGAAATATATTTTTTCACCCATCTCGTATTTATTCCCTGTAAATAGAGGACTATGGTCACCCTTCTTACCATGTAGTACGTTTACAGCCTAATTTTAGCTAAATGAAAGCTTAGCTTTCATTTAGACTTCAAATTTGTGTTCATTGGGATTATCTTAATGGACTGAAGAATCAAAGTTTTTTGCTTACAGAGCTTATTTTATGTAATAATCTAAAAGTCAATGTTGTCAAGATTCTTGCCCTGGAAATCCTTGTTCAGTTTGGCCAAACACAAACGCCTTCTTTCGTCATACTCTTCTTTGATTTGTTATAACTTTCAGCAGTCTATAGTACTCCAAATGTTTTTCCCAGTCCGATTGATTAGTACAGCCCAAAACATGACAATAATTGACCATTTTCAGCAGCAATAATCAGCAAAATATGCGAGTTTTGTTTAGTTCGGTGGCATTGTTTACATTCAGTGCCGCCAATATGGCTGACTGATGACGCATTGTGAAAACACTCTATAGTGAATCTGTATTCGGAAAGGTATGGAAAAGAAAACGAATAACGCATTCTAAAGAGCCCCTAAGCTGACATGGTTAGCCGCTTGCTGGCAGCAGCCTGTTACATTACAGTACATAAAATTTCACTTACCACATAAACAGACCAAGGAAAGATGACTGATAGGACAATGCCGAATGATTTGCAGAACCCACTGTCAAACATCTAATCTTGTAAAACGTGTGGTAAGTACTGCGCTCCAAGCACGCATTCAAAAGCGATTTCAATGGCCCATATATTAATAGTGGCTCTCAGATGCCCGTAATTTTATACAGTATAATTACCCAAACGATATAATTGCGAGAGAAAGCACTGAAATATATCTTTTTTTATTTCCAGGAATTTATTTCCAGGAAATAGAGGACTATGGTCACCCTATTTATCATGGTATAGTTTGTTTATAGCCTAATTTTAGCTTTTATCTTCTCCTGATTGTATTTAAACTTCAAAATGCATAGAAGTTGTGTCATTTGGATTATCTTGATGGACAACTACTAAAGAATCATAAAGTTTTGTTGCTTACAGAGCTTATTTTATGCAATAATCCAAAAGTCAATGGAAAAATCCTACTGGCTTTTTATGGAGGGAACTAGGTTGATGCTAACTTCACATTTGGCCTACAAAAATACTTCCCTGCAGCACTCTACAAAGGGTTTACACTTACATCACGGTTTGGCGAGTTACCCAGATGCACGGCCATATTGGAGATACTCGGATGTAAACAATAGCATGGATTGCACGGTTAATGTACTACTGAATACGTTGTTCTGCTAATTCATGCTGTCTAAACCATGGAAAAAACATGTGGAAGCTGCTAAATCATATAGAGAAGGACTTAGTAAACAGGAAAGGGTGCAATCTTTTGACAAACTAAAGTTAATAGATGGTAAAGATACATATGAGCAATATTAATTAAGATATTAGCCAAATATTTCACCTACCTGACTGGAAATGATAAGAACAAACACCAGTGTTGTCAAGATCTTTGCCCTGGAAATGCTGATTCAGTTTGGCCAAAAACAAACGCCTTTTGTTCCTCAGACATTTTTTGCACTCTTCTCCTTGATTTGTAATAACTTTTGGTAGTCTATAGTACTCCAAATGTTTTTCTTGGTTCGACCAATTAGTACAGCCCAAAAAAATGGCAATAATTGACCTTTTCAGCAGCAATAATCAGCAAAATATGCAAGTTTCGTTCGGGTTAGTGGCATTGTTTACATTCAGTGCCGCCAATATGGCCGTGAAAACGCTCTATTGAAATTCATTCAAAAATAAAGTTGAACTATAAATTTATTAATTTTTGGAAGGAGAAAGAACAGAGAATGCTGCGACCCTCTAAAGGACAAGCAGTTTCTGAAACAGATGGATGGAGAGCAAATAATTCCTCACAAATAAAAATGTAAAGTTGCTTCTCTTTACAAATGCTGTCTACATTATACAGAAAATAACTACACATGTAAACATGGAGGGAAGTCCTCCTTTTTATTATTTTTTATCTTGTATTCAGCACAATAACAGCCTGATATTGCTTTTGGCAGCATTTTCGCTTCCCTTCTACTCTACATCCACTGTGCAGTTTTGTTAGCTTGGAGATATAACGCTGACAGCATGGCCCGCCTGCACCTCATTCTGCATATTTTCTAGCTTCACTAATTAATAGGAAAGCCTGGGATTACAGGAATGATAGATGGCACAGTTTTGCAGCAGAACTCCTGTTGTAAATAGAAGTGGTTCCAAAACCCTCAGGGAAGATGGAAAAGTAGGGTAACATCCAATTTGATCTTTCCAAAAAATCCTCCTGTTTCCAAGGAGAAAAATGATACAAGAGAACGATTCCAAAACACATATTCACCGAGTCAAAAGAACACACGATAGCTCAAAGTCTAACAATGTTTTATGTATATACATAATTTCATGTAGCATGACCGGATACCCTGTGTGCATTCAAATAAATCTATCTGATAACACCCATATCACAGAAGTGCATTTCTTTCTTTGTTTCAAGCTGTTTAGATGTGGGAACCAGAAATTCCCTGTCTTTTATTCTGGGCACAAACCTTTCTTTCATGATCCAGGCGGCAGTGGAAGGTCTTGACCCCACTTCCACAGCCCTCGTCTCCTCAATACCTGACGCTTGGCTTGCCTCCGCGTGGATTATTGCAACACTCCATGCAGGCACTTTGATGTAATAACTATGTGCAACTTGAAGGCAGAATGAAATCTCACCTGATGGAACACAGAATAGACAGACAGATGCGTGGAACGTTTCAGCATCACCACAATACCTGCAACCATCATGCAATAGCCGCTTGCTTTGTTTACAGAAAACAGCAGATCGTGCAAAGCATCATTTTCATTTCCGTCTGTCATTGTTGTAGGATAACTCTCAAAACAACAAAGTAATTGTGTGTAGTTTTTCATGTTAAACTCAATATAAACTCAATCATGCGGTTTAGAAAAATCATGGATGAATCCTGTCGTGACAAATGGTCAATTTTAATCATCAGGATGTGATGTGATAGTAACTGATTACATGTGATCTGGATTACGTAATCAGATTCCAAAAATCTAAAAAAAAAAAAAAAAAAAAAAAAGCTCTTAGCAATGCATATTATTAATCATAAATTAAGTTCTGATATATTCACAGTAGGAAATTTGCAAAATATCTTCATTGAACATGATCTTTATTTAATATGTATATTTTTTAGTATATTTTTGGCTATTGCTACACAATATACCCGTGCTACTTAGAACTGGTTTTGTGGTCCAGGGTCACATATTACATTTTATAATGCTCATAATTAGATTACAGTTACTTTTTAATGGAATACATGATTACATATTCATATTCAAAATTATTCATAATTTATTGATTCTCCCCAATTCTTTTTTTTTTTTCCTCTTCTAAATTTTCCTTTCTAAAAATCCTACTGTTTGTCATACTATTTAGCTTTGACTATATTCACAATATTTAATGGTCATGTAAATGTCATAAAAACATTACATATGACATTACATATATATACTTGAAATATCTCTGAGGAATTTAATATTTCAATAATTTAACACATTCACATGTTCATAGTACGATGTTGCTTAATGGTCACATTGACGTGCACGCAAACAAATTCATTTTTTCTATTTTTACTGTTCAAGTGTTTAAACAATTTATTTTATATTTTTTGATTAATTAATTTTTAATTTAATTTAATTAATTAATTAATTAATTAATTTAATTAATTATTAGCTTTTTTACAACTCACAGTCCCACTCCAGTTCCCTTATGAAAATGAACCATGGTTTTATTATAGTAAATGTGTAGTAACCATGTTTTTTTTTGGCACATTGATTACCATCTGTATAACCACAGTTTTACTACAAATTACATGGTTAAACTATGGTTAGTGTAGCAAGACCATGGTTAATTTGTGGTCACCATGGTTTAACTATAGTAACCATGGTTTTTAGGTTTTATTTGTACACACAGAAAAATAGGGGTTTAAAATTGTACCTTTTGGGGTACAACAGCTTGTCGCTGGAGCAGTACCCTTAAAAGGACATCTTTGTACCCTTTTTACCCCTCATAGGTACATATTAGTACCTTAAAGGTACGTATTACTACTCCAAGGTACTAATATGTACCGGTTAGGGGTATAAAAAAAAAAAAAAAAAAAAGAACAAAGATGTCCTTTTAAGGGTACTAATGTAGTGACAAGCTGTTGTACACTAAAAGGTACAATTTTAAATTTTAAATTTTGAAATTACAAATTTAAATTTCTCTGTGTTGTAGTAAAACCATGGTTACTTTTCGTAAGGGTTCTTATATTAATCAAGGGTGTGTTTCCCAAAATATTCAATGGAACTAACGAACATATTTAGCTAACGATGCTTTTGGGAAGCACACCCCAGTTTGGGAAACCCTGGTTTAAAGAATGTTCACATTTTATGATGTTGATATCAAAAATGGAATATATTTTCTTCCTCTTTGCTTTTTTGTATCAATATAGTATGTTTAAAGGCAAGTTTAAAACAAGCTGTGATAAAAAGTAATCTAAAAAGTGGTCAGAATACACTTAAAACTAACTACACTTTTGATCATGTAATCAGGAATCAGTAATGGACTAAAATTTGTACCCAGCTACTCAGCTCTTGTTATGGGTTAACAGTTGTTTCAGCATTATGTAAGCAATCAACACTATGATTGAAATGACCAATGAAATCATTAGAAGTGGGGTTTCGCATTAACTGGTTTGATGGGGAAAAATCTCATAATATTTCATGCTAAAATAATTAATCAACCTGATCACAAGACGAAAACGTACCTGTGGGAATTTCTTTGTGAGACATGAAATATGTACCAATAAGTACATACCACTGCAGTTTCCAACAGAAATGTCCATTGAGTGGTGCTAAAAGATGAACAGATGAACATACATATAGTATTAATGGTTTTATGTGACGTTGGTTTTGTACTTGTCACCGCAGTCCTGACTTGAAATGTTTGCTGAGTGGCGCTATAACTCTAATGTTGCGTGACATTTTAAAATAACGTACCATCTGTACTACACCTAAATCTGCTTGATAATATGAACAAAAGTGAATGTGATGTAAAAATGCAATCACAAGCATGCCATTTTAACTTGTTTCCTGATCTCTCATCTTTCAGCTCTTTCATCATTAGTTTTTCACAGGATTCGTACCCAAGGATTCCACATTCTAAGTCCAATTCCTTGTTACTTCTGGTGTTGTGTCCATTTTCGACCTCCTGCCAAATTATTACCCCCTCTTGTTGAAATCGCTACATGATTGCCTAACCTCATACCTAACCTAAAACTTTCCAGTACTAAGGGGGTGGTAATCTGGTGGGGGGTCAACACCAGAAAGCAAACATATGGAGCTGTAATCATAACTGTGTACGAAAATGCTTACAAGTGCTCACTGTTTTACCACCTCTAGTGTTCATTTCTGTTGGAAACTGCAGTGATGTGTACTTATTGGTACATATTTTCGCATCCCACAGGTACATTTTTGTCATGAGATCAGGTAGGACTTAATGGTTAGCAAATCCTTGGTTGGCCCTTGCCGGTAGCAACTGTAATTGGTTAGTCTGTTGACGGCAATTTAAAAGTAGCATATTTTCAGGGGAAAAAAATCCTCTAAAAGATATTTAAATTTAAACCATTTTAAACAATTACATTGAAAATGAATATTTAAATGTAAATATTTCAACAATTATTTCACTGCATTCATAGTAGATATTTTAGTAGGGCTCTTAAAATGTTAAATAGACTGTTTCCTCCAGTGTTGTCACACCCCTGTGGACTGTTTCTGTGGTTTTTCCCTGTGTATGCCCTTATTTGGCCTTTCCTGTTCCGTTTCTAATTATTACGTCATTGTTTAATCGATCACACCTGTCCTCGTCTGATTAGCTTGTGTATTTAAGTTTGGTTCTGTTCCCCGTTTGTCTGTCGGTTCTTGTAGTCACTCCATGTCTAAAGTCTCATAGTTGTGTTGCGTGTGGATTCCCTGCTGTTCCTGTTCCTCAGTGTAGATTATTTAAATAAATGTGTATGTTCCTGATCTCCTCGTTCCTACTCCTCATTCCCGCACACGACTTTGTATGCAACATTTCAAAAACGCAAATGAAAATGTTTCCATTTTTAGTACCTAGCTGTCATGTAAACATACCCTAAAAAGTATGTTGTTGAATGGATTTAACATAAGTTGCTTTACCTTCGTCTTTTTAAGCATGCATGTCTTAGCACCCACTTGGACTTTTGCCTTCTAAAGCACTTATAATTATACAAGAAAGTAGTGGGTTTACTAAAAGGAAAAGGAAACCAGATGAAGAAGGTAAGAAAAAGCAAAACTTTCCTCTTGATGGAACACTGCGTTCTGACCATCTCTCCTGAAGCACTCGATTTACTTTTTTTCTTTCGTCTAAAATGGGTAAAACCACATCACAGGTGACACAGAGCAAGTCCACATGACTTTGTGTGCCTTCTGAGGTTTCCAGGACTAAATAATACTTGACTTTTCTTCTGTGGAAACTTCTAATAGAGGTAATTCCTCAGTCAACCTCATTGGAGCCAAGAATAAACCCTGGCTTTGGTGTATTGATCCCCTACAACTATCAATACAGTAAATGAGGTAATTTTGTTCTGAAATGCACAAAGAGGTTTGTGTTGTCTTTAACAACTTCATCTTTACAACAGGTAATTAATGTTAGCTGTCCAAGCAGGCTACACTTACACACGCTGATCTCCTGTGAGTGTCTAAGTGTCACTTACAGATGGATCAGATCTGGCTGATGGTGGCTACAAATGAACAAACACAAAGTCTGAAGACGATGGGTAATTCACTAAGAATGGATCGTGACGACTGATAGCGTCATTTATTTGCACCAAATCCACTAAAGGAATTGACCCCAATATATTGTGCTTAACATAATTTGCACAGTTTCCAATCTCGCTGCTCACTTCTGAGCTCTCGGTAATAGAAGATATATTATTAATATGTTAATCTTATTTTACTAAAGTTAGAAGCTGTGTGATTTTTACACTTTATATTCTCAGATTAATTTGACTTCGGGATCAATAAAATTCATTTTAAGCTTTATAAAATATGACTGCCATCACAGCAACTGCACTAGAAAGTTGAATTTATTGAAGTGCAGTCGTCTTTGCTAACAACGAGAAAAGAACCCATAAACACCTTTGAAATCAGTTGTCCTGAAAATGATGCAAGCGGCGTATTAGGGCTCCTTAAATGGAGTCCAGAAAGAGTCCTGAACAGCCAAATACCACTTGGGAAATAAACATCTTGAAATAGGCATGGGGCCAGGAAATGGATTTCACTGCAGAACTAATCAACAGGGCTGTTTTAGAAAGGAACAATTTAGATTTGGATTGGATCTTTACTGACATTGGAGTTATCAATGTGTCTCATGCCAGCCAGTGTAATTTGATCCTTGATGTCCACACCAAAGCCTGACAGATGTCAGCGGCTCCAGCTAAGACTTGCGCCGTAAATTTGGCGCGGTATAAAGCGGACTAACCAGAGTTAGTCATTATATCTATCTACTGATGTGGTTTGATTGGAATTCAGATGATCTTTCACTAGTATCATAGGCAATCTGTCAGCACATACTCGGGCTTCAAACGCATGTCATGTGTGAAGCTGGATCCTGTTTAGGCTTCTTCACAATGTAGAAACTTAAGCCATTTATTCCACTGAAAGATAAAGAGAATTATGCCTCTCGTAAAGCCGCTGCAAGCCACCGTGAGAGTAAATCAATAAGCTGAACTGAATTTGGCTAGTTCTGAAGACTTGGGCGCATACATGTCTTGCCAGCAGAGATGGACAGTAACTGTAAAGTATTTTTAATTCATTACCGTACTTAAGTACAATATTCAAGTATCTGTACTTTGCTGGAGTATTTTTATTTGGTAAATGTTTACTTTTACTTCACTATATTCCAAATCATAATAATGTACTTTTTACTTTTCATAAAAACATGGTTCCTTATTCCATTCTGAACTGGAGAAAATGTCACGCAGCACGAGACATGACAGCGGTGTCCGATTCATAAACAAACTGATTCTTTTCAATCGGTTCGCAAATCGCAATGAATGATTCATTTGTCACTTAGAACGATTCGATTGGATCTGTTTTCGAGTCAGCAACTCACTGATTCAAATGATTCAGTCAGAGAAAGTCTCCAGTTAACAATTCACAGAATTCCAAAGTCTGACTCAAGGCACTGAGATCCTTGGAGCGCACACACGAATGATGGCACGAAAAGTAAATCACTAAAACCAAAATTTTAATCATTTATTTCATATTTAGCTAAAGGCTGACTGCTGTTTGCGAAGTAAAGCTAACCACTATAGAAGGGCTGTGTAAGTCTGCATGCTAAAACATTTTACTCAATATGATATTTTTTTATATTGTATGTTTATATTTGGCAACACACATTGGTTTCCTCATTTTTATGTACTATATGGTATATATCGTTATTTTCATTTGTATGCACACTTGAATTGTCAGTAATTATCAGTGTTATATAACGACTGATGTCATGTATTTTTAGCAGGAGGACAGAAATGCATAATAAAAACATTTACCAATTTACTTTTTTACTTTTAATACAAAATTAAGTACTTTTGCATTATTACATGTACATTTTTCTGTGCATAAAAGAATCTTGAAAGAAGCATCAGTTTCCACAAAAATATTAAATTAATCTGAGATCCAAATCTGTAAAAAAAAAAATAAAAAAAATTCACACAGCGTCTAACAGTTTGTGTTGACTTTAGTAGAATAAAATGTGTTTATAATATACCCTATATAAAAATCAGAATATACACTACCAGTCAAAAGTTTTAGAACAGTAACATTTTTAATGGCCAAGCCTGCATTTATTTGATCCAAAGTACAGCAAAACAGTAAAATTTTGAAATATTTTTACTATTTAAAATAACTGTTTTCTATTTGAATATATGTTAAAATATAATTTATTCCTGTGATTTCAAAGCTGAATTTTTAACATCATTACTCCAGTCACATGATCCTTCAGAAATCATTCTAATATTCTGATTTGCTGCTCAAAAAACATTTAGTATGATGATGATATTGAAAACAGCTCAGTAGAATTTTTTCAGGTTTCTTTGATGAAAAGAAAGTTCAGAAGAACAGCATTTATCTAAAATAGAAATCTTTTGTAACATAATAAATGTCCTTATCATCACCTTTAATCAATTTAAAGCATCCTTGCTGAATAAAAGTACAAAACAAAATTATACTGAATCGAAGCTTTTGCATGGTATAGTGTATAATTTTACAAAAACTTTTTATTTCAGATAAATGCTGATCTTCGGATCTTTCTGTTTATCAATGAATCCTAAAAACTGTAAATATTGATGATAATAATAATAATAATAATAATAAAATGTTTCTTGAACAACAAATCAGCATATTAGAATGATTTCTGAAGGATTATGAGACACTGAAGACTGGAGTAAAATATATTCCAAAAAAAACAATAAAAAAAAAAAACTTTTGACTGGTAGTGTAAATTGATTCTACTGAATATGCTATTTGCTTATAGCGATATTATTTATCATTTGTCTAGAACAAAAACAATGGCATTTTGCCTGAACAACTGTGACCACATTAAACTTGAACAGACAAATAAAACATAATAGGTTAACCATAAATAGACTTCTAAAAACTAGAATAAACCTTAATTTTAAGCAATGAACAGCAGTTTAACTACATATAACCAAGACCAACATACATGTAGTATCTAGAACCAGCGCATATCTGATTGTGCGCTGTACGTCTCCATTCAGAGTTTTTGTTGGCTGATCTCTCATTCACTTGTCTGCTTTATTTCAGCAATCACACGTAATGAAAGAGTTTCATTGCGTTCAGCATCTGGTCTTTTGGCAGCAGTTGCTGAACCCAAACCTCATGTTGGACTTTCCTCAAGTTGGCGTGAAAAGTGTCAGCGTTTACTGTTATCAAGGCACATCACAGTTACTTTAAACTCGTAATACTATTGATCATTCACAGACTTGGATTCAAAGACTCATTCAGACAGAACAGCATGATATTCTCATTATTCTCACATTTCTGTACGTTTAAAAGAAAACTAGTGTTTTTAATAGATTATCTGAGAGAAAAGGGGCAGGTGCATGTGGAAACTCCTCATGTTTTATGCTGGCTTGACAAAGAAAATAGCCCCGAATATCCTGTTGTACTGAGATCAAGAGCTGTACTTTTTACCGTGCCACATTCTAATCTTATTTATGCAGCGGCCAAGATCTCCTGATGCCAAATACCATCAAAACCAGCGGCTTTGATGCTTGAGCCAAAGCATTAAAAATACTGGAATGTGGTAGTGCCTGCAAGTGCCAGGTGTATATCACCCTGTAATTAGGCCTGAAATGAATTAAATCAGGGTATAAAATACTGTGTGAATATTAAACTAAAATTTGTAATGCCAGCATCACATTTTTTATAATGTACCGGAGCTGTCCGACCAGAGCAACTACACGAAAAACAACATTTTTATGGACAGGTGTAAATCATGATTCTCAGATGATTTTTCTCCACATCAAAAAGAGCACTTCAAACCTCTTACCCTCGCAGGCGATCCCTGAGAATGAAAGACGCACTTTTATCGTCCGCACATGTTCTGGTGTGTCAAAGTATCCCATTTTCTTCCACCGTGTAATAAGTTGACAGTGTGTTTGGCGCTCAGCAGAAACAGCTCTGTGGAACATGAAAATGACCTTATTATTTTCTCTCCAATGACATCATTGCTCATCTGCAAGGTGTTAATTTGAATTTGGGGAAGTTTGTGCGACTGAGCAATTTCCTTAGAATTGGTTTCACTGTTGTTAGGGCTTGTTTCCTCTGTTATAACAGGCTTTATCTTGAAAACAGACGATCCATCTTAACTAGAATTCGCAAAGGAGAAAGAAAAATAATTACAAAACTCCAGATTTAATTGGCCTCATGTCAGAATGACAACGGAAAAACAAAATATTCATCTTTGAAGTGATGAAACGCAGATAATTACAACCTTTGTGTTGTGAAAATGTAATTGCGACAATCAACATTAAAAGCTCTCATTAATGACAACATTTGATATATTGATACTGCGCAATTACAATACTGAACAGCCAAAAGAAAGAAGGAAAGAAAAAAGTGTAGCCTGCTTTACATGCTATGAAAAAATCATTGTTTGCAGCCTTAAGGAAAGCTGTCAGAATGAAACCCCTTTAGAGAGTGGTGCTTCATCTTATGCTTACAAGTAATTCCGAGCTGCGCAGAACACAAAAAGAGAAGATCCATACGGCACACAAAAAAGCCTAATATTCATTCTGCATTATTAAGGTGGATTTATATTAAATATTAAAAGGATCATATGCTGTTTTAATATTCATAGAACTGAACTTTTACTGAAATATTGGTGAAATGCTTTTATGTGCGCTTGGCTGGAGAGCTGATCTGATTAAATTTCATTGTTTGATCACCTTCTCGTGCTCTGGGGGTGAATGAGCTGTACTGAGTCCAGGTCTCCGTTTCCAAACAGGCTGGCATTTGATCATAAATCTAACAATGCTTTTTTCAATGATTTACTCTGTATACAATCTTGTGTTAAATCATGATTTAGACTAATCAAGCAAAATGGGCCTGTGCTGTTCACATTGCGAGTCTGATACCTTTACAAAAGTTCGAAATAAGACATTTTTTACACTTTTTTGTTTTACACTTACTGGCTTTGTCTATTATATTTTCACAATAAAATAGTTCCAAAAAAAGCCAAATCAATAGACCCAAATGTCTATGAACAACACACACTACTGACATTTTGATTTCAGAACGAGATAGATTTAGTCACAAATGTAAAGAAGCAGTCTGAAGAAACATATCGAGGTTGAAGTGTTGATTTTCTCTTTAAAATGTTATGAAGTATTTAGACAGTAAACATCAAAAATATTTATACTAAAGTATAAATTTTAGGGGGTCATTTAATTCGTGTTTTTAAAATCATTAAGTTGGCTTGAGAAAGAGCTTTCAAGCTACAACCACCAAACTCGGGTCAGACTTTCAGACTAGTCTGACTCAGGTTGATCCAACTTACGGTTTTCGTAAACCAGACTATCAAAACCACCTAACGTCTTATAGACTTTCACTGAGGGAGTGAAAACTTTTGGACAATGAGACTTATGCTGTATTTAAACTGTCTATGGTCGGCGCCGATAGCCTCATGGGCAGCGCGTTGACATGCGGTGCCGTTGCACTTCAAGCGTCCTGTGTTCGAGTCCTGGCTTGTGGACCTTTCCCGATCCTGTTCCCCCTCTCTCTCCTACTTCACTTCCTGTCTCACTACTGTCCTTTCAATAAAAGGCAAAAATGCCAAAAATAAATCTTTAAAAAAAAAAAAAAAAAAAAAAAAACTGTCTATGGCTATAGTAAAGCTTAATAACTCGCTAAAACCAGCCTCAGCTGGTCTCCCAGGCTGGTTTTTAAATGGTTTTGGGCACTTTTTAGTTGGTCAGGCTGGTCTTAGCTGGTCAAGCTGGGAGACCCGCTAAAAGACCAACCAAGCTTTTACTTGTTTTAGCTGGATTTTTTTTTTTCATTGATGTTAGCTATCCCTGCTGAAAAAAACAGCTCCCAGCCTGGCTAGGCTGGTCTAGCTGGTTTTTACTGCTTGTTCCTGCTGGTCTCCCAGGCTGACCAGCTAAGGACGTGGCCAAAACCCCTCTAAAACAGCCTGCTTACCAGCTAAGACCAGGCTGAATGACCAGCTAAAACCAGCCAACCAGCTTGGTTTTAGCTGGTTTTGTTTCAGCAAGGATGTGTTAAGTAATGTTAAAAAAACATGTTAGCAACATGCTAATCATACTAGGAACATGTTAACAATATTCTAGCAACATGGTAATCATACTAGAAACATGTTAATCATGTGAAAACATGCTAACAACATATTAGCAACATGCTAATAATGTTAAAACATGGTAGCAGCTTGGTAATAATGCTAGAAACATGCTAACAACATGACAATTATGTTAAAAACATGTTAACAACATGCTAATCATGCTAACAACATGCTATCTATGTCTATCTAATCTATCTAAACTTAAAAATTTCAAGCTTTTACAACTGCTTCAAACTTTCAAGCTAGGCTTTCTCAAGCCAACTTCAAAATTTGTTGTCAAACTTTACTCAGAACATTTTTGTCTAATGTCTCCTAGCTGAAATGTATTAATGTTAACATTTTTCTTTTTCACAAAAACAGTCATAATTTAGTTTTTTTTCACCCTATCTCTGACCTATTAGGATTGCGCTTGGATATAGATATGTCTAAAAAAAATACATGCTTTCAAAATAATCTAGCCCTATAGTAATAATAATAATAACAACAACTAGATCTATAATAATTATAATAATAACTTTATTTTATATACTTTAAAAGTACCAACACTAAGACTTGTGCACAAAACTCAGTGTGTTGTAACTGCTATAGTAAAGATCAAGGGAAAAGCCTTTTACTTTCTTTCTTTCTTTCTTTCTTTTTTTTTTTCTTTTTGTGCTTATCACAAGAAGCCTTTTCCTAAGTCTGTGTGTTCACAAAGTAACTTTTGCATTCAGAAAGAGTGAACCTCTGTTTTGGGGCTTGAGAGAGTGCTCTAATTGGATTAAAGCCGGGGTTGAATCCCGCTTTATCGCCTCTTTTGTGGGTCCTTTAGAGCTGAATGAAGCTTAGGACTCACTGCTGGGCTACAGCTCTGACTGGATTACTGTGAAACACCTTGACCAATTAGAACAAGGGCAGGTATCATGCTGGTTCTTTTCCAAAAAAATTGGGACTGCTCTTGGCATCTGACTAATACGCCCTCATTAACTGACAGCGACTCTCATTTGCCACAGAGCAAACTCTTTTGTTCTTCATTCCCTCCTAAAGGTAACGTGATCTGCCTTACCTTGACCTCTCCTCCACTGAGAGCTAATCAGGCTCACCTGTGTGCTCTCCCCAGTGGCGGAGAACGCTAACTCAGCAACACCTGATAAGGTTTCGATCCCTCAGGTAAATACCAGAGGCCAAGGACCCTCCTCAAGATAGTCTTGCAGCCTGAGTGAAGCTTGTGGGTTGCGATGAGGAAAGCTGTTGTTATGCTCTTCTGCTCATGAACGACTCAGGGGGGGAAACATTAGCTATGCTCTCTAACATCCATACTGTTGTCTATTGAGACTGAAAGAAACTAGTATGGGTTACTGATGAAGAATGAAACCTAATGGGAGAATCCAGTTGAGGGAAGGTAGCAGACCTTAAACTCTTGGTGTAGCAAGAAATTATTATATTATGAAATAACCTGTATTACTTGAATCCTGTATTAGGAGTATATTACAAAATAACTTGCTTTTATAAGGAATTGTCAAGAATTTCATTATTCTCATTTTTTAACACCATATCAGGGCATTTCTGACTTTCCGTTTATTTATTATGACAATTGTTGTAAAAATAAAGTTTTCACAGAGCTTTATTCAGACATTTTGTCCATTTATTACTTTCTACTTTAAAATAAACTTATACATTTTTGTACAGTAGACCCTGCAATGACTGTTTAATTATGGTGCTTCTAATTAAGAGACAAAATATACATTCTCATCTCTGCATTAATAAAATATGCAACACTTTACATTTTACACAAATTATATGCAATTTCTAACTAAATTACCTTACACTACAAAGTTTTACAAAGGTGCATGTGAGTTACTGAACATGATGAATGGGAGGATACGCTTAGCCTCAAATAACACTCTCAAGTGTTTCAGTGTGTGTTAAGGACACTGAGTTTTGGAAAAAAAAAAAAAAAATTCCCGACCTAGGACAATTTTGTGCACTTCCTATCATGTAAACACGCTTCCAATTGGCCAAAACTATAAATGTTGGTGCATGGAAGGCAGACAGGGCCAAAATTTCTTTCAATGGAACGCATGAAATGGAAATGAATTTCCATTGAAATTCTTTCAATGGAACGCAGTCCGTCAGCACGGACTGCTTGTCTGCTTAAATGCAAAAACATGCACAGCAGCCAATGAAGTTGCTGTATTTAAGACTATATTTGCATATGTGACATGATGGTACGTTGGTAGCTATACAGCTAGCTATACAGTAGTCAACATTTGAAGTGGATCAAAAAAAGTTAATCAAAGTTGGCCTAAGACAAGAATGGGTATTGTTTTGGTTTTAGGACAACTTTATGAAAGGTTTTGATCAACTTCAAATGTTGACTACCTGTATACTAGGGGTGTAACGATACATGTATTCGTACCGAACCGTCAGGGTACGAGCATCTCGGTTTGGTGCATGAGGCCTTACTACGAATACAGGCAATTCACCCTCAATCCAGAAGGGGGCGCCCGCAGCAATACAACGCTGTCTGATAACTGACAGCAGAAGAACAGCGAATGCCAGGAGTTGTGCTCTAGAAAACAAATCCCACTAGACAGTGATCATGTGCTGATTCTGAGGCTACGTCCACACGAAGCCGGTGCGTTCCCTATCCGCTCATTTTTTTTCCTCGTTCGCAAAAAAAATTGCGTAAACACGGCGTCGTCTCAAGAAATATCTGCGTACACACGAAACCACTGAAAACGGTGTAGCATATATGCCAGACACAGCCGACACGTGATGTGATGACATCATCGTTTCACAAAATATACGGATTCGCTGTACACACGAAACCGCAAGGGTGTCGTTTTCAGATTTATCCACTTTGGGACCCGGTTTCAAAAAATAGCGGTTTCAGTCTCCTAAAACGTCGGATCCGTGTGGACGAAACGCCAATACGGTAAAAAATTTATACGTATACAGCGAAACGCGTCTCCGTGTGGACAGGCCCTGAATGCGTCTCTCACTGACAAAGGAGTACAACGTTACTTTAAAGGCTTGCGCACTCAACTGTCTGCAAAATGGAGCTTTGTGCTCATGTATCCTACCTCTCTCATTAGGCACAAATCCAAATATTCTATAATATTTTCATATTTACGATGCATCCAAATGCTAAGCCGTTATGTATTATCTAAATTATAGACCTTGTAATTCAGCCGCGTTCCTATGGTGACACAGTGAGGCGGGCGCGCTGATTTTTGGTTCATTGTGTTTTATTTTGATAAAGTACCAACTACGCTGTTAAGTTAGCCATGCTAGAAGCCTGGAACCGATATGTTTTGTGTTTGTGTGCGCCGGCGCGATTACTTCAGTTTTCCTCATACCAGCAAAATCAACTTAAACAAAAAAACAAATAGGATGTCGCCATTTGAGTTTCCTTTCTGTCACAAAACTGAACTGAAACTCAGCAAATATAGGCTACGTTACGTGTAGCACTGTTTATTCCCTTGTCTAACAGTTAACTAAATTACATATATGTCATTTTTTATTTGTATGTATATATGTACTGTAGATTTTATAGCCTATGACATTATAATTTGATAAAATATTTAGTATTTTCACCTGTAGGTGGAAAAAATGGCAATTTGTACTGCTGTCTGTTTAAAATAAAAGAAAAGAAATCTAGCATAGTAGATTTTTTTTTCCTGTTGTACCAAAATCGTATGGAACCGTGACCCCCGAAGCGAGGTACATACCGAACCGTGACATTTGTGTACCGTTACACCCCTAGTATATACGTATACAAACATCATACGTCATGTTTATTCATGAAGGATGTCGTAACTGTACACTGGTATGCACATATCAGACATTATATTTGTTTATAAGGATAATGCGGTGGTACAATTCAACATTCTTTCTCGGGTAAAAAAAAAATTACATTGTGCTGGGGGTAACGCATTACAAGTAATGTGAGTTACGTAATCAGATTACTTTTTTCAAGTAACCAGTAAAGTAACGCATTATTTTTAATTTAGCAAAAAATTGCTTGGAGTTACTTTTTCAAATAAGTAACACCAGTTACTTTGTTTTCCCATTTAGTGACTGACAAGTCTTCTGTCCCCATGTTGAAAGAAATTGGGAGTAAGTGCAGAGATGTTGTGTACGCTGTGTAAATATCATGTTACTGTAGTTCTAGACTAAATGTGAGCATGCATTAATTCATCTCACTCGCAAAAAAAAAAAAAAAAAAAGTTCAGTATTCATCAAAATGAATAAAAATAGAGAAATGCAAACTCAGAATATGACGCAAGCCTGCAATAATTAAATGTTTACCAGTGTCTTTGCTGCTGACCTTCAATGATCTAATTAAACTATACTATTAAGTAAAAATTACTCTAGATAAACTAATTACTAAGCATTCTTCTCCTGTATTTATGAAACTTTCTTCTCCTGTGTTCTACTATACAGCGCAATTTTACTTTTCCTTCAGCCTGAGGGTTATTCATTTCACTTTTGGTGTGAAAGGGCTTGTACATTTGCCAGAAATTAAACTTTTTATATTAAAAACAAGCATTCAAGCTCTGGCCAGATTTAACAAGTAACACAAAAGTAACATAACGCATTACTTTCAGTAAAAAGTAACAAAGTAATGTAAATAGATACTATCTTCGCATATACTAAAGAAATGCTGGAAAACTGGCACCTTAACACAACCAGAATGTGTGTGTCTACACATACAAAAGAAACATGTTCAAAATTGCTACATTAATGCACACAAACAGTTCGTGTTGATACAGCCTGAGCGGGTTTTGGGGCCCTGGAGAAGTTTCGACATGCCCTGACATTTGTTCTTTTTTCAGTTTTGTTATTATGAATGTATAAAAATAAAAATAGCCCCTCTTCAGATTTGAATGATGTATTGCTCTTATTTGTACAATAAAAAATGATGGAGTAATTTAAGTTCCTTTAGGGGTTATCAGGAAAAATGCCACAAAATGCACGTCGACCCCAGAGGGTTAAAGAGTTTTGGCCCCATCTGCCTTCCACACTTTTGGGATGGCCACCTGTTTGTCTTGATTTCTAGTGTGTTCTTGTTTTTTTTCCTTGTTTATCTAGTATTATCACCTGAGTCTGGTCTGGTGTGGTGTATTAATAGCCCTTAGTTTCCTTGGAGGTAGCTGTTGATGTTTTTTTCCTTATAATTCATTGGTATTACAGCTGCAGTTAGCTGGGGCGGGATGACTCGCTTGATCGGAAAAACTGAAGGGGCATGTTTGATTAAATTAATTGGAAATCAATTCCTGAATTCCACATAAAATACTGCTCTTACTATTTCTGGCATATCTTCTTAAAGGAACACTCCACTTTTTTTGCTAATAGCTTAGCATAGATTAGACCGTTAGCATCTTGCTCGATCTGACGGTCAAATCTGATTTAATGATCTATGCTAAGCTATTAGCAAAAAAAGTGGAGTGTTCCTTTAAGGTTAAAATAGTAAGATTAGTAGTGTGCTATTCCGAATTCAAACAATATTTTGTAACTTTGGTTTGCTGCTGCTAAAGCACATAAATCACACACTTCACCTTTAAGAGTCAGGGGAGACCGACCTGACAAGGACAATCTGCAATACTGTACATTACCAGTACAATATTCTCCTGAGAGGGGTTTCGTGGCCTATTTTTCAAAAAACAATAATGATAATGACTTTCTTCTGATTTTGAGATGTTAAATAATTATGATTTTGCCAAAGGTCAATAATAACACAACTGCTGACATTCTCATTTGGTACATTATAAATTGTTAAACATTGATCTATGGTTTAATATTTGCCATCCAAAAGGCAAGACAAAGGTTACTTTTTTCCTTTTGACAGAGAACCATAATGTGTTCTGACATGCAAGTGATTATTTAAATAAGGAGTGACAGTAAATGCATATATGAGCATAGAAAATGGGGCTCAGCCAGTTGAGATGAATTGCTAGATTAGGAGCCCCAATGGGAGCGAATGAGAGAGAACATGAATAATATCAATGCAGAATTAGGGAGATGCACCCATTAAAGTAGTTATGAGGTTACATAAGAGAGCTAATTTACAATATGGCTGCCAGAGAAATTGAATACAGAGGAAATAGTAAATTATGATGCCAAGAGACGCCCAAAGGTGAATGCATTTGCTCGGTGAAAGAAATGAAACAACTTCATCCTGCTGTTTAATGTGAGAACATATCCGCAATATATACAGATGAGAAAGCTAACGGTGAATGTATTGTACATTAAAAAAAGATGCTAATCGCTCTGTGTTATAAAACGTTTTAATGTTGCATTAAACTCTGAAAAGTGATGCATTTCTCAACAATTAAAATTTTAAGTGTATTAAGCGTAATGGATTTCCCATAATGCATTGCCGAAGGAATAAGAGGTCACATCAGGGGAACTCTGAGTCACTTTTCATTAAGATGAAAGAGAAGACATGCTTTGGCCGTAGTACCCACAATCCCACCTGCTTCTCCTTTTCCTCTCTACTCAGAAGCTGTTATTTTGTCACCGAGCCATGGGATCCCAGCATTCCCTAATGAGATTAGATGGCCACTAATGAGCGCTACAGTGGGTAGAATCAGCTGTGTGGTGAAGGTCAAAAATTTCACCACAGATTGTGCTGTTGGACTTCAAGAATCATTAACTAATAACAAACAAATGATTTATGAGGGAAGCGGAATTTTTGTTGGCCTTTAGGCAGGGTTTCCCTTTCTTCATCCTATTTTTAATGAGCAGTATGGAAGTGGAAGTGATACTAAGACCTGGTAGTGAGCTGTATTGAAGAAACATGCTATTATTTTGGCTTATGTGCACATGGCATACATTCAGATGGACTAGTTCGGGTCTGGATTCACCTCGAGTAAGTAAATGTTTAACTCTACAAGGCAAACACGTTACCTGTGAGAATAAAGAACTTCTATTATCCTGTTTTTTTTATGATGGGACATTTAATATTTGCTTTTCCAGACTGATCCTTCCAGTTCGGCAACTCAAAAGAGGTCTGCAGTGACTGTGTGTACATTGTCGATGTGAGGTCATACCATTTTTACTACGGGATGGAAATGCAATGAACCATTGACCTATATTGGATTCCAGACGAGAATTCATCTTGGATTTTCCCCTGCTCAAACACTCATGTTTAACCCACACTGACCTTTCATCAAGAAAAATTAATTTTCTTTATTTGTCACACGGAAAAAGTTGCACTGCTGGTAAAATGTTTAAACAAGCATCAGCATTTTCTTATATTGACATGCATTTTTGATTCGGAAAGAGTCTCGCATTATATGTAATCCCCTGTTAACCAGTAACCTCACGGCACAATTTCAGTGAGATATAATCAACATGCAATTTGCTAAGTGGACAGAACTATCATTTTTGTTAAGTGTGCATATTAGCAAGGCAAATATTGCTTGGCGCAGTGTTTCAACTGAAAGCGTCCAATACATCTTCCTATTGGAGCTGAACGATACTTGTCACAGCAACTGTTGCTTGAGTGAATGCATAGAAATCTTATGTAAAAGCCAAGACTGTACGACATCAACGGTCTTTTATATGAAACCATTTGGCTTTAGATAAAATGGTTGACGGAAAGATCAATCACGTCACTTTTTGACATTCATATTGACACTCAAAACTGAAATGTTTAACCATACAAACTCAAGTCAAGCTCTTGTGCTAATATTAGTTTTGTCTTGGAGAAGTAAAAAAAAAAGTTGTAAGGGAACATTAAATTATGAGCACTTTGTGTGGTATATTGTATCGACAAGCTACAAACATTTTTAATTTAATTTAATGTCTTTTTATTTCTCTGGAGTCCAGGCAACAACGGGGTGCTAGAGAATCTACGGCAAATTTGAGAAAAATATGAGTTAACCATATTTTTGAAAACATTTAATGAACTTTGTACTATTGCCATTTTATTTGGCTTTCTAAAAACTGTCAGGAATACAGAGACATAATTATACATTATAATCATTCTCAATTATTCTATTGACATCCCTAATGTTAGTTAAAGACAGGGTAGGTGATTTGGTTCAAAAACATTGTTTATGCTGGTTGAAAGTCTCTTTACATCCCGAAAGCAATCATAAAGTTAAATGGTCTAAATTTATTTACATGTATTTACCAACCCAGGCTCAAGAAAATACATGCCTCTATATACATTTCTGTAACACTGTAATTACGTACCTTACTGCACGTTTCGCAGCAGTTTCGCACAGGATGTTAAAATTGTTTTGAAGTCATAGCATAATATTCTGCAAGTAATTGTGTGAAAATTAGGCTTTATTAATCAAAACTCTGTATCTGTAACTCATACTTTGTGTGAAAAGGAATAAAAGTTGTCAGTTTTAGTGCATCCTGTTCCCGCAGACATGGAACATCATCAGCGCGTTCCATTCCATAGTACACTGAGCAAGAATCGAAGACGTTATTACTGTAATATTATCCACGTTGTACAGTATGTTTACTCACCGGTGAATGAAAAATAAGGTAATTTGACAACGTTGCATTTAACCCTCCACCAATGTCATCTCTCATCATGTCACTGGTTTATGGAAGGCCATTAGGACCAAAACTTGTGAAATGAACAAGTTAACATATAATTGCGTGTTAATGCACAAATTACGCATTAACACACAACTGACCCTTCGCAGGGAGCTTGACTGACAGACAATCCAACCATTCACAATGCCAAACAGTGTTAGGGAAACTTGCTTTTAAAAGTAATGCATTACAATATTGCGTAACTTCCTAAAAAAAGTAACTAACTGCACTACTTAGTTACTTTTTATGGAAAGTAATGCATAACACTACTTTTGTGTTCCTTTTTCTGGGCTGGTCTTGTTTGTTCATATTTAATAAAATAGAAATGATATTTTTTGAATATGGTTAATATGGTTGAATTGGATCATTAAAGGTCAGCAGCAAAGACATTGGTGAATAAATTTGGATTAAATAGATAAAGGATATTTGCATTTGCATGCAAGTTTTTTTTATTTATTGCAAGTTTATGTCATAGTCTGAGTTTGCATTTCTCTTTTGAGGAACACTGAATCTGTAAATACATATTCAGATTTAGTCTAGAACTACAGTAGTCATCATGTTTACACAGTGCACACAACACCTCCATACTTACTCTCGATTTCTCTTAAAATGGGAACAGGAGAGCTGTTAGTCAACAAATGGAAAAACAAAGTAACTGGCGTCACTTACTTGAAAAAGTAACTCAGATATTTTCTTCTTATTTGAAAAGTAATGCATTACCAGTTACTTCAAAAAAGTAATCTGATTATGTAACTTGCGTTACTTGTAATGTGTTACCCCCCAGCACTGATGCCGAATTCGTAATTTTGTACGACAAACAAATCAGACAGGAGAGGAAGTTAACTTCAGTGGACTTAAACTTAAAAAAAATGGCATGTACTGACATTTTTTCTGTGGTTGAAATAAAATACAGTCTGATGTTCATTCATGTTTATTTCACACTTTAACCCTTTAACTGTCATCGTCCACTCAGTTTATTTATCCATTTTACAAATAAATCCTAATCTAATCATGACAAACTGTGTATCGTTGCAAAGGTCTAAGACTCCTAAATAGATATTTTACCATATTTTTGTGTTTCAAATTGTGTAGGAAAAGTAATAGATTAATGTATGTAAAGAGTGCAACTTAAGAGTTCTGACCTTTGTCACAGAAGACTTTCTTCGTTGCCTTTTTCCCTATCACACTTTAGAAACCATAAGAAATTATATATCAGTTCAAAACTTAAAATTCATCTTTTGAAAGGCATTTTAAAATCAGACATTGCATTACCACTGAAAATGTACATCAAAATCATATTACAAAATGTTTTCATTCATGAATTATAAAAATTTAAGTTTGGGTTTTTATGTCTGTGTTCACAAATGGGAGTGACAGTTAAAGGGTTAAGTAAATATGAAAAGATGATCAGTTCACATGCTGCTTCAACAGGTGCTACAGCGATCTGTCACAACACATTAAAGAGCCACAAAATGGTATTCACTGTTTGAATTTTTTTTAAAAAAGACTAAATTTGAAAGCTAAGCCTCGTTTAATATCAAAGGTAACCTGCTCCGTCTTGTCTGTGTTTTTCACTGCTTGAGAACATGATGTATGCCATGAGAGTGGCATGGCTTGACGGACATAGCAACAAAAACTAAGGGGGAGCGGGTCTTTGCGAACGGTCAAGTTACGAGTTAAGGCGTTACTTTCACATGTTTTTGGCAACAATTGCCTTCCATACTGGTTAGCCTTTGATCTGCCTGCGCACGTTCAAGTGTTTTGGAGGAGGCATGGCTTTGGAGAGTGATTTGCAGAAGGTGTGTTGACTAATGATTCAACTTATTTAATCTTGAGTCTGATGTTTGAATGCTGCTTTGAGCACATGCATTTTTGAACAGACTCTCTCTTAACTTCTCTATTCGATCACTTTTCAAGTCACACACACATTATCAAGTTTGTATCCATTTAGCTTCAGGTTCAAAGCATCTCATGAAACAAAATTAGCTTCAAACACTGGACGCTGGCCTTTAAGATGTGTTTCACGGAGCTGCTAAGACTCACAACTAGCTTTTCCTCTCACTTAGAGAACTTTGACGTATGGGTTGTGCCAGGTTTTGTGAAGCTAATGAAAGTATGGGCTCCTCTATTAACCTCGGAGAGGAAAGGGGAGGTAGTTTGATGCATTCAGATCGGCAATAGCCAATATTTCACCACGACAGGCATTACCAATGAATAATTAAGTGTTTAATATAATGTTCGTGAAGAGAGGGAGATAAAGGAGGGTAGCGGGGAAAGGGGAATGATTAAACTATAATTGATTATACTTAAAACCAATGCACTATTACAGAGTTCTCGATAGCGAAAGTGTTTGTGTGTGTTTGTGTTCGGAAAAATGGCTTTTTGATGGCACTGTCAGGGCAGTTGCAGTCATTAGCTCTGAGAACTCTTTTATGATGGAATTCAGAGGCCTGGCGTGTTGAGATCATGAAAATTTAAGAGGGAAATTTATACCAGAGGGACCGGCGCCCTGGCAGTGACTCGTGAATGCCCGGGGACACATGTTTTCACAGGGCGCAACTCTGGACTGATGTGGCTGGTGATAAATAGTTAAGAAACTAGGGTTGTTTGCACTCTGACGGCTGCGAAAGCTCTTCTGAGAGGCATCTCATACTTGAAAATGTAGTTTGGAGATAAGATGAATTCATATTAAATTACGAGAAAGGACTAAATCAGTGTAGTGTGCCTAATGAATTATTTATTTTTTCAAGAGATTCAGTACCTATGTTTACAAAGCTTTGTGTGCTATTTTAAAATGTACAATTTGAAGCTGCAAGAAAAAAAGGAAGGAAGAAGTTGATACATTTTCTGGAACACATTATCAGTAACAGATGTCATGTCCCCGGATATTAAAAATGAATGCTAGATGTTAAACATTTCAAGAATGTTAGATTATAATTTTGATTATTTATGACCGCTCTTCAACATGTTATGTCACTTATGCGGTTTAGTAAAGGAGATTTCATTAATTAGGAAAATAAAATGTTGCCTCACATTAAACATCAGCTTCGACTTCTGTGATTTTACATGGTAATTTAAAACATATGTGGCCTATTACAGCTAAACCAGTCTAAAAATATCGACAGGTTCCCTGCTAGGAATCAGTCCAGAGTCTCAGTGAATATACGTCCTCACACAGACAGAGGTTAGCAATTTCCATACCTCAATTTACTGACCTATGGCTTCCTGTCTTGCATATATGTCCTTCTTGTTAACCAGCTGACAGATTTTCATGCATATTCATGGATGCATATGGTCTGCCAGAAAGAAAGCCGTCTCATCTCCTCAGATTCCACCGCGTTGCAATGTATGAAGACACTTCGTTAATGGATGCACCAAAAGGAGCGTCGTCTTCTTTTTCTTGCTTTTGAGTTGCATAAATTCCAAAGGCTGATGACAATGCATGCTGTAAAAAATACATTTCTTAATCATTTTGTTGTTTTACGTTTTTTTAAAAAAATCCCAAAATTCTTAAAACAACACATATTGTCATAACCAATTTGACATGACATGCATTTAGAAAATAAATTATGCATTTGAAAAAATCTTGGTAAATTTTTATTTAGGCTAAGAACAAATAAGAAAAAAAAAACTTTTGCAACATTGATTTTAATGTAAGCTAATCATGTTTAAGGATGTTTTGATATTTTTAGTGAATTAAATAAATAAACAATTCCCTCAAACGCAGAGCG
The DNA here is from genome assembly GCA_036247105.1 of Cirrhinus mrigala. NCBI lineage: Eukaryota > Metazoa > Chordata > Actinopteri > Cypriniformes > Cyprinidae > Cirrhinus > Cirrhinus mrigala. The sequence continues at coordinate 25,312,772 of CM070023.1, forward strand.
AAAAAACCATGACAGGTAACAGCTGGGCCGAATGGAAAGCACATGTGAGAATGCCATTCTGCTAAGACATGTTACTTTATTTCCTCAGGGCTAATCAGACGTAGTACATAATCATTCAATAAAGACGGGGCAAGATGCCGCTAACTAATTGCGCTGCTGTATTTTTGGAGTCCGGGGCTGTCTGGGAATTATGGTGAATATGCTGAGTGGCATAGAAAGATGTGTTTATCCACAAGTCTTTCCCCCGTGATGACTGATAACTAATAATGAATGGGCTACGCATGGGCTGCTTGATATGCACGAACAGCCTTAATGTATATCAGGTAGTTAATGCTGTCAGCACTGATAATTTAAGCAATCTTTTGATATTACACTAGTATATGATGTCTACTGAGTGTCAAAGAAATGAATGTGAAATGTTTACATGCACATACACACTTAAGCAGCTTTATACAGAACAGGAAATTTGTGTGTTGAGTTTAACAAACCTGAATATGATGCAAAGATAGATGACTGTATTCTTCTGTGGAACACAATGGGAGAAATTTCAATACTCATAGTCACTCTTGTATATACATTTACAATAAATGTGGACAAAAACTTAAAAAATCCATTAAAAAAACAAACAGCATATATAATAACTCATGGCAGATCTATGGAAGTGGACACTTCAGCGGAACTCTGAAAGCACGCTACTAATGCTAATCAGCCATTTAAATGTAAAGCAGGGAGCTCATTGGCTGCCTATGCAACATGAACCAATCAGCTTGTGCCAAGTAGTTTACCACTGTGAATATCATCAGTTTGCATTAATGACACTGCAGCCTGCGCCATCTAGAGTTTCATAACAGAACTTGGCATTTCAATGATTTTACGTTCCCCTGAGAAACTCGGAAAACGTTTGCGTTTCCCAAAGAAACTTTGTGTTCACTTGTTATTTTGGAATCACTAAGATTGATATGAAATAGATTAATAGATAAATGAATAGATTTTATTTTTAGATTTTTTGTTTTCATTGTAATTTTAGTTAGTTTTAGTAATTTTGTTGTGTTTGGTCATTTTATTAGGTTTTATTGTTTTTAAGTATATCTATATAGTTTTTAACCCTTTAACTGCCCCTCCTATTTTTGAACACAGACATAAAAATGCACTATCCAGACTTAAATTTTTATAATTCATGAATGAAAACATTTTGTAATATGATTTTGATGTACATTTTCCATGGTAATGCAATGTCTGCTTTTAAAATGCCTTTCAAAGAATGAAATTTGAGATTTCAATTTTTGAACTGATATATAATTTCTTATGGAAATGAAAAAAGTCTTCTGTGACAAAGGTCAGAACTCATGTTATGATGTAGATTTTTTAAGTTGCACTCTTGAGATATATTAATCTATTACTTTTGCTACATAATTTGTAACGCAAAAAATATCGTAAAATATCTATTTTGGAGTCTTAGACCTTTCAGTGTTAGTTGTAGTTATTTCAGCACATCAGCAAACTAAATCAAAATGAGAAATGTTGCCCTGTAAAATAGCTGAAATAAAATAAGCTTAAGGTTTAAAGGTTTTGAAATATGTTATAAAAAGTTTTAGTTAACTATAATAACTAGTGCTGTCATTCCATTAAAAAATGTATTAATCTTACATTTTTTTCTGAAATTAATCGGGATTTCACATTCAATCTTCAAATTAATGTAGAAACAACACAAAGACAGTATATTTTTAATATTTGTTCAATATTTTAATAACTGAAGGTATCCCTGATAACAATATTACTGATGTCTCTAGGAAATCGTTTTTTTTTTTCCTAATATTTAACCATTGACTATAGCCATTCAACATTACAGTATAATTGAGAGCTACCAATTTTAACATTTATTAGACTTTAAAAAATAACAACTAATTTAAGTGAACTTAAAACGATCTTCACATAAACCATTATTTACCTGTGCCCTTCTGCAAGAAGGAAATATACAGAAATTGAATAAAGTTATCAAACACTAAATACTAAATTAAATATAGTGAATCCAGGCTACAAAAGTTATTGATTTCCTCTTTTTCTTTTGTTCTTTGATTTAACAGACATCACAGCAGCTGGGTTATTAACTTATTTGGCTGCTATTACTTTAAGAGCCACCCCTGCTGAACGTGACGCGGATCTGACACGCATACTCGTAGTTTCATTCACGCTTCAAGATGAAATGATACAGGCTACAGCGTGTCCCGCCGCATTTGTGCATGCAATTGAAGCACGTGTGCTACAAGCACAGTATAACTGCTGACAGGACAGGTAAATTCATTTTTACTGACTCCCATTTGATGTGGACTCCCATTTGATGTGGTCATAAAGACATTCTGCGACAAAATAAACACACATCTTGTCAAGAAAAAAAGAGACAGAAGCAGCAGTTGTAAGTGGGGTGGCCAACCCTAGCCCCACCCCTGCGATAAATATTTTTAACAACATTAAACCGAAAAAATCAATCGCCTGTGTTAACACGCTAATTTGAAATTTTCCTCCTTTTCTATGACCATGTCAGTAGTTTTGTGTGATAAACAGTTCAAATTTTATTCCATCATTTAATAACCATCATGGCGAGACAGTTTCCTGTTATTTACATTTGCTAACATACCTCAGGATTTATGTGTCCTCCCAGTGTCTAGTCTCACACAGGCCTCAGTGACATGGATATTTATGGCTCTATAACTGATTCTCTCCACCTACCGAGTTACCTGAGACAGGTTCAAAACCTGTTTGACCAAGGTCACGAACTGTGTCATTTCTGTGCTCAAGGTCCACGAAACCATTCTAGAGCACATATGTGCTTGTCTCTGGCATTGCCGCCTTCATCTTGTCGCGGTCACATTCAGCATGCACTGTGCCGTGAGCTCCTCTGCCAAACAGGTGTTCCACCCCGGCTAGGCCATCAATCTGCCCACGGCCCATCTCTGTAGGATTCAGGGTTAATTATCATCAAATAAGCCATTAGAAAGAGTGATGAAAGGGAAGGGTAAGGATCCTAGGTTTGATAGGAAACAATGGTGTATAGATAAGTGGAGATAGATATTACTCCATGTTGCGGTGTTAACTGGATCAAGAGCTAATGCGGTTCTCGGGAAGAAAATGATAGGATCTTCTAGGCCTTTCTTAAATGGATCTCATCCATTAAAGGTAATTGCAGTTCAAATAAAAGCACATAGCGCATTTCCCAATGCCTTCTTCCAGATCTTGACACGAGGTCTTATCGTTCTCATTCCAAATAATTTCACAATCTGTAACTGGTAAATGCCATTATGATTCTTTAATGTGCTTAATGTATTAATTGGCATTAACGTTACATTAAGATCGTGTAGTAAATTATTCCGTGGCATTAGATGACACCTGACCTATTGTAAATTTTACACTGTGCTTAGGACTTCATTTATCTATGCAGTATCCCTGTGAATATTTTAAGCACCCAATTAAATACCAACTGACCTGAAGGTCTAAAGCAGCCCTGGAAATTGAGCTGTCTGGCGGGTTTGAGCTCAGCAGTGCTTGTGTTTAATCATGGTGGTCTTTGGAAGTTGTTTTTAAGGACCTTGTTAGGCGTTCTGGTCTTACAACACCATCAAAACAACTTCCAGAGTTCGCTTAAAAGCACACATCACTAAAAATAAATAATTTACTCACCTCCATGTTGTTCGAAACCTGAAGGGCTTTCTTCTGCTGAACACAAAAGAAAGGTTTTTTTTTTTTTTTTTTTTTTCAGTGCAATTAAAGTCAATTTATCCCTATTCACTTTCATTGTATGGACAACATCAGCTGAAACTTTGTTCAGAATATGGCATGGCTGTGATTCAGCTGAAGGTAATTTAACAGCTGAGCACAAGCCTCCATTACTAAGTTAAAGACATCACTTTATAACTAGTAAAGAAAGAAACTTTGAGATGCTTCATTGAAAGCTTATTGTATTACTATATTAAAAGCTCACTGTATTATGCAGAGTATTATGAGAAAGAGATGGACTGAGTGAGTGTAATTACCTGCATCTGATACAACATTAAAGGAGAACTCCACTTCCAGAACAACAATTTACAAATAATTTACTCACCCCCTTTGTCATCCAAGATGATCATGTCTTTCTGTGTTCAGTCATGAAGAAATTATGGTTTTTGAAGAGAATTTTAGGATTTTTCTCCATATAATGGACTTCATTGGTGCCCCAATTTTGAACTTCCAAAATGTAGTTTAAATGCTTCAAAGGGCTCTAAATGATCCCAGCCGAGGAAGAAGGGTCTTATCTAGCAAAACGATAGGTCATTTTTTTCGAAAAATAAAAATTTTTATACTTTTTAAGTAGCACAGGCTCTGGGATGTGTGTCCACGACACTACGAATCACATCTAAGTTCATCGTCTGTGTACTCCGACTCAAAAAGGTAACATTAGAGTATGGCGAAAAACTCCATCTCATTTTCTCCTACGACTTCAGAATCATCTGACATCGTTGTACCTTTTTGTTTGCAGACAGCTTTGACTTACTTGCACTTCCTTAGTCTTTGCATGTTCGCTTTGTAAACACTGGGTCTGTAGTTCTGCCTACGTTCCGCGTGACCGTGCACCGTGATTTAATAGTACGTAGTGTCGTGGACGCACATCCCAGAGCCTGTGCTACACAAGTTTTTGTGCTTAAAAAGTATACAAATTTTTATTTTCCAAAAAATATGACCGATCTTTCCGCTAGATAAGCCCCTTCTTCCTCAGCTGGGATCGTTTAGAGCCCTTTGAAGCTGCATTTAAACTACATTTTGGAAGTTCAAAATCAGAGCACCAATAAAGTCCATTATATGGAGAAAAATCCTGAAATGCTTTCCTCAAAAACCATAATTTCTTCATGACTGAAGACAGAAAGACATGATCATCTTGGATGATAAGAGGGTGAGTAAATTTTTTGTAAATTGTTGTTCTGGAAGTGGAGTTTACAACCCTGTTTCAGTCTCTTTCAATATAAGTCTTTACTGCTAATTCACTCATAAAAATAGTCTGTTGTCACCATCAAATGGCGGAACCATCACGAACACACGCTGTTTCCCAATACTAAATACATAAATATAAAATGTTATTTATTGAATAATAATATTTAATAAGCAACAACAACAACAGCCATCATTAAAGTTGCAATAGGCAATTCAGTCAAAAGCACAAGTCAGCGCTCTGATACAGCAAATAAAGTTATATAAAATATAATGCGATGAGATATTTGTTTAGAAAAACTATTTGTTCTGGAACAAATAATAGATTATTAAGACTAAAGTCTGCCATTAAATTACCCAAAGCAAATTATATCTCATGTTTAACCTCTATAGAGACATCAGAGCCAGCAGCAAACTCCAGAAGATCTAGCCGAGGTGAGGCTTCTTTTGGCGGGGTCACGAGCGCTGAATGGCCGCTGACACCCTGGAGCTCACATCTCAGAAAGCACTGAAGCAAATTTTCAAACAGACGTTATCTTTTTTAACAAACCGTATATTTGAAGCCTAAACAAGGATATTCTCGCCTAAAAAACTACATGTAGTGACACAAAAACAGTATTATTTATAAAATTATAGTGGATTTGGGTGTCAACCATGACATTCGCTGTGAGAAATATCGCAAACAGAGTGATGCAAACGATGAAACAGTTGGAGTTCTGGTATCACTAGAATATTGCACACCTCTCAGCCAATCGGATTGAAGAACCAGAAAGAACTGTTGTATAAAAAGAATTTCTGTAATTATGACAAAACTTTTTTTTTTTTTTTTAAATTAACACTGTGAGTTTTACTATATGAATTCATACTCTATTAAGTCATTTTATTTTATTAATATTAAAATATTTGTTTTACATTTAAATAATTGTAAGTCATCCTGCAGTCTCCTTGAAGGTTGGTTGAGAGCTGTTGCTTTACAGCTTCACCTTTTCAGTTAACTGGAGTGTTTTATGATAAATTCTACAATAAGTTACAAAGATATACAGTATGTGGGTTGGGGTTGACGATGTGATTTAACATACAGGGCCCCATAATTATCTCTCTCCCGTGTTTTCAGCATCCGCAGCTTCACTTCACTGTTAAAAGCATGCCATTTTACAAGACAGATTCCTTTGCGCCATTCTCATTAAAGAAATGATATGGCTACTTCCTAAAGAAATGTGCTATTTGTGTAAATCTCAGCTCATAAATACACCCGCGTGCAGTCATAATGAAGAACGGCTATAACCTCCTGTCTAGCTTTAAAAATATATCAAAGGGTAACAAGTAGATGTGAATTATACAGGTCACCCTGCATTGTATGGGATACAATAAAAATAAATCAAAGCATTTGTGTTTAATCGCCACTTGCCGTAATGCAATACCTGCTTCACGGATGCTAATTTTAGCCGTTGTGAAATTGCATATGCTAGCCATTCGCTAAATGTGAGTGTTGTGAAAACAGCATTTGGAATCTCCCAATTTCAAACCCATGCCAAACGGTATCATTCAGCTGCCGGCTCTCGTGGCGAACTCGATTACCTTAAACCTCTAAAGAACACAAGGAGTGATTTAGAGCGAAACATTTTCGTAAATTGTACAGGACTTAGCATGCGCTCGGCCAATAGACTGCCGTTCGCCCTCCTTTCAAATCAGGCCCACTTCCAAGTTTCCAGTTATGAAAAATGCCTGGGTAGGGGACTATCATTACAGCAATCATTCCTGTCTGTTGTATCCATTTTGCTTTAAATGTATCTCTAAAGCTCATACAGGCATTTCCAAAACCACTATCATTTCAGTCAGACTGTGATCTGCACTGGCAATCTGCATTTCGTTGAACGTGTGTGGAGGGAGTAGAAACCAGACACCTGTCTCTCCACAGTGGGATATTAAGAGAGCGGGAAAAAAAGAAAAAAGCCACACTAAATTCTCCGACCGGCCGAGCATATCAAAGCAGTGTGCACTCAGACCTCAGATTGCAATAGGGATATCATTTTAAAAAAGGGGGACAAACCATACCTTGCAGGCTTCAGGGCCTAATAATCATCATGTCACCCATCGCTGTGGTCTGCAACAGTAATCTTACTTTCAGTTGATTGGATGATGCAATGACAGCTTTTCCACGACTGACATGTGGACAAACACAATACGGCTATGAAACAGAGCTGTTAGTGAGCTGTTTGGCAGGGTAATGTTTTTTGAAATAGATCTGGACCTGAAGTTTCAAGTTCATTTTCAACTAGGAGCTTTGAAAGTCACCCAAGCTTAAACTCAAACTTCTGAAGTGGTATAAATGATATCTTGAAAAGGAAAAAGAAAACGTCTTAGTGGTCAACTGCTTTCTTTTGATGTATAGACTGAGCGCTACGTGTTAAATTGGAGACATTTGGAGATTCGTACTATTAGTCATCTTTAAATCATAGCTGGATCTTGATAAATGGATTGATGTGAAATGTTTTTGGAAAGTTGACATATCATGTGGTGTGACATGCTGTACTACATCTGAAACTAATTCTTCTGCAATTATTATGCATGACTTCATTTTAATTGAGAGACATGAAATATTTGTTGTTTTAAAAAATGCATTTGTCACACTGCAAGACCACATAGATGGATGGTTAAGTCAGAAATTAGATTTCTGTAATCACTGTCTTGAATTTTGCTCTTGTACTTCTGTCAAACTATCATATGTTTTCTATGTTCTGTATATATAGATTTATAATATAATACAGACCAATTTTTTTTCATCGTTTTGGAGCAGCCAGAATATTATTCAAAACATAAGATGGAAAGAATGAGAAAGAAAGCCATACAACTACTGTCATACAGTAATGACTATCTATTTATCTATCTATCTATCTATCTATCTATCTATCTATCTATCTATCTATCTAACACTTTTTTTTAAACCAAATGTACACTATAATTCAACATTTTGGGAAAGTTTTTATTATTATTTATTTTTCTTTTTTTAATAAGTCTCTTTTGTTCAAAAATACAGTAAAACCATATTATTAAGAAATTACTACAATTTCAAACAATTTTGTTTTCTATTTTATTATATTTTAAAACAGCTGTTTTCTATTTTATTTTATTTTATTTTATTTTATTTTAGGTGATTAAAAATTGTGAAAATGTTTATAAGTTCTAATAATAATACATAATAAGTATAATAACATACTCTTTATTTGATCAAAATAAAATATTTTGTTCTCTTACCAAATCTACACTACAATTTAAAAGTTTGAGAAAGTTGAATATAATAATAATGGATATAATAACTTAATTAAAGTAAAATATACTCTTTATTTTATTAAAAAATAAATAAAAAATTATCTTACCAAATGTACACAATTCAAAAGTTTGGGAAGTTTTTTTGTGTTTGTTTGTTATGTTATTATTTTTTTTGTTTGTTTGTTTGTTGTTGTTGTTAAGAAGTCTCTTATGTTCCAAAAATACAGTAAAACAGTATTGTTATGAAATAATATAATTTAAAATAACTGTTTTCTATTTTATTATATTTTAGGTGATTACAAAACGTTAAAACAAAAATCTTATATAAGTTCATTAAATTAATTGTTTTCTGTTTTATTTTATTTTAAAACAACTGTTTCTATTATATATATATTATATTTTTAATTTATGTAATTCATTCCTGTGGCAAAGCTGAAATTTACATTTGCCATTACTCCAGCCTTCAGTGTCACATGATCTTTTAGATATCATTTAATTCTGCTGAACAGCATAAAAACAGTTGTGACAAAAGTATTACTTTCTTATCCAAAATATCTTATTGACCTCACCAGATTTTTGAACTGTAGTATGTACATTCATGTATAAAAATACAGTGCCCTCCACTAATATTGGCATCCTTGGTAAATATGAGCAAAGGTGGCTGTGAAAATAAATCTGCATTGTTTGTCCGTTTAATCTTTCATTCAAAAAATTAACAAAATTCTAACCTGTCATTGAATTGAAACAATGGAAAGCAGGGGGAAAATCTCATTATGAAATAAATGTTTTTCTCAAGTTCATGCAGGCCACAATTATTGGCACCCAATTATTGCAACGTCCTTTATTCAAGATAACAGCTCGGAGTTTTCTCCTTTAATGCCTGAAGAGTTTGGAGAACACCTGACAAGATATCAGAGACCATTCCTTCATACAGAAACTCTTCAGATCCTTCAGTTTACCAGCTCCATGCTGGTGTTTCTTCTCTTCAGTTCACCTCACGCATTTTCTATAGGGTTCAGGTCAGGCAACTGGGACGGCCATGGCAGAAGCTTCATTTTATGCTCAGTGACACATTTTTGTGTTGATTTTGATGTTTGATTTGGATCATTGTCCTGATGGAAGATCCAACCACAGCTCATTATAGGACTTCTAACAGATGCAGTCAGATTTAGATTATTTATCTGTTGGTATTTGCTGGAATCCATGATGTCATGTATCTGAACAAGATGTCCAGGACCTCTGGCAGGAAAATAAGCCCACAACATTAAAGATCCAGGAGTATATTTAACCGTGGGCATGGGGTACTTTTTATACCAAACCCATCTGGTGGGTTTGTTGCCAGAAAGCTCTTTTTTTAGTTTCATCTGACCACAGAAGCCAGTCCTGTTTGTCATGTCTGACAACTGAATATGCTGGAGTTTGTTTTTAGATGAGCAAGGAGGATTTTTCTTAAAACCCTCCTGAACAACATGTGGTGATGTAGGGGCTGTTTGAATTTTTTATTTTTTTTTTAGTCTTTTGGCCCCAAGACTCAACTAATCTCTGCAATTCTCCTGCTGTGATCCTTGGAGAGTCTTTGGACACTTAAACTCTCCTCCTCACCATCCATTAAGACGATATAGACACACATCCTTTTCCAGGCAGATTTGTAACATCTTTAGTTGATTGGAATTCTTAATTATTGTCCTAATGATGGAAATTGGGATTTTCAATGCTTTAGCTCTTTTCTTACACCCACCTTCTATGTTGTGAAGCTCAACAATCTTGATCTGCACATCATATCTATATTATTTGGTTTTATTCCTTGTAATGGATGATTAAGGGAATTTGGCCTTTGTGCTCCTCATATTTATAATCCTGTGAAACAGGAAGTCATGTCTGGACAATATCATACTCCTAGTCATTCTAGTGTGCTAAATAAATGCAAAGATGAATGGGAATATACTTCAGAGATATTTTACTCTTTATAATTTCTAAGGGTGCCACTAATTGTGCCCACCATGCATTGGAGAAAAACATTTATTTCATAACGTAAGTTTCTCCCCATGTTTAATTGTTTTACTTCAATGAAAAGTTAGCATTTTGTGAATTTTTTTAATGTAAGATCAAAAAGATAAACAAAGCAGATTTATTTTCATAGCCGTTTTTTGCTCATATTTACCAAGGGTGCCAATATTAGTGGAGGGCACTGTAAATATTCATACAGTGACACAAACATTCATGGATATGTTCCTATCCAAATACAAAAAGCCATTGAGATTATGTGATTTACTCGTAAGGGACTCATTTAAAACAACACTCACGCTCACAAGCCCACAGTGTTCAGTCATTCCATGAATCTGTAGCTTTATCCATCTGGCTGTTTGTCATTGCCTCTTGATTAGACAGCGTCTGTGAGCTCCCGTCACCATGCTCCAGCCTGCGAATTCATAAGAAGCATTCAAAGGATAGCCAAAACATAAAGCCTACAGCCTGACAGCCAGCAAAGTTCACAGACGTGCTGTGAGTTTTGTGTGGCCATGTTCTCCCAAGAAACCACTAAACTAGAGGGAAATATGAGGTATAAGCCCTTCTGATACTCCCGGAGAGAATATAGCTCGTGTGAGATTTTAAGACGACTTCATTTTCAAGGTCTTGCTATTATATGGGAACATAATTAACATTTCCCCATCAATTACAGTGGAGTGGAAGCACAGGGATCCAGGCGGATATGCTTAAATCTGCCTTGAATTACTCTCCACTAACTTCCTATTTCAGCTGAATTCTGATGAGCCTGTCTGGTCATTTATTCAACAAGGCTACAGAGCACTTGTTTCGAGTGCAACCTGGCTACAGCCACATGAAGGAAACCTTTGATCAGGGTCCTTGTTGCTTATGACGGTCAATGCTTGCAGCTCATGTAATATGTCTTTTTAATTTCTCTAATCTGATTGAGTTATAATTAGTTTGTGACAGAAGGACCAGACGATCAAGAAGCTGTCATTTTACTGATGCTTTTTTTTTTGTTACGAGAGTGCCTAGTTTTGAAGTGAAATGTGCAGCTAACCCCCTCTAGTGGCTGCTTGTGCATTATATGTACTGTAGCAATTCTCAAATTCAAGATGTTGTCAGTTATTTACTCTTTGGATACATCAAGGAATCGAGTAAGAATTTCCAGTAGGGATTGTTCTATCCTTGTCTCACTAAATCTTTGTGTGAATACACGTCAGGCCATTTTCCAAGGCTAATAAGAGAGTGTGTGATTAGCTGAAGGGTCTGCGTGCTGCAATCAAGCAGGAAGTGACTTAAACTACATCTAAAACATCAAGCCATGTTTGAAGCTGTGATGAATCCCATCTATAGTTTTGAATTAAATTTCATTCTGTTTCTCATCCGTTTTAAAGAGTAATGTAGCTGGATACTGATGCTGGCAACGTGTGTGGGCTGCCCCAGCTCCAATTTGATCATTTTATCTGATTGTGAGGAAAACAGTTGGGTGATGGATACCATCTCATTACGACGGGAAAGTGAGAGTTTAATTTCCTGTACATGTTCCATCTTTATTAATGTCAGGAACAGCGGGTTGTCAATTGCATTAGAGCTCTGTTCTTGTGCTAGGCATTGTGCATGACACAAACAATGTCTTCACACTGAGCTTTGACAAACACACGCAAATTAAGCAGTCGTGACATATTTTAGCATTAGTTGCAGCAACAACTGATTTGCTTTTACTGCAAACCTCCTCTTACTATATTTAGATCTCAGCAGAGCTGAACACCTACAGATGCCCTGAACTGAACCTAGGATTTAGAAAAACATTTTAATATAATGCCTTCAGCAGGGGTAAAATGCATCCCAGGTTTTTTTTTTTTTGTTTGTTTGTTTTGTTTTTTGTTTCATTTTATTAATACAGTGTTTAAAGTATTATTAATAAATGCAAAATGAACATGTTTAAAAATAAAAATAATGGACCAATCCAGGGTAGCCAAAGCTTTTTATTATACAAAGGACCAGAAACAAGTTTGATTAAGGGCCATGGGCCAAAAGTAAATGTGGTATTACATCCAACTATATTATGTATAAACAAAAAGATAAATTATAAATGATATGCTTAAGTGACATGTTTTTCCTTTTTTCAATTCCTGCCGTGTATTCATCACAAAATCAAATGGAAAAAAAAAAAAAATGTATTTTTATTTTAAAAAAGCTTTTTGGTAACATTAAAGGGATAGTGCATTCAAAAATTAAAATTACCCCTTGATTTACTCACCCTCATGCCATCCTAGGTGTATATGTCTTTATTTAGACAAATACATTGAGTCTTATATTAAAAAAATGTCCTGGCTCTTCCAAGCTTTATAATGGCAGTGAATGGCTGTTGAGATTTTAAAATCAAATAAAGTGCATCCATCCATCATAAAAAGTACTCCACTCAGCTCTGGGGGTTAATAAAGGCCTTCTGAAGCAAATAGATGCATTTGTGTAAGAAAAATATCTTTATTTAAAACTTTAAAAACCATAATTTCTAGCTTTCGCTAACCTTTGTTAGGTGTAGCGGAAGCTCCGGTAAGAATATGCTAGTCTTGTGAGAGCTTTTGTTTACAGTAAAGGAAAACCGGTCTCCTCTTGGCTTACATCGAAATCCTCCAACATTTTTCTTCACAAATCCTTGTTTTGTACTTCTAACTGGTGTTTTGTTTTGCTCTCTTTGTCAATTTCAGTGTTGGCCATGTTACTTTAAAAAAGTAATTAGTTATAGTTAGTTACTTCTCACAAATAGTAACTGAGTTATATCATTATAAAAGTAACTAATTATCAGGGAAAGTAACTATTGTGTTACGTTTTTAAAAATGTTCAAATATGTAAAATAACTTGGATACCCCCAATATGCTATTAAATATGGTAAATGAATAAAACACTGTACATTAATCTACACTATTTTAATGTTTCTGTGGGACAATGTGAGAAACACCTCCCAGGGGCTAAATATCATGTTATTTGGATCGCTTCAACCCGTGGGCATAAAAAAACCCATCCCAACACTGTTAACCCTCTGGGGTCAAAAACTAATTTTTTCTTGAAATAGACTAAAAATACTCAGTCATTTTTTATATCGTATCAAAAGGTATCATTTGAAACTCTGTTGTGTATACTCATAATAACAAGAAAACAATGTGCTTTTGTAAAATAAAGAAAATATACAGGGTGCGCTCTCTGCCGTCTCAGTCTTCATTGTCTACTTCAAAATTAAGTCACGTTGAAAACCAATATTCTCTGATAAAGTATTCCATATGATACCAACACAAGCTCCAGTTTTTCCCATCTCTAATGTAATTACACCCATGAGCGCCTCTGCTTTTCAAATTTTAAACATCCATGTGAGACGGCGCAGGTAAATCGCCTCCGTAAACAAATGTGAACATTCATCAAGTTCACCTCCGCTACTTTTCGTTTCTGGAAGAAGACACGCTAAGAGGAATAAGCCAGAATTTACCTCAGAAGAAGAAAGCAATGGGAAAATTATAGTAACGCCACATTTTATTGTCAGTAGCGTTAACAGCGTTATAACGGAGGAAACAGTAATTTGTTTGATTACTCGTTACAGAAAAAAAGTAATGCAGTTAGTAACGCTGTTTATTTATAACGTCGTTATTCCCATCGCTGGTCCCTTCTCACCAGAGCTTATGCTTACGTCCTGCGTCATCCACTGGAACAACACTCTCTCATGAATGCATGTACGACAGTTAGTGGAATCTAGAGTTTTAAATATGGATATTTTTCATACACAAACACAACAATTCACTGTAGAAGGCCTTTATTAACCCCTGGAGCTGCATGGAGCACTTTTTATGATGGATGGATGCACTTTATTGAACTTTAAAATCTCAACACCCATTCACTGCCATTATAAAGCTTGGAAGAGCCAGGACATTTTTTAATATGACTCAGACTGTATTCGTCTGAAGGAAGAAAGTTATATCTACCTATGGCTTGAGGGTGCGCAAATCATGGGGTAACTTTAATTTTTTCTTGATCTCTTTAAGATGTTTTTGACATTTAAAAGGGCTAGTTCATTCAAAAATATTAACACAATATACTTATTTTAACGTCACTCCAAATTTGTATGCCATTTGATTCCTGCAGGACACAAAAGAAGAACATTTTTATTATACTCTACTCTCTCTATTTGAAGCAATTACAAAGAATTGAAAGCTTTCAAGCTTCAAAAAAATATCAATAAAAGTATCATGAACGTCCTCTTTAGCCATGCAGCAGCTTTGTTTGGAAAAACACAACATTTAAGCCTTAACTGGCAAAATCTTGAATCTTGCTCTTCATTTAAGCTAACAAAACAAGTAAAATTACACATAAAAATTACACTCAACAAAACCTATCACACTGACAGTGTTAACTGTATCAAAAGCTTGAGCATGTTTGACTCACATTCCTCCCCAAGCCTAATTCTCTCATATAGAAATGCTAAACGCTAATGCTAAACGTGACCTAAGCACACAATGCTCTGTTTTCCTTGTTTTGTGAGACTAAAAGTGTGGCAGTATGGGATAGGATTGAGTACATAAGAGAGCACAAGCGTGAATGAGAAAATTAGAGAGACTGAAAGAGAGAGCTGAGTAGCAGTAGTTGCTCTTCTCCCCGAGCTGCCTGCAGCAGCTTGTATGACGGGCTCAGGGGGCCTGCAGAACTATACCCAGAGTGCCTGATTATTACCATGCTAAATTTATATTGATTGCTGTGGCTTAAGAGTTAAATTCGAGTTATTCCCCAGACGCAGTGACAATATATGGTCTGAAGTGATCTGGTAATCCAACTACAAGATGAGCAATGTGTTTGTCATGCAATAAACTCCTCAAAGAATCTCCAAGCTCTCAGGCGTTTTGTTCATCCATGTGCCAGATGACAGTCGGGAGGTAAGTCTTCCTGAGCGCTTGAGGTGAAGTTGTAACTGCCCTCCTGCAGACACTTTTCATCACTTCTATGCATATGTGTTTGCCCTTGACATTATCAGCAGATTTATGAGGCCCTGAGGTAGCTAAATAGTGCTGAGATAGTGAAGACAGTGGCCTGCAGTTGTCCGTCGGCTATATTTGCACCCGTAAGAGGAAGGAAAAAGCTCTGTAACCGAGCCTCACGGAGCAGGCCCCCGGGGAGAGGCCCTAATTAAACAGTGATTAAATTAAGGGCCAGTGCGAGTGAAATGCACATTGATTGACAGGCTGCTCCTCTCGCATTCACTTTCTCCTGGGTTTAGATGGAGCACGCGGACTCGCCGATGACTTCTCTGGCTTTGGTCTCTAAAGACGTCCAATTAATCCATTTTAGCATATAAATGTGCATGATTGCGACTCTTTGAAACTGTTTTCAACCTGTTTGGGACTGGAACTCATTAACATATCTGAAAGAAACATTTCCAGGTCATCTTTATGCACGCTTGAGGCAAGTCACACAATCAATGTGTGGAAATTACCTCTAAAATCTCATTTAGCAAAAAACGGTGGCCTTGAAATTGGTTTAGGAGTCAAAAAAGTGGCCAGTGTTCGTGGTGAACTCTCCCTTAATTTGTGCACAGGTTTAGATATTTCATAATGGAAATATGCTTGTATCAAAAGTAAGAAATATTTGCCCTTGAACAACGTTTTAAGTTGTATAATGGTGAGAAGGCCCTGTCTAGGTGTAATACAAATTGAAAAAGCTGTTTATAGATATGGATAGCAACTTTGCCTGAGAATGACTGTTGCTTGCAATATGACAGGTACTGAGCTCAACAACTGCTGACTTACCAAACAGAATAATGCCCAAAACTAAATGATCTTAATAAAATAATAATAAAATAAATATTAAATAGCAAATGACAAAAATAAATATAGCTGCAAACAGCGATTAGCGGGTTCAAGTGCTTTATGGCATGTAAGTACATATGAAAAATGATATTATTTAACAAGCCTGTAACCACCAAATCAATGATTTTAAAAAGCATTTTTGGCAAATCCAGGTAATTTACCATAGTAATATGATGTTTTTTAATGTTTATGACTGTTACAGCACCAGCTGTGGTCGGATCCCCTTATAGCTTTGTATGCTTGTTTAGAATCACCTGTCAAGTTTTTCTTTAGGCTTTTAAAGGATTTCAGGTAAATTTGGGCAGGCCCCTTTTTTAAACCCCGTTATAGCTTCCCAAAGGGTAAATTTCAACATTTTTTGATAATTATTGGCCTAGAGAGTCCAGAGAATTGTACTGCAGTGTTTTTTTCTAGACTGACTGGTTCACAAAAGTAGGTTTTTACATCTTCTCAGTCATTTAACAAACAGTTCATTAACAGCAGTGGTTCTAGAGGCAAAGTTGTCCAGAACTAGGAGTTCTATCGTATGATAGAAATATTGTGCATATTTGTGAAAAACTGTGCGGCATACAATCGTTTACGACCTTGAAAAATGCAATAGCGCCCCCAGTGGCCGATTTCTTTCAAATTTCTTTCAGACCTTTGGGGCCGTGAGTCGAACCGGCCTACCAAGTTTCATTCCGATCGACCTTCGTTAACCTTGTCTAACAGGTGCTCAAAATTCATTGGCCAATGGCGGCCATGTTTTTTGAGATACGCAAATGCCCTTGTTGTCACTTGTGGCACTTTGGACCTTTCATGTTCATAGGACAAATGGTTATAGCCATTTTTATGTTTTTTTTCCCCTCTTATAGTGCCACCAAGTGGCCAAGTTCTGGAATTTTTTTTCCTGTGACCTTAGATTGAGCTCTTACATAAGTGTTCTGAATTTGACATATCTTATTCAGGAGTTATAGGCATTTTATTAAAAGTGGCCCTGCCCCTTTCGAACGTTTTGGTGCCCCTTTGCAACAGTGAGTCGAAAGGTCAACTTTTTTTGATAATTATTAATATTTATTCTACAGAGAATCTTTCTGCACTGGTTTGGTTTGATCGGGCAAAAAAACCTAGGACTAGCTGACAAATGTAGTTAAAAAATCCAAAATAACCCAATATTTCGCCAGGTCACGAATGAATCACGATCGATGTACTCAATTCAGTGACATAGGACACTTGAGCCTGCAACTGACTGTTTAGGAGTTATGAGCGATTTTGTACTTTTGATCACTGTAGCGCCCCCATCAGGCCAATTGGGGCAAGCCTTGGTCATGTTGTCAGCAGTGGGAGTACTACCATCCCACCAAGTTTCAAGTCTCTACGACTTACGGTTTGGTCTGCATGATCTGTTTTACATGGAAATCGCTGATCCGTGACCATTTTAACAATTACAATAGGGTTTAAGCGCTACACGCACCAAATCAGCATATTAGAATGATTTCTGAAGGATCATGTGACACAAAGATTGCAGTACTGGCTGCTGAAAATTCAGCTTGACAGGAATAAATTATTGCTTAAAAAACATATTAAAAAAGAAAACCATTTTAAATTTCAATATATTTCACAATAATACTGCATTGATCAAATAAATGCAGCCTTGGTCAGTATATAATGTAAAAACAGATTTTTAAAAACAGAAAAAGAGTATTTAGATTAACTTTTGTGTCAAAATGTGTCATTTTAAAAACTGATTAATGCAAATTGCATTTATTTATTGAGTAATTATCAATATTTTATGCTTCATGTCATTTATATATTCGATAGCAATGCGTCATGGTAAAACTGAAAGCTAGTTTAGCTATCATAAAAATTGCATGAATCCAACACACTTTCTATGCCTGTTGGTTTGATGCCAAAGAAAAAAGTATATCATAATACAAATGCTACATCGAGATGCATTATGTGCACCTGAACTTTAGAATAGCAAGAAGTAAACACAGCATTCTAGTATGCCTAGTTTTTCTTGAAATAAGAGCTGTTATATACTGCAGAGTTACTCCCTTTTGCTATGCTGGTGTTAGAGGATAAACGTGCATATCCCAGAAAATTGCTAAGGAAATGAATCTAATATTCCTCAAACTCAGGAAGCGCTCTAAAAACTGAATTGCTGATGTAGCGTGCACTGCAGCGGGGAGCATGAGACAGTGCTTTGCATGGGCTGGCGTAATGGTGAGAGTGATGCCAGGCCTACTGACCTCATCAACCATGACATTTACTACAGCGCCTGCCGCTGCGTTCCTCCTTCCTCCCACGGCGCATAGCAAACAAGAACAACTAGCCTGATATCCGTGTACGCATCATGTACGGGACCCAGCCGTTAATGCCCGAGACTTTGAGTGCAGCCGGCGAAAAAAAAGCGATCTGTGCAGACTGCAATCTAGCTGTGAAGCTGAAAACTAATCTCTAAGGAAGGCTGTCAAGTCTGCGCACATAACGCTCTAGTGGAATTGAGGCTTAAATGCTTCATAAAGCTTTCATAAATATGCAATCGGTGGGCTAATAGCTGTTGCTAAAACCTGCCTCAGCCCTCATTATCCACTGGGAGCCCGTTGGGAGCCTCTGTGGTGCAAGGTACAGGGGAATATGTTTTGCATTTGCCCCTGCTGAATTCAGCTCCCCTTAACAAATTCTTTTTGATCTGGTAACCAAGTCATAGCAAGAGGAGACGTATTTTCAAGAAACTGTGCCAGTTATGGTGAAACACTGCAAGACTTGCACTTTTAATACATAATAAGTTCAGTATACAGTTACCCAAAAAGCAGTTACAATTTAATCGTATTTTATTACACAGGTCTTGATCTTGAAAACACTTGATTCTGATTGGTCAGTTGCAACATTCTCCAGTAATAATGATTGTTAAACTATATAATTGATAGCAACTGGAGAGAGGTGCTTTCAGGGTTCAGATGGTATAGTTACTATTTCTACCAGCAGGGTCTAACTAGACCATGATGCTAACCAGACAAAGCTTGAGCGCACAAAACATCACATCACATACTAGGTTTAAGTAGTTAGTGTTGTCAAATGATGTACTGACATCAGTACCAGTCGGTACTGAAATTTTAAAAATGTGACGATACCAGCATTTCCTGCAAGCATTTTGAGCACTGCTGAGCGGATTCTTAAACACCTCTGATTGGCCATTGTATTTACATGCTCAACAGATATGTCTGTGATTGGCTACAGTTATCATCGCTTCACACTCTTCCCTGAGCGCTTAAACAGACATACACAGGAGCGTTTGAAAGCCATGTCTAATACTTTCAAACGCTCCCGTATGTATCTGTAAAAGTGCTCGGTAAAGACAGTGAAAGATGTGTATTTACAATGCGCTTTTGAAGTGATGATCATTGTAGCCAATCACAGACATATCTGCTGAGTGTGTGAACACAATGGCCAATCAGAGGTGTTTAAGAACAGTGTTGGGGGTAACGCATTACAAGTAATGGGAGTTACGTAATCCGATTACTTTTTTCAAGTAACTAGTAAAGTAACACATTACTTTTTAATTTACGAGAAAATATCTGAGTGACTTTTTTCAAACAAGTAACGCCAGTTTTGACTGACAAGTCTATTTGACATCTGCATTTACATTTGGAAGATGTATTTATTTATTTTTTTAGAGTGTTTGCTCATCTGCAATACGTCTATAGGACGTTTCCTATCAGATGTCAAATAGACGTATATTAGATGTCTTTAAAATGTTTATGATTTAGAATGGATGTAAAACTGACATCTTACAGATGTCTGTCAGATGTTTGTACACAGCAGATACTTTCCATGTCAAGCGATCTTTAACAGACATCCTGTTGATGTACGTGTGCAATCTGGTTAGGACATTTCCTATCAGATGTCAAATAGACGTCTATTAGATGTCTTTAAAATGTTTATGATTTAGAATGTATGTAAAACTGACATCTTACAGATGTCTGTCAGATGTTTGTACACAGCAGATGCTTTCCAGATCAAGCGATCTTTAACAGACATCTTGGAGACGTACGTGTGCTATCTAGGTAGGACGTTTCTTATCAGATGTCAAATAGACGTCTATTAGATGTCTTTAAGATGTTTGTGATTTAGAATGTATGTAAAACTGACATCTTACAGATGTCTGTCAGATGTTTGTACACAGCAGATGTTTTCCAGATCCAATTGCGAGTTTACATCTGAAATGAAGAAAATAAAGTCAGAATTGTGTGATATAAACGTACAATTGCGAGTTATAAAGTCAGAATTCCGAGATAAAAATATTTTTTTCTCAGTATTTTGAGGTTATATCTCGCAATTGCGAGAGATATAAACTCGCAATTCTGACATAATAACACGCAATTGCAAGTTATTAAGTCATAATTGTGAGATATAAACTCGCAGTTTTGAGAGCACATCCGTCCTTTTTTTCCCCCTCAAAATTCGACTTGCAATTGCAAGTTTATATCACGCAATTCTGAGAAAAAAAAAGTCAGAATTGTGAATTTATATCATGCAATTTTGACTTTATAACTCACAATTGCAAGTTTATATCTCATATATAGCCAAAATTGTGACAAAAAGTCACAATAACCATTTTTTTCATTTTTTTTTTCAGTCACGGAAATGGGCTTCCATACACATCAGTACTTTTGACAACACTACCAAGTATGTAGTAAAATTTAGATCTACAGTATTTTGTCAAATTCATTCAGGCTAGAACACACAACATGACTTAAAATGTAAACAGATTTGAAAACACTACACATCATACATTTGCTATCTTAGTAAACGGTTACTTTCAAGTTGTTCCAAACGCAGCAAACTCACGAAAAAACATGCGCCTTGGTGCTAGGAGACACACAAACACGTTTGATATCTTCCAACTGCATGCAATTATAGTCTGAAGCTAAAAAATCAGGAACTATGACCATCATACGCTGAGACTTTCAAAATACACATAAAATCTCAACTCTTCCTAAAACTAGACTGCATAGTGTAATATATTCCAGCTTACATTTCTAAAAAAAAAACAAAAAAAAAAAAACAACAATAACAACAACAACAAATGGCAATCATTACCTGTTTGTCTGTCTCTGCGCACTCAACAGTTCAAATACTGGCTATGTGTTATAATGCTCCGCCCATCTGCAAGCTTACCCAATCAACATATAAAGAAGGCAGACCAACCAGTGATTGATAGCCATCTATCCAATGAATTATTAGATGTTGTTTTTCAATGCAAATACCACGTATTATGCTCTTACAGGTCTCTTATATCTGAGCGGGACCCAACATGATGTGTTTAGAGCCTGTTGTACAGTGAACATCTTGCTTTATTCAAATCAATACAGTTACCCAGTGAAACACAACTTTAGTGCAGTGGGGCTCTATGGGCCGTGCATCAACAGGACATTGCACACAGAATTAAACATTTTTCATTTAGTGAACTTATTATTAGTCCTACTAATAATTTTATTCTTTTAAAAAGTAGGAAAGAAATAAATGTAATAAACCTGGCCCTCAAGTTCTAAGTTTACAAGTTCATAAGTTCTATTTTTACTGCAAACTGCATGGAATAGAATGATATTACTGGACATTTTAATCTGTTGTGAATAAGAATAAAATAGGGGTAGAAGAATTGTACCTTGGTGCTTGTCCTATCTGACAGCAGATCAGCATGCCCTTGGTACCCAGCGAGTAATGCTCATCAAAATGGCCGTATTCCTCCATAAACCTTAAGTCTCATACACAATGAGAAACGGCGAGGTATAGGTTGAGAGACCATTTCTCTTGACATTCACAATGGCAGGCTCATCAGTCATGCTGTCAGAGGCTAGTTTGGAATTTATGAGGAATAACGATGGGTTGAAAATAGACGAAAGCCTTGCCCGTACTTCTGTATGGAGTGTTGTATGCTTTGCTTGACCCGGTCTGAAACCCTATTTCTTTCCGTCACTGACCCCCTTGGGCTGATTTTTCATTCAGAGTGATTCCAGAGTTCGGTGTCATATTAAAGTTATGGGTTGGTGCATGGCGGTAGGGTCTGGCAGTTGTCGTCCGGTTTCACAGGGTGATTCAGAAAACATTTTTAGTTAAAACTGCACGCAGACATAAAATATAGCAGACAACAGACAAACTTGTAGATTTTATTTATAGATAATTGTCAAAATTGTTTCTGAGAGTGTACAGGGTAATTTAAAGCCTTTGCCAGTGGCCTAAAGATGCAAAACAACCATTTAAATCAGCTAAAAATCAAGATATTTCTTATTTGAATTCATCATCTTAAAGTTATTTTTTACTTAATATTTTTTTTTAAACAATAATAAGAAAAAAACAATAAAAGCACATTAGCAACTGAATAAAAAAAAATAAAAAACAACTTTTTGTATCACAACACAAGTTTACATCTCGCAGTTATGACTTTTTTCTTAGAATTACATGATATAAACTCACAATTGCAAGAAATGAAATCAGAAATGCAAGATATAACCTTTATAAAGTTTAGATCTCGCAACTAACTTTTTTCTCAGATTTGTTAGTTTATATCTCGTAATTCTGGCTTTATTTCTCGCAATTGCTAGTTTGTCTCACAACTGTGACTTTTTCTCAAATTTGCGAGTTTATATCTCCCAATTCTAACTTTATTTCTCACATTTGCGTTTGTGTCTCACAATTGTGACTTTTTTCTTAGAATTGCAAGTTTATGTCTCGCAATTTTAACTTTATTTCTTGCAATTGCGAGTCTATCTCGCAATTGTGACTTTTTTGTCAGATTTCGAGTTTATATCTCGCAATTGTGACTTCATTTCTCTGAATTGTGAGTTTGTATCTTACAATTGTGACTTTATTCTCAGATTTGCTAGTTTATATCTCGCATTTCTGACTTTATTTCTCGCAATTGCTAGTTTGTCTCACAATTGTGACTTTTTTCTCAAATTTGCGAGGTTATATCTCTCAATTCTAACTTTATTTCTCACAATTGCGTTTGTGTCTCGCAATTGTGACTTTTTTCTTAGAATTGCAAGTTTATATCTTGCAATTCTAACTTTATTTCTCGCAATTGCTAGTTTGTCTCACAACTGTGACTTTTTCTCAAATTTGCGAGTTTATATCTCCCAATTCTAACTTTATTTCTCACATTTGCGTTTGTGTCTCGCAATTGTGACTTTTTTCTTAGAATTGCAAGTTTATGTCTCGCAATTTTAACTTTATTTCTTGCAATTGCGAGTCTATCTCGCAATTGTGACTTTTTTGTCAGATTTCGAGTTTATATCTCGCAATTGTGACTTCATTTCTCTGAATTGTGAGTTTGTATCTTACAATTGTGACTTTATTCTCAGATTTGCTAGTTTATATCTCGCATTTCTGACTTTATTTCTCGCAATTGCTAGTTTGTCTCACAGTTGTGACTTTTTTCTCAAATTTGCGAGGTTATAGCTCTCAATTCTAACTTTATTTCTCACAATTGCGTTTGTGTCTCGCAATTGTGACTTTTTTCTTAGAATTGCAAGTTTATATCTTGCAATTCTAACTTTATTTCTCGCAATTGCTAGTTTGTCTCACAACTGTGACTTTTTCTCAAATTTGCGAGTTTATATCTCCCAATTCTAACTTTATTTCTCACATTTGCGTTTGTGTCTCGCAATTGTGACTTTTTTCTTAGAATTGCAAGTTTATGTCTCGCAATTTTAACTTTATTTCTTTATTTCTTTATTTCTATCTCGCAATTGTGACTTTTTTGTCAGATTTCGAGTTTATATCTCGCAATTGTGACTTCATTTCTCTGAATTGTGAGTTTGTATCTTACAATTGTGACTTTATTCTCAGATTTGCTAGTTTATATCTCGCATTTCTGATTTTATTTCTCGCAATTGCTAGTTTGTCTCACAATTGTGACTTTTTTCTCAAATTTGCGAGGTTATATCTCTCAATTCTAACTTTATTTCTCACAATTGCGTTTGTGTCTCGCAATTGTGACTTTTTTCTTAGAATTGCAAGTTTATATCTTGCAATTCTAACTTTATTTCTTGCAATTGCGAGTCTGTATCTCACAATTGTGACTTTTTTCTCAGATTTTGAGTTTATATCTCTCAAATCTGACTTTATTTCTCTGAATTGTGAGTTTGTATCTTACAATTGTGACTTTTTTTCTCAGATTTGCTAGTTTATATGTCACATTTCTGACTTTATTTCTCGGAATTGCTAGTTTGTCTCACAACTGTCACTTTTTTCTCAAATTTGCGAGTTTATATCTCTCAATTCCAACTTTATTTCTCACAGTTGCGTTTGTGTCTCACAATTGTGACTTTTTTCTCAGATTTCGAGTTTATATCTCGCAATTCTGACTTTATTTCTCTGAATTGTGAGATGGAATCTTACAATTGTGACTTTTTTTCTCAGATTTGTGAGTTTATATCTCCCGGATTTGCGAGTTTATATCTCACAATGCTAAATTTAGAAATGTGAGATATAAACTCACAAATCTGAGAAAAAAGATACAAACTCACAATAGCAAGAAATAAAGAATTGCAAGTTTATATCTGGCAATTCTGAGAAAAAAAAAAATTAGAATTGAGAGTTTTATATCTTGCAATTCTGGTTTATAACTCACAATTGTGAGTTTATATCCTCCAATTCTGATTAAAAATTTCAGAATTGTGAGATTCTGTTTCCATGTTCTTGAAAACTTGGAAATGTAAGATGCCTAATTGTAAAAGCATGATTTAGACCTGGAAAATTAATGAAAAGAATAAAATACCTCCATAGCCAATGTATAAATCCTTACCCTTAATCATTATCCAGTAAATCACACGCAAATGAAAAAGTCAGGGTCCTTTGCCTAGTATTGTGGACAATGGGGCGTCTTGGAGTCAAAAGGTTGAGAGATACTCGACACAAAACCTTTGATTAACGTGGAAATTGAAGCTTGTTGCATTGTGGGCAATGACAAACTGTGACACCAGTTCAGCGCACAAGTGACAACTACATCTATTGCATTTTGTTGTACTGCAAGATTACGAGTGATGAAAATTGCAAACAACTGATTTAGCATTAAAGTAAAAGTCAATGTTCAAAAGCAGTTTATTCTTTAAAAAACATTAAAGACCTCTTAAAAACCAATAGCCTCTTTTAATCAAAGCTTGTAATATAACATGTAAGAATCACATAAAGAAATCCATTGTTTTCTGTCTGATCCCTTGTGTTGGATTGTTGTGGGATTGAAAAAGCAGACCAAAACTCAAAATTTGTCTTTTAAGACTTAGCTGAAGGGCAAAAATTGTACTCCCCATCCAATTGCCTAGTTTACTTGACTTTATTGCAGAGAGCTGGAGATTTACTTCCACCGTTTTTTTCTAACAACGAAATAGTGAACATTCAAGTCAAACTGAGATTGATGGAGCAGTGCCATAGACATGATGGAGGACTTGTCATATGTTCCAATAAGAACTCACTGTGCAAATGCCCCTCCAGAAGCCCTGCCATTTGCTTCTGCGGTAGTTGTTTTTCTCCCGTTGTTTTCTCCAGAGTTCAGGGACACTACATTGTCTGGCCGCAAACAAACCTTAATGTAGACAGAGCCAAGTCGGCAAACCTCAGTGAGTACACACAGGCAGACCCCCCTCGCCTTTTCAGCTGGAAGTACACAGGAGAGCGAGGCATTTTTCAATGCATTTAGATGAGACCTTTAACAAAGGTCTCTAATGCAGATATCAATGATCCCTGAGAGAGGCTATTGGAGTGAAATTGGCTGACGGGGATGTCACTGCGTGCATGAAAAATGATGGCTCCAATTTGTCCGCTTCTCTGCTCCCTTCCTGCAGCCTCGGCGCAAGGCTGCCCGAACGGTCTTTAGAGGAGGAAGAGAACCAATAACGCGGCCCGTAGAGTTGTCTAACAAGTTAACTACTTGAATTGCCACTTTACCTCCAATTTTATCAGGCTGTCAGAGGGATCGTAGGCGAATATGATGAGTCAATGATCGCATCCGTGGAAATAATAAGAGCCTTTGGTTTCAGCCAGGCACCAGAGAAAGTGTTTCCCTCAGTGCAAACGAATCGTTTCTCATAATATTGCTGGAAAGGAACGCTCTGCGCCCTAAAACCCTATCCCTTAAACTCCTATAACAGGTCCGGAAGGGGGTTCGACGCTGACGGGGTTATTTTAATGGAGTGACTCCAGGAAGCCCAGTGATAGAGTGCTCAGCATTGCGCCCTTGAGGGGAAAGGTAAATTTGTGAAGTTAATCACTTAATGAGGCCAATTAAACATGGAGAGCTCAGGTGTAATGAGTGCCACCTCAGAGCCTGCAGCAAATGAGTCTGATTTCTCTCTCTGGGCAAGAGGACGACAGCGGGGTCTTCTATGTTATCTGCCCCACAACCAAGAATGACCCACTTAGGTCATTCAAATAAAGCTCCTAAGCAGCAGTAATAGGATATGCCAGTGTGTTTAGCGCAAGTATGGGCCTTCAGGCCACAAAATCAGGCATAAAACAGCAACACATGGTAATCATCACTCAAACCCTCCAGTACTTAGAAAGAGCTGTGCTGAATACTAGCGCTAGGTTAACGTTAAAGTCTAAACAAAAACAAACTTTTCAAGTTCAACTACGTCAAATCATTCTGCCTTGCTATGCTGTATTTTACATAGAAATACTTAAAGGAGAAGTCCACTTCCAGAACAAAACTTCACAGATAATGTACTCACTCCCTTGTCATCCAAGATGTTCATGTCTGTCTTTCTTCAGTCGTAAAGAAATTATGTTTTTTAAGGAAAACATTTCAGGATTTTTCTCCATGTAATGAACTGCTATGGTGCCCCGAGTTTGAACTTCCAAAATGCAGTTTAAATGCAGCTTCAAATGATCCCAAATGCAGTTGTAAATAATCTCAGCCGAGGAAGAAGGGTCTTATCTAGCGAAACGATTGATTATTTTCATTCAAAAATTCAATTTAAATACTTTTTAATCTCAAAAGCTAGTCTTTTCTTGCTCTGCCTGAACTCTGTGTATTCTGGCTCAAGACAGTTAGGGTATGTCGAAAAACTTGTATTTTCTCCCTCAACTTCAAAAATCATTTCAAAATCATCCTACATCACTGCAGAAGTACTGACCCAGTTTTTGCAAAGTGAACATGCAAAGAAGATCAAACACCCTTAACAAAAAAGGTAAAACAGTGATATAGGGCGATTTTGAAGTTGAGGGAGAACATGAGATGGGAGTTTTTCGACATACCCTAACTGTCATGAACCGGAACAAAACAGTTCAGGGAAAGCAAAACAAGATGAGCATTTGACATTAAGAAGTATATAAATTGTATTATTTTTATGAAAATAACCGATCGTTTTGCTAGATAAGACCCTTCTTCCTTGATTGGGATCGTTTACAACCGCATTTGGGATCGTTTGAAGCTGCATTTAAACTGCATTTTGGAAGTTCAAACTCAGGGCACCATATCAGTTCATTATGTGGAGAAAAATCCTGAAATGTTTTCCTCAATAAACATAATTTCTTTATGACTGAAGAAAGAAGGACATGAACATCTTGGATGACAAGGGGGTGAGTACATTATCTGTAAATTTTTGTTCTGGAAGTGGACTTCTCCTTGTATTTAAGTAGACTAAATTTCTAAGTCAAGTTTGAATTAGGGCATAACAACAAAGATTTAGCCTCAAGCTTGTTAGCTAACAGCACAGCAAGAGTGATGAGTGATTTTGATTATATAAACAGTCCAATAGAGGGTTTGCATATAGTCACGGTTTGGTCAGTTACTTGGATGCGTGGCCATATTGGCAATACTCGGATGTAAACAACAGTATGGATTGCATGGTTAATGAATACGTTGTTCTGCTAATTTATGCTGTCTAAACCACAGAAAAAATGTGTTGAAGCTGCTAAATCATATAGAGACAGACGTAGTAAGCAGGAAGGGGCACAATATTTTGACAAACTAAAGTTAATAGGTGGTAAAGATGCGTATGAGCAGTATTAATTCAGATATTAGCCTAATATTTCACCTACATGATTGGAAATGATAAGAACAAAGACAAATGATGTCAAGATTCTTGCCCTGGAAATCCTGGTTCAATTTTACC
The DNA here is from genome assembly GCA_036247105.1 of Cirrhinus mrigala. Lineage (NCBI taxonomy): Eukaryota > Metazoa > Chordata > Actinopteri > Cypriniformes > Cyprinidae > Cirrhinus > Cirrhinus mrigala. Next base: position 25,340,934 of record CM070023.1, read on the forward strand.
AACCACAAATGTCTTTTGTGACAGTTTTTTGCACTCTTTTCCTTGATTTGTTATAACTTTTGGCAGTCTATAGTACTCCAAATGTGTTTCCCAGTCTGACTGATTAGTACAGCCCAAACATGACAATAATTAACCATTTTCAGCAGCAATACTCAGCAAAATATGCAAGATTCGTTCGGTTTGGTGGCGTTGTTTACGCTCAGTGCTGCCAATATGGCAGATCAACGTCTTGAAAACACTCCAATAAACAATAAGTTAATATTGACTTACATTTTAGACAGAAGTTCCTGTTTTTGCTCTATTTCCTCAATGAAAATAGTTTCAAACAGCCACAGCCGATCTGTTTTGTATCTCCATCTACTGCCGATTTTAGGTTTATATTTAAAGCATATTTTCCCATTTTTCCCGAAATCATTTCAAATATCACTACTGAACGTTTTCTTTTTAAAACATAAAGACATTATGTATGCATTATTTGTAACTACAGGTTAAATGCAGTCATGTCCTGTATTAACCAGTCTGTGTGTATGCATCTTAATGCCACTTCAGATGCCGATTCTGTGCCACTAGAATAGTTAATATAAGCTACTTTGTAATTTATCATAGGCTATTATTTATCATATTGTATAATCCCAATCATAGCATCAAATGCATTTTGATAAAGATGAAAAAATTTTAAGCAAGTCGTAACGAAATTAGTTATCTGATGCAAATAGGGTAAAATAACCCCTGCACTCATTCACCCCGTAATGCATTGCAAATAGACAGGGTTTTTCATCAGATGATAATACACCTCTTCATAAAATGGCAGGTGACCGTGTATTGTAAGGCTGTGACTAAAATACATCTTTGATTTACACTTATTCCATTATTAGCCTGTCTTTGAAGTGACCCGAGAGCACTCGCTAACTCTCCTCATTACGCAGACAGAAATTAAGCTCTATAGCCGTAGAGGACTTTGATGTTTCCCGACACCCGTGAACCTGGGAGCAAAACATTGTACTCTCTTACATCAGATACAGTGTTCATCCCTTGGGGCTGTACATTCATTAAATGTGATAGGAAAAGATAAAAGACAATGTCCTTCCCCTTGTCAAGATTAGGTTGAAGCAATGGGTGATGTTGTGTAGCAACTAAGACTGTGATTTTATAGACCAAAACATACCCTGAGTAGATTTACATATGCATAAGTAAAGTACATGCCGCAATTATTGACATCGCTGCTGTTTGATGAGATTTATTAGTCTGTCATTTGCTTGATTCTGACAGATCTCGGAAACAGGGCAGTATGCGTGGCAGGTAAATGATGGCCTTCATAAAACATTATATTGCTGCAATGAAATGGCATAAATCTTTCATAACACAGGTCATCATTATATGCAAAACAGATTTCACTCTGGCAGGATGTTCAGAGGAAGGGCAGGACATGGGCACATGGAGACATCAGCCTGTACTAAATGTAAAGCATATCCTTTTTGCAATGTTAAATATGGACAGACCATTTTAAATCAGCTGTTTGTGGGTTAGTTCTCAGAAAAGTTAACATTTTGTTGTTGTGGCACTTTCAAATTATTTCTATAAGAGGTTATAATTTGGAACAAAACAAAACAAAACAAAAAAACTGACAAAAAAACTAAACAAAACTGACAAAAAAAGACTAAACAAACACAACAATAAAACACAAAAAAGCTCAACAAAAATACAATTACAACAATGAAACAAACCAAAAATGAAAAATAAAATAAATAAAATAAAACAATGAAACAAAAAATAAAAACAGACAAAACAATACAAATACAAAAAAAATAAACACAAAATAAAACAAATACAACAATAAGACAAAACAAAATATAAAAACAAAAAATAAAAAATAAAACAAATCAAGTACAACAATAAAAACAAAAACACTAAACAAAACCCAAACAGACAGAAAACTAAAACTATAAAAAAAAAAAAACATAATAAAACAACCCCCAAAAAATAAAGCAAATCAAATAAAACAAAACAAAAAAATAATTTAAAACATTACAAATACAAAACAAAAAACAGACCAAAATACAGAAATAAAAAAGGAAAAAAATATCTTAACAAATATCCAATTACAACAATAAAACAAACAAAAAAAAAACAAACAAAACAATTACAAGAAAGAAAAAAAACAAAAACAATTACAAATAAAAAAGCAGACAAAATTAGGCAAATACAACAATAAAACAAACCATAAAACAAACAAAAATAAAACAAATCAACTACAATAATAAAACAAAACAAAAAACACAAAGCAAACACAGACAAAAACTAAAAAAATACAACAATAAAACAAATCTTAAAACAAATAATAAAACAGCTTTATATATATATAAAAGTATATAAATACAAAACTAAAACTCCCAAAACAAATATAGCAATAAAATCAAAACAAATACAAACAAAATAAATCAATACAAATACAAACACAACAATAAAACAAACAAAAGAAAAAACAAAAATAAAATGTCTAAATATTTAAAAACAATGACAGAATTAGATGATTATCAATAACAGTATGACAGTGGCATTTCACTTCATCTAAGTATGAGATTAAAAATATTCCAAATCTTATTCAACTATTTTAAGGAAATTTTCAAGCAAAGCGTCAGAGTATTGGATAATTTTACACGACACTTCTTGTGATGCTAACAGTTGTCAAAATCTGTTAAAGTAATCAGCAAATTGTTCATATTTCATATCAGTATTCCATTATAATGATATACAAACATTTGCAATAGCACTTCAAAACTTTAAATTTAAAAGGCATAAACATTCAAATTACTGGAATGCATCAAAATGCTTGTTCCTATAGGAAAACGCTATTGAAAGCAGTCCTGAGGGCTACACTCCGACACATGTTTGTGTTCAGGATTCACCCTCTGACATTAAGCATGAGAAGCGGCGTGGCCATCCATGCAGCTAAGCAGTAAAGCTCAAATGCAAATGGCACAACACTCCGCTCCAGTGCTGCCTCATCAGTTCTGACACCCTGCTGGAGTGGTAATCTGTGAGCCATATGCATAGCAAAGCATCATGGCCATCTGCCCTGGGAACACACGCATCCATCTTCCTGAGGATACAGGTTTGTGTACATGTAGGTCCGGAGCATGTTGGGATGGTGAGAAAGATAAAACAGGAGAGTGAGTTGGAATACCACTGGCTCCCTCTACTGTGCTAAATACACTTCATTAATAACAATTAACAATCAAAACCAGGAATTAAAGGTATAGATCAGTTCAAAATTAAATTCTTTCGATATTTCCATGTGTTCCAAACTTGCATGAATTTTCATTCTTCTGTGGAAGACAAAATAAAATAAGCTGTAGAATCTCTTTTTCACATCAAGAGTTAAAAATGACATATAAACACCAAAAAAGCACTACAGAAGAGTTCCGTATGACTTGTGTGCTTTATGTCAAGTCTGCTAAAGCCATAAGGTGGCTTTGTTAAACTCAACAAATGATTCAATGTGCTTTGTGAATCAGCTGCAAAGAGTGACTCTCAATTGGCCAAAAATAATGACTTGTTTACTCATCCAGTCAAGTTTAACTCATGGACTCGATTTAAAAAAAGATATCAAGCACCATCTGCAGCCTATACAAGCAAGGCATGTACATCAGTCTGCACTAAATGCACTAAAGGATCTTTTTTTTTTTTTTTTTGTGATGTTAAATATGGGCCGATAAATATAAAATCCGGTGTTTGTGGGTTGATTCTCTGAAAAGCTTGAATATTGTGGCTCTGTAGCACTTTCAAAATATTTCTCTGTTTGCATGAGCATCCTGACCAGCTCAACAATTTTATGAAGTTATAATTTGGGACAAACATCAAAACAAAACAAAACTAAACTAAACAAAAACTTTTTTTTTTTACAAAAATACAATTACAACAATAAAACAAACCAGAAAACAAACAAACAAAAAACGAATAAAATAAAAAACAATAAAACAAAAACATAAAAACAACACAAATACAAAACAAAAACTTTTTAAAAATACAAAACAAATACAAAATTAAAAAAAAAAATCATAAAGCAGATACAATTAGAAAAATAAAACAAATCAAGTACAACAAGAAAACAAAACAAAAACACTTAACAAAACAAAAACAGACAAAAACTAAAATACAACAATGAAACAGAAAAAATCTTAACCAAACAAATACACTTACAACAATAAAACAAACCTGAAAACAAACAACAAAACAAAACAATACAAATACAAAACAAAAAATAGACAAAATGACAAGACAAGTACAATAAAATAAAACAATCATAACAAAACAAATACTATTAGAACAATAAAACAAACCTAAAAAATCTAATCAAATACAATACAAATCAAACAAAACAAAACTAATAAAAACAAAAACAGACAAAAAGCTAGAATAGAACAAAATGCACTTACAACAATAAAACAAACCGAAAAACTAACAACAAATCAAACAATACAAATACAAAACATAACAGACAAAAAACAAAACAAAAACAGACAAATACACAAATAAAACAGAAACATTTTATGCAAAATACAAAGAAATTGAAAAACAAACAAAAATTACAAATAAAATACAAAACAAAACAGACTAAAAAATAAACAAAAACAGACAAAAAATAAACAAACAATAAAACAAATAAACAAACAATAAAACAAAAAAATCAAAACAAACAAAACAGTACAAATACAAAACAAAAAAACAAACAAAATTAGTTTTGTGAAAACAAAACTAAACAAAAACTGACAAAAAAACAACAAAAATAACAAATAAAGTAAATTAGTAAAAAAAACAATACGAAACAAAACAAAACAAAAAAACAGACAAAATGACAGCAATAAAACAAGACAAATCATAAAACAAACACAATTACAACAAAATAAACCTCAAAAACAAAACACATCAAGTACAAAAATAAAACAAAACAAAAACAGACAAAATAAACGAATACAACAGTGAAACAGAAAAAAAATTTAACAAAACAAATACTCCTACAACAATAAAAAAAACAAAAAAACAAAAAGAAAAGAAAAATAAACAACAACAAAAAAAAACAATAAATAAATAAATCAAAGAAAGATAGCCAGCACCAACTGCAGCCTATACAAGCATTTTTCTTAAATTCAGAACAACTTCATCTTTCCATTTTTGCCAAAACAGGCCAAAAACAGTAAAATTATACAAATAATAACAATGACTTAATGTATCTAAATATTATATAAATAAAATTAATATTTATTACTATAATTTAAATAAATTATTTTTTTAAGAGAGTCAGCATGTTCCGTACCTAATGTCCACTTGAGAATGATGCAGTAAACATTACCAGACCACGCTAAGAATGATATCACCACACACCAATCTGTTCTCTTTTATTTTTAGAAAATTTCCTCAGAGCATCTAATCAGTGCACGAACCCCAGCAACACCAACGTCTCCCTGCCCGCCATCTTATCATACACTAGGGGCTTTTATCCCTTCTTGCAGTCATTAACAAGGAATAAGCGGATGGCAGTCTGGAAAAAACAAAGCCATTCTAGTGGTTCTGCATGATGTCAGTGCTAAAAAGCATTTTCAGAGAGAGAGACCTGTATGTTTCCAACAGTTCTGAGACTCGTGGTATTTCAATCAAGAAAGGAAATTCTGTTAACCGAAGGGGAACAGGGTGCTTTCAGTTCAGCTGGGATCAATTTAAGGACTTGCATAACTCTAAAATGTCTGCATTAGTAGTTTCAAAGACTCTGCTCAAGGTGAAGGAACATAAACTGGGTTTTGATACTTTTGGTTAGGCATTTAATTAACTGAAAGTTAGGCTGTAAAGTAGGTTTAAGATGACAGCTACACAATGCTCTGTGACAGGCTGCCTGAACTCCTGCTAATAAGTGGCGAATATATCCCAAAGGTGTGTGACATGATCCTGTACCATCTGGCAGTCATCATAAAACTGTTAGGTAAACTTATGAAATGAAGACTCTTTTTTATGAACCATGTTAGAATTTTAAAGGTATTTTTATTTATTTCATTACTGCCATTTTTAGTCAAATATTAGGGCTACTTACGAATGGCCATCAATGGAGAAAGATGCTTTTTGCTGCCAGATGGTGTAGTTATCCCAGCAGGCACACAATGTCATAAGACGTTGATATTTGGTTAAATTTTGTTTGCGATGTCGGGTGATCAAAATTCAACGTCAATTCCACGTCTAATCTCAACATTTATTTGCTGTCCAATACGATGTCAGCTGACGTTGATATTTTGTTGTTTTTAGCTTGTGTAACCAGAATCCAACATTAAGTCAATGTCAAACTGACGTCAAATTCTGACATCAACCCGATTTTCATTCTCAACCAAAATGCAACGTCTGTCCGATGTTAGGGTCCAATGTCAACCTGACGTTATATTGACGTCCGGTGCCTGCTGGGATGACATTTACCAACAAGGACTAACAAGGCCATGCTAACATGCCAGACCTTCAACTTTTGATTTGGCCCGCCTGTCATAACACCATCTCAATCAATGGCACTAGTTTGGGGTAGGCGTTTAGGACCTGTTGTCTGACCAGTTTGAGGCAGTATTTGAGGAAATCTATTTGAAAACACTCATTATTATTAGAGATGGGAACAGAGAACCATTCTGTACCATTTTATTTAAGGGATAGTTCACCCAAAAATGAAAATTACCCCATGATTTACTCATCCTCAAGCCATGTGTATATGACTTTCTTTTTTCAGATGAATACAATCAGAGTTATATTAAAAAAAAAAAAAAATGTCCTGGCTCTTTCAAGCTTTATAATGGCAGTGAATGGGTGTTGAGATTTTGAAGTCCAATAAAGTGCATCTATCCATCATAAAAAGTGCTCCACATGGCTCTGGGGGGTTAATAAAGGCCTTCTGAAGTGAATCGATGCGTTTGTGTAAGAAAATATCCATAATTAAAACTTTATAAACCATAATCTCTAGCTTCTGCTAACTTTTGTACACACATTCATAAGACGTTGGCATTCTAGCGGATGACAGGCAAACACAGTGACAATGACAGAAGTGATGAACACGGAAGCGCAGTGGAGAGAGAAAAACAAAAATCCCGTCATGAATTAAAGTACAAAACAAGGATTTGTAAAGAAAAATGTCGGAGGATTTTGATATAAGCCGTGAGCAGACTGGTTTTCCTTTGCTGTAAACAAAATTGGTTCTCATGAAACTAGCATATTCTCACTGGATCTTACACTACACCTACAACTTACGTCATCTGCTGGAACGCCACTCTCTCGTGAACATGCATACGACATTTAGCAGAGGCTAGAGATTACAGTCTATAAAGACTTAAATATGGATTTTCTTTTACACAAAGGCATGGATTCACTTCAGAAGGTCTTTATTAACCCTGCCGAGCTATGTGGAGTACTTTTTATGATGGATGGATGCACTTTATTGGACTTTAAATTCTCAACAGCCATTCACTGCTATTATAAAGATTGAAAAAGCCAGAACATTTTTCAGTATAACTCCAACTGTATTTGTTGGAGTTGAATGGCTTGAGGGTGAAATGAATCATGGGGTAATTTTCATTTTTGGGTGAAGTATCCCTTTAAATATACATACATACTGCATACACAACTATTTGGCGTCAGATGTTTTTGAAAGAAGTCTCTTATTCTCACCAAGGCTACATTTAGCTAATCAAAAATATAGTTAAACAAATAATATTGTGAAATATTATTACAATTTAAATAACTTTTAAAATATTTTTATAAATGTTGAAATTCCAAAGGACTGAATTTAAAACAAATTTTTCATAACATGTAAAAGTCTTCATCACTTTTGAACAACTTATTGTATCTATGCTGAATAAATTAAAAAATCTTAATAAAACTCATACAAATCTTACATACATATATTCATTCGATTCTTTCAAATGGCTGATATATATATTCACTATATTCACCCCATAAGATTAACAAACGACTCGAAAAACCCTTAGACTCGAAACAGGTGAACTAATTCCAGTACAGAACGTAATAGTATGTTGCGCATGCGCGACTGAATGAATCACTCCCCGAGATGACTTGTTCTTCCCGAGTCACATTAAAAATTTGTTGAAAATGAACGAATCGTTTAAGAGCGACCCATCACTAATTTGTAGTGTCGTGGACGCACATCCCAGAGCCTGTGGTACACAAGCTTTTGTGCTTAAAAAGTATACAAATTTTTATTTTTCGAAAAAAATGACAGATCGCTTCACTAGATAAGACCCTTCTTCCACGACAGGGATCATTTAGAGCCCTTTGAAGCTGCATTTAAACTGCATTTTGGAAATTCAAAATCAAAGTCCATTATATGTAGAAAAATCCTGAAATGCCTTTCTCAAAAACCATAATTTCTTTACGACTGAAGACAGAAAGACATGGACATTTTGGATGACAATTGGGTGAGTAAATTATTTGTAAATTGTTGTTCTGGAAGTGGACTTCTCCTTTAAGTTAACATGTTAAACTGACAGTCCTAGTATTTTATGAAAATTAGATTATTAGATTATTGATGTTTAATATAAAACAAATTATTGAATTGCATTACAAAGTCATTATAACTCTATATTAACAAACATTTTGCAAGAATGAATAAAAATTGACTATTTATTGAATTTGCTCAATTGGTAATAAAATGATTTCTTTTGTTCAAATATTTATTACTTAAAAGTACTAAAAGAATTAATTGAACCATCAAGGAATCATTAAAGAGGAATTTGATTCAGAACCAGAAATGAATCAGGTATGATTCCCATACTTACACATTTCGGCTTAAATAAGTACATTAACTGAAAGCATCATAGTCTGATGTTCAAAATACTAAAAGCAACAGAACAATAACTTGATGTGAAAGCCATTTTATGTCTTAAAGACACAACCATTTTTTAAGACATGCATGCCAAGTTAAATTAAACGTCTGTGTGCATTATGATATCACGCCCAATAACCATTGATCTTAGAGCAGAGGGCAGACTACAGCATGTGACATAAAAATAAGGTATGTTGTCCTTGCAATGCCAAAGCAGAGCTTGTATGATGTCATCGGCTGCTCTGACAATGATGTGTCGCTATGTTTTATCAATCACAGAGTAAGTTATCCATACGCCCATTTCACAAAGAGAATTAAACCTCAGCTTCTGGTCCATTAACACAGGGGTGAACCCAAGGATTTAGGAAGGATGTGTGTTCGTACACTTCATCAAAGTGCTTTTAATAAGAGCATTCGGTTGAAGGCCAAGCATTGTCCTTCTAAAAGTGCCACATTTACATAGTGTACAATTATGAAGCAGAGAGCCGAGGCGGCCCGAGAAATTATTTTGCATTCCTCATTGTGAACACAGATATAAACCATGACCTGGAGGTCAATCATTAGTCCCTGTTCTATACTTGTCTGATACTTTGCAAGCCGCATGTTTAATTTGTTGATTCATGGCATTGTGGAAGTCCATCCAAGGGATTAAAACCTCAAGCAATAACCCTGATATTAAAATACTGGTTTCATAGACGTACAACCTCACAACCTCCACAAAAAGTTCATGCGATTAAAAACTAATTGCGCAAAATAATTTATCAAAAGCACCACGATGGTTCCCACTCAAGACCTTTAGTTCTTAATTATTAATTCCTGCAATTAGGCAACTTACTATGTACTGAGTGTGAGGGCCTATGCAATATTCATAGCGATGCATAATTATGTAATACATTCCAGACATAAAAAGCTATATATCCACAGTGGGCTTGTCAAGATAAAGACATTTTTATTTGCTTTATAAGATTGTTTCATCTCCAGAAGGGTCTTGGTGGATAAAAGAGCCACAACTGAAGGGTTTTTAGCGACCTTCCATATTAATTCTATCAAGACACATGAACATTCGGAAGTATTCAACACAACAGGCAGGCTTGCGATCAAAGTGCACAGAATGCATCAAAGGCTTACCTTAAAGAAAAAAATATGGATGAACTGCAGAGTCTGTCAACAAGTGAACAGAGAACTGAATTAGACTGTAGAACACAGTGCATTGTGTGATAAATTATATATTATGTTCATGCCAGTATTGGAAGATTATTGAAGGTCTTCATGGTGCCTGAAGCAAATATGGAACCCCATCTACAATGGACTCGCTGGAGAAGTTTGGCTTTCATCTCGAGATGAGCTTCAAAGCTCGCTTTCGAAACAGAGCAAACTGGCAATCAAACTAATGTGTAACCGGGCAGTTGAGCACTTTACAAAGCCCATCATCAGAACAGCAGCTGAGATCACACAGAGACAGCGCCGTCTCCTCATACAAGGTCTTCCAAACATGTTATTTTTTCCATGTTAGAAGCTATGGCGAGATGCTTTGAAAATCTTTAATGTCTTGCTCGTGGCATGCGAGTGAACATCCTCCTCGACCAGAAATCTTCATATATATGAATAAAACAGAAAGCTTCAGTATAACTCCTGCTTCTTGTGCAAATCTTTGTCTTGCATTACTAATGTGTAAGGACAGTGCATACTGTAACTCTTTGATAATACTTTATGTTCATACTTTACATCCAAACTTACAACAAACAGAATATACTTCTAAACATTCAGCAACTTTTCATTCAGTACATACCTGTTAATTAAAGGCCATTAGGTCCACAGTTCAAGGTTACTTTCTTCTTTTCTGAATAAATGCAAGAAATATGATATAAATTAGAAAAAAGAATATTATTAATTCAGAGCGACAAGTTCAGAGTGAGCTTGACATGGCAACCCACTCCACAGGCTACTGATATAACTAAAAATCCAATACTTATTAATTTATTTTGAAAAATATTACTCATTTATATAAGTGTGAAACGTTATACAGGGTTCCCACGGGTCTTTGAAATCCTTGAAAGTTTGTGAATCTGAAAAAAATAAAAAAATAAAAATCAAGGCCCTGGAAAGTTTTTGAAAATAAACATATATAGATACAGGTCCTTGAAACTGCTTATATCAAAGTCCCTTTAAGGCAAGTCATTTCACTCGGCCATCTTTGAAACGCTTCTCGGGCAGGCAAGTGCAGCTCCCTGAATGGGGAAACATCAAATTCTTCAAAACTGTTCACTAAGCTTACGATTACATTTCATATTTGAAATCACCAATGAAATCTGACAAAAACTACTTTGTAAATATTGTTCCTTATGCTCCTATAGCGTAAAAAAAAGCTTGACACGCTGACTTTACTAATCAACAATTTATTAAGGCGGCAGGGATTTGTGGCCATAATAAGTGTTGTATCTTTCTCCATTCAAAACTATATGAGTGACAAGTCTTGATATATTCTATAGCCTATGGCTTGAATTTATTTTGTGCAAAATGTTTTCTGGAAAAAATTCCATATTATTCCCTAATAAGTCAGTTAATGTGTTATTTCATCAACTCTTTGTGGCCTATGCATACCAGCTTGCTTGATTTACATTAGTTAGGATGACCATACGTCCTCTTTTCCTTGGACATGTCTTCTTTTTTGGACCTAAAAAATGCGTCCGGCCAGGATTTCTAAATCGCCCAAATTCGGCTTTTGCTTTCTACAGTCGCCATTCATTGTGTGCATTTTTGTATTAGTTCTTAGCCCTACGCAGAACTGTTTTCCTGATCCCGCTGAATTTCAGGTCATTACCGCCTGCTAACACAATCATTCTAATATTAAATGTAATTTTTACGCATCCGGGAGCCGCTATCGTATGCAGATTGCGGAGTATTTAATTATCTTTTGAATGAATGGCTATTCGCTTTCAATTTCGCAATCACACACACCCTGTTTAAAGGGAGCACATCTTGCAAGATCAGATATAAGCACATTATCTGCTGGACAGCAAATCCTCCAGCATGATTTGTCAGTCATCTCTCCATACTCTTGTCTTGACCCACGATCAGTTAAATATGCTTCCTGCAGCTTGTGTTGGATGCAGGGTTGCCAAATCTGCATTTTTTGCACAGAATTGAGCTGATTTTAAACTGCTGCGAAGGGTTGATTTTAAATCACATTTGACTGAAATGCTTGCATTGAAACATCTCGCATTCTACCAGTGATAAAACTATGCAAGATGTTAAGTTTTGTGATGGCCACTTGTAGGAAGCCTTTTAAGATGTGTTTATGATTAATCTGCACAAGGGTGACTGCTTTTTAACCCCCCAGAAATACGACAAATAGAATATCAGATCTCTGTCATATTGCCAAAAATAAATGCAAAACTGTTTTGCATAGTTTTGATTGACACATGAAAACATGATGTAACCTTGCTCTCACTTGAAATGTATCTCCACATTAAGTCCTTGAATTTGAGGGTATTGGACCTGGAAAGTCCTTGAAAAGTCCTTGAACTTGAAGTTAACCAAGGTGTGGGAACCCTGGTTATAAAGCAAGACACCCCAGGCAAATAAGGATTTAACTAATAGATGGCACCATACTTCCCCAGCTCATTGATTACATTAAAAATTGCAAAAAAAATAAAAATAAAAAACTGTATTACAAAGTTTCTAAAATGTTATGTTTAAATGGACCACAAAACCAGTCTTAAGTAGCATGGGTATATTTGTAGCACTAGCCAAAAATACACTGTATGGATCAAAATGATTGATTTTTCCTTTATGCCAAAATCATTAGGATATTAAGTAAAGATCATGTTCCATTAAGATATTTTGTAAATTTCCTACAGTAAATATATCAAAACGTAACTTTTGATTAGTAATATGCATTGCTAAGAACTTAATTTGGACAACTTTAAAGGCAATTTTCTCAGTATTTTAATTTTTTTGCACCCTCAGATTCCAGATTTTTTAATAGTTGTATCTCGGCTAAATATAGTCCCATCCTAACATCGTAACCATACATCAGTGGAAAGCTTATTTATTCAGCTTTAAGATAATGTATAAATCTCAGTTTTAAAAAAACTGACCCCTATGACTGGTTTTTATCAAAATGTTTTGATAAACGAGTGCTTTCTTTCTTTTCGGCTTAAGAGATTATGTCCGCGACTGACACTGATTTGTCATCTCTGCAGTAGTGATGTGCCATATGCATGTTTCATACAGTTAACATAATCTGAGAATATTTGTTTCTATTTTAATTGGTTTATTTAAAAGTAGATATTTCACTCACTATAGATATATTTTTCATGCCTGTAAGACAAGTATACATGGAGTTTCAAAGTGACGCACTCAAGTTCACATAGAGTGAGACAGCAGAAAGTGCATCCTGTTTGCTTTCATTATTTAACAAAAGCACAAACTTTCGTTGTTATTCTGGGTGCACACAAATAAATGTAGTCTTTACAGTTTCGAAAGATGTATTACTTTTATATATTACCAAAAATGATTTTAAGAGCAAGTGACCGGTGCCTCCATCTGTCATGCAGTGAGTGTGCTACTATTCAGCTTCCATACTCCACACAGACATGTCAAAAGCTCACATTTTTATATAAAGCACTCATCGTCACAGTTGTAAACAAGATGGCTTTCTTCTTTCGTGAGGGGGTTTGTCATCACAGCATCTTTGTATTTGTTTCCAGGAGAAACGTTAAAGAACGTTAAAGACACACACATCTCACGGAAATCCTGTATAATTAACCTATCGTAAGCCCCTCTCCTCGAACACAGATGAGCCAGTGGTAGCTAAATATCAGTTGCATGTTGGTATCCTGAAAGGATATGCAATGGAATTTGGAATTTATTTTATTATTCAATGTTCATTTTCTGGTTGTCATACTACAGAACAAAAGTTTACAGATAATTTACCCATCCTCTTGTCATCCAAGATGTTCATGTCTTTGTTTGAACTTCCAAAATGCAGTTTAAATGCAAAGGGCTCTAAACGATCCCAGCCGAGGAAGAAGTGTCTAATCTAGCGAAACGATCGGTTATCTAAAAAAAAAAAAAAAATGTATATACTTTTTAACCTCAAACGCTCCTCTTGTCTAACTCGTCTTGTCTTGAACTCAGTGTATTCCGCTTCAAGACAGTTAAGGTAGGTCAAAAAACTCCCATCTAATTTTCTTCTCCAACTTCAAAATGCGTTTGAGGTTAAAAAGTAGATAAATTCTACATTTTGTTTAGAAAATAACCAATCGTTTTGCTAGATAAGACCCTTCATGCTCGGCTGTCATATTGTGTGTGTACTATTCACTTTCTACACCCCTAATTAATACAATAAGGATATTATTTAAATTTCACGATGATCCTCAATACCTGTATACTGTAACACCCCTACTGTTGACAGTACTTTTAAGATGTTTTTAGGATTAAAATGTTAATGCCAGGCATACAGTGTGATATACGAACAAACCCCTTTGTAAAAACCTTTAGAAAATCGATAAAATTATTAAATGTAAATTGTGGTGTTAGTGTTACTGAAGTGTCGATTTTTGAGAAATGCTCTTTAGAAACATATGGATTGTATCTACAGGATTGAAATATACAGATGCACATATAAAGTGCAATAAAGTAAACACTGTTATATTTTGGATGTTTTCTTTCCACTAGTCTGAAACAACATGTTATGTAAAGCCAGATAGCCCAAAACCTCAAATCTAACTAGTATATGAAAAAACAATGTTTTCCCTAGTGTCTTGCTTTAAATGGGAATAAAAAAGTAGGTTAAACCATTCAAAAATCTTTTTGTGGGAACGTTTTGATAGGACATTGAAAGTGACACCATAACATATGATACACCCACACATTACATGACTACTGCATATTACTTGATTGGTGTTCATTATTCCTGTTGTATGAAAGAAGATACAAAGAAGTGTGGTACACATTGCAGATTGTGTAATACTACACTAAATGAGCACTAGGCCCCAGCACCAATCAAAATCCAAAGAAAACATGGATGTACTTTTACATCTGTGAAGAGTTTCCTGTTTCTAATGGAGGGCTGCCATCCATTTTGAGGTCTGGTATGGATTAGACATTTTGATATTAAACAGGCAGGTTTCAGAAGTCTTCCTCTTGAGTAAAATACTAGATTTTGGTTGAGCTTGGGGGGAAACAATTCTGAAAGCTTCTTAAGTCTTTTGTAAATATAATTCTAAAATTATCATTTATTAGTTTAAAAAAAAATCAGCCCCATTCATATCATTATATGGAAAAGAACGGCCAGAATTAAAAAAAAATTCTAATAAAAGAGGGTACATGTTTGGCTGAAAAATCCTTCAAAAATAACAGTTGTAAAAATGCAGAGCACAATCAAAACATCTCGCCTCTATAGTGTCATTCAGATGTTTATGTCCTATATCTAGTGCAGAACTTGGCATGAAAACATTTAAATGACTTTATCTCTCGCAGTTATTGAATGAGAGATAAAGCTATTAAGAGAATGGGAAACAAATGGAAGATTTAAAGGCTAAATTTACATAGAGAGTAAAGAATGCACGCTGAGATGGCGCTTGATGTCCATCATATGCAGGATAATAGCGAGGTTATATTCACCCAGGAGGCCATGCCTGCATTTGTTACGGTTATGCCTTCAACCTATACATTTCTGGTATGGAACTGGCCGAGTTTGATGGCTCCTTAGCTCCCATGGACTTATGGGATAGCAAAAGTGTCTATACTTGCATCCCAGCAGATGTACAGTAGCATGTCATCTTAGTATTGTTAAATATCCTACTTAAAGGGATAGTTCACCCAAAAATAAAAATTCTGTCATTAATTACTCATCCTCATGTTGTTCCAAACCTGTAAGACATTCTTTCATATTCAGAACACAAATTAAGATATTTTTGATGAAATCCAAGAGCTTTAAAATAAAGTTTACATACTAAAATAAGGTTAATATTTCATTTTTTATTTTATTTCAGTCAGTGTTAGATTTTTAAATATTTAGTATTCACTGTGATGATCTCATATGGTATTAGTAGCTGAATGATGCCTAACCTATTATTCTGTGATCAAGAGCGCGGTGATATATGAAGGTTAGTTATTACTGTGTAAGTGGTCTCTTTATAAATGTATCATGTGGACTTGCATCCCAGGAATTTTGGCTGTGGTTTTAGCAAGCATTTAGGAACTTACCCTTTAAAAACTTAGACATATGCGATCGTATTCCACACTTCTTTGAGGACATCTCCTCCCCCTTGGTGTCCTGAAAACATAAATCAGAATCTCATCCTTTGATCTAATTACATTTCAATGCAGTACGATCCTCATTTAGTGAAGCTGTCAAGATACGCCTTAAAATGATATATTAAAGTCAAGCTAATGCCTCTTTTGAAGTGAAAAGAAAGAAATATGGCTTTTACTCACGCACTGCCACGAGTACTATATAAATGATAATCAGCTCAATTAGGATGCTTAACAAAGTGGTTTGCATTTCTTCTATTAGTATTGCATTTTATGAATGCATAAGACAAGATCTTTAGAGACTAAGTGTAGGTCTAAGCACAGATTTAATGCTTGTAACTAAAATTAAATGAGTTGAAGGAACAGTTCACCCAAAAATGAAAATCTGCTGGAAAACGTACTCACCCTCAGGCCATTCAAAGCATTCTCATAGCTTCATACCGTTATGGTTGAACCACTGATGTCACATGGGCTTTTTTAACGAAGTCCTTACTACAAGGCCTTGAACATGTCAGTTGCATACTGTCTATGTTGTCAGAAAGTGCTCAGATTTCCTCAAAAATATCTTAATTTGTGTTCAGAAGATGAATGAAGGTCTTACGATTTTGGAATGACATGAAGGTGAGTAATTAATAACAGAATTTTCATTTTTGGGTGAACCCAAAACTTAGCTTGACAGCTATTAACTTTCATTCTATGGAAAGGAGCAGCTTAAACATTCTTCAAAACACCTTCTTTTGTGTTTTACGTGAGAAAGAAAAATATACAAGTTTAAAAGGACATAAGGATGAATAAATAGTGAAAGAACCTTGAGAAACTTGGAAAAACTCTACCAACATTTCAGTATTTCTGTAACAGGGTCTCAAGATAGAAAAGCAGTGTTTTCTTAAGTGTTCCAACGGCCCACTGGACAAAACCTGTGCATCTCCATCTGATTAATGACTATCCACTGTCTAATAAACAGTAATTGAATGGTCTACTGCAGAGGCCCTGAAAGCCTGGGAGAGCTGCTCGCAGCCTGTGCTATCGTCTGGGGTTGATTATGGTTGACCTTGTGCGAAGCGCACTTTGAAACAGTGAGTCTAAGCTGGGGAACTGTAGCCAGAGAGCAAAGCAGAAGATAAATGAACAGATACTGTATTGACACTGCAAAAGGAGATCGATAGTGTGATCAATATCTATTTGATTTTTATCACAAAACTCTGTGGAGGAGGAAGACGATTGATCAAACGTGCCGGGACACATCGGCATATCTAACAATATTAATTAAGAAAAACTGCTTAGGTGACTGATTGCTAAATCAGTCAATATTGTTAAAATCAAAACAAACGATTTCTGCATTCAGATGTATAGCCTAATTCTTTTTCAGGATGGATTTACTGTAAGCTTTGTAGTACAGGAATTGTCTTAACATGCTAAATGAGCCTGTAGGCATAGTAGTCATTAAGATAAGAGTTAATAGAAGTTATAATAATAACTTTAATATTATTACACTTTAAAAATGCTGGGTGAAATATGGACAAAGCGGTTGGGTTAAATGTTTAACCCAGCCTTTTGGGTAGTTTTATTTAACTCAACTATTGCTTAAAAATTACTATATTTCTTGCTTAAAATTAACCCAAAGTAGACTGGAAATTAACATTTGTTAATATGTTCAATAAATGAACATTTATAAATAAGTTGACTAACTAAGTTGCTGGGTCATTTTTAACCCTGGGTTATTTTTTTCTACCCAACCGCTGGGTTAAGCCTGTCTCTGACAAAACAACCCAGCTGCTGAGTTACAGACAGAGCGCAGGCTTTTCGAGTCTTTTACAGGAGAGAGTGGTTCCCAGCGCCACCAATTTGGTGCACCTCTTCAGCGAAATACAGGTTTGTATACATTTTATTTTATTTATAAAGTCTTTACTGTGCTGTAAATTGTATTATTTTACGCAACGCAACATAAGGACGAGATGTCAGTCAGCTGTGTCAGTCAGTGGTCACTTCGCATGATGGAAACGCCTTTTTTTCTTGCATAAAATAAATGTATTTTATTCGTAATAGTACTGAGTTTAAATTAATTTGATGGTAAAATATGTTCTCTAATGTCAGTTCTGTTTGTTTATGGACAGGTTTTGGAGTCAGTCACGGCATCTTACAGCCACGAGTAAAATGCAAGGCCGCGGTCTGAAATTCACAGTTACCCCGGCAAACAGCAGCTCTTCACTGGCTCAGATTTCGGCGACACACCAGCATGAGAATTAGTGCTGTTTCGGTAAAAAGCGATTAAAGAGAACGGTTGAATATACTAAAATTAAAATACTACTTTTAAATGTTACGTTTTTTGTTTAAAATGCTTGTTAAAAGAGTTTAAATGTATGTAACATTGTAAACTATGCTGTATTCACCCATATAAATGTAATTTGTCTTGTATTTTGTCCATGTGTTATTGCTTAATAATAAATGTTTATCTTTTGATTATTGCTGTTGCTTCTAGTAATTCTGTGCGTGTTTTTTATAGGTTCCAGTCGATTTTAAGCCAGCAATATAATAATTTTTAAACAACAGCTGATTTAAATAAAATAACCCAGCATGTTTGGTAAAAACATTTAGCCTAACCAGCTGGGTCAAAATAGCCCAGCATGTGTTCTGTCCAATATTTATCCAGTGCTGGGTTGCCAAATAACCCAAGTTGGGTTGTTTGTAACCCAGCATTTTTTAGAGTGTAGTAATTGGGTTAAACGTTTAACCAAAAAGCTCAGTCAAAACAACCCAGCCGCTGGGTTTGTCCAAATTTCACCCAGCGATGGGTTGTATGGAGAGTATGTCTTAGTAAGTCTTAGTATTTTTTTGTTATTTGTTGCTAAATAAATACATTTGATTATGAAAATTAAGTGATTATAAATAGCATTTGAAAGCACAAATATAAGGTGCAAAACCAGTGTTGTTATTGATAACTAAAACTTTATTTTTCTAAATGTAATAAAGCTGAAATAAAATAAAATATAAATATTTGATGAAAAAACTGAAACTTAAAGCATGTAAATTAGAAATGTAGTCTTGGAAACTAAAAGAAATCTGTAAGTTCAAGTTTAAGTTTATATATATTTGTAATTTATTTTATTTTATAATATATATATATATATATATATTATATTATATATACTGACTATAATATATATATACAAACAAATACACACACATATATATATATACAAATACAAACACAAATACACACACACACACACACATATATATATATATATATATACACACACGCACAAATAGAAATGACAAAAGCACAAGACAAAATTACTGAAACTAAATTTAACATGAAAACTAAAAATATAAAAGCTAATTCAAAATATTAATAAATACTACAGTATTACAATGCTAAAATAACAGTTTCCATCCATAGAAAAGTAAATATATACTTAAAATTATATAATTATTAATGCCATTACAGGGACAGCTTTTTTAACAAGTCACTAAACATACTTCAGCAGATTTATTTGTGATTTATCTGTAAGTAAATTGTATAAAAATACCAAATCATTGCACTTGCTTTGCTAACAATTACTGTAAACAATCCTGATGTCTTTATGACAGCTTAGCTTTTCTTTTATCTATGTGCCAGGGTTCAGTGTGCGTTAATGTAAATCAAAAATGGCTTCATTTCTGTTAAGGAGGCTGTTCTGACTAAAACACTATCATATAATTGAATCTGTTCATCAATAAAAAGCACAACTCTAGTAACAGTAGCAGGCGATATAATTCAAAGGCCCGTCAGCGATGAGGTAATATTTATTTTGAAGCATGACTCATATATAGTGAATGAAATGTTTTAAGAAGCTTTCAAATATATAATGCTTTTAAGCAGCCTTCTTAAATTACAAGCTTTTAAACATCAGAAGGTCTATGAGCACTTTCTCACCAAAGCAGCATTTTTGCATTATGATTGCTTGCTTGCTTATAGCTCAGATTTGAGCGCAACAACATATTTGTTATGTTCTCATGCAAACACAATACAACTGCCATTGTGAAATATATCAACTCCTTAATGGCAGATTAAAACCGTCACCTCGATATGCTTCATAATAATAACTCAGCTTCATAATAACTCATTATCACAAAATATCCACGCCATAATATACACGTTACTGTCAGATTCTTATGGAATAGATCTGTTTGAGGGTCATAATCAAGCCTTACGATGCCAGATAATAAACACGGCTGGACAGAAAAAGAACAGCGTGTCGCGGCTATGTGTGCAATGGGAATACAAGCCTTCAGCGTGCGAATATTTATTGGACATTGTTGAGTGCTGGGGAACATAGTTAATGGTTAACATTACGCAGTCCTTCTGAGCAAGTCCTGCAAGATTAGCACTTACATGTCTTTAGTGCCGCCACTGCGAACGGTCGTAAAAAGGAGCCCTCATCTGCTCTTGTAAATCAAATCATGTTTTGAGCGGTGATGATGATTCTGCCAATTAGTTGAGGCTGGACTGGTGAGAATTACTACTGACTATTACACATGGTCCATTCCCGAGATCTATAGCTACCCTCGATTTGGCAATCTCCATACAGGACTAAATGTGATAAGAAATGAATTATACTATTGATGAGGTCCTTAACAAGGTAATAACCGCGCTCCCCAGTCAATAATTATTCCGATAAGAATATCTTTATTATGAAAATGCCGACTACAGCAGAAAGTCACAGCACCAAAACAATACCCAGTGGTGTAATTGCCTTTGTCTGAAATTATAGTTTTCATTAAATGGAATGCTGCATGTTATTGATTGTTTAAATAAGACTCGATATCTTCCTGTTTCAAAGCACTGTGAAATTGCATGGCATTGTAATATTCCAAAGCATTGTTGTGTCTGTTCATCAATGTTATGAGATTCACACTATAACGAGTCAAGGACTATTGGCCACAATAACTGCTGTATCTAAATGGGCTAATTTTATGGGGTTAGATCACAGACAAAAAAAATAAAAAAGCAAATTGCTGCCTCTCTCCTTGTGACCTCATCTACTGTGCAAACAGAATGTAGAGGGACTATGACTTGTCCTGCGTTCCTTTCAAAGTCATTGCGGGATATTCCTACTAAAGCCAAAACCCAGCTAACAGGAAAGGTTCTCAGAACTTTGGCTGATGTTCTAGCACGATTTAATGGACAAACATTCTTCCAGTTTCTTCCATTCTTCTAAAAATTTGAATTCTGTCATTAATTACTCACCCTTATGTCGTCCAAATGCGTAAGACCTTCATTCATCTTCGGAACACAAATTAAGATATTTTTGATGAAATCCAAGAGCTTTCTGACTCTGACAGCAATGCAACTGACACGTTCGAAACACAGAAAAGTAGTAAAGATATCATTAAAATAGTCTGTGTGACATCAGTAGTTCAACCTTAACTTTACGAAGCTACGAGAATACCTTTTGTGTGCAGAGAAAACAAAAATAACTTTATTCAACAATTTCTTCTCTTCGTGTCAGTCTTCGACTCGCATTCGCGAGAGTATCACTCGTTCTGATGTAGAACCTAGAAGCGCTGTGCCTTGTTAACAAGCAGAAGACACACACTGTACATAAAACATTCTTCGTTAACACGTCTGAAGATTTTAACAGAGAGGATGACTTGCTTATTTGAACTAGAATATACAGACGATGAACTAAGAGATATGGACGTTTTATGTCAGAACACAGGCTCCTGCGTCGACAGCACCAAACGTATGCATCATGGTACTTGTCATGAATCTGGTCCTGAACGCCAGTCTGCCCGCCACCAGAGGTAGCCTGGGCATCCTAATGCCATTTCACATTACACAGACTCTTGCACCATAGCCCGGACTACATTTCCCATCATTCATTGCGCTGATGACAAACACAGCTGAAACCAATCAAGCACTCTATATAAGCCTTGTACTTCCTCTTCCTAGTTGCCGAGTATTGTATTGCGTTTCGCACTCGTCTAGTGTTAGCAACTGTACGGAGCCACTTTATTTATCCTTAGTCTAGTTAAGCCTTGTTCCTGTATCCAGTCATTCTAGTCTTGTATCCTCGCCTTGTTATATCATCTTGTCTGCCTTCAGCCTGCCCTGGACTTTTCGTCTGTCGTGGATTTACCCTTTACCTTGTCGTTTTGGACTCTGAATGAACTTTAGCCTGTCTATTTGGATGGTTTGCCTCATCCTTTGGATTACATCCGCGGCTGATCGACCCTCGCTTGTCTTACGGATTTCTCTCGTGTTTTGCCCCAATATACCTGTTGCCAATGTTCGACCTAAGCCTGTATATGACTGTGTATGTCTTTGTTTGTTCAATAAAAGCTATGCATTTGGATCCGCCTGCTTCCTGTCGCCCTCACTCCATTACAGAACAGAACATGTGTCAAAGGCTGACACAAAAGATAAGGTTTACCTCCGACTTTCCTCAACACACCTGCCTGGAAGTTTCAAGTATACCTAGTAAGACCTTGATTAGCTGGTTCAGGTGTGTTTGATTAGGGTTGGAGCTAAACTCTGCAGGGACACCGGCCCTCCAGGACCGGATCTGGTGACCCCTGTCTTACAGGTTTGGAACAACACGAGGGTGAGTAATTAATGACAGAATTTTAATTTTGGGGTGAAGTAAACCTTTAATGGCAAGGTTAGCAATGTTCTTAGAACATATTGGTGTTAGCTGGGAAAGGCGTATGCGTTATGCATAAGGAAAAAAATGTTTCTGTTAGTTTTGCAGGTGTTTATCAAAAAAATAAGTCACACATTGTTTTGAGATTACCTATATTAAAAGGGTAATGGGATACAAAATTCACCTTTACATGATGTTTGAACATAAATGTGTATTGGCAGTGTGTACACAACCACCCTATAATGATAAAAATACACAGAATGTGTTTTTTTTTTAAATACCTATAAAAAAACTCAAATCAGGGCATTCTCAGAATCTTGGCGGAATGATGTAGTTCTGCATAGGCCCCTCCCACGATAGTAAATTGACACTTAGTTCTGCATAGGCACCTCCCACAATAGTCTTATCTTAGACCCGCCCTAAGTGAGCAGTGAACAGTCTGCCATTGTTTCGACGCTGGAGCAGGAGTAGACGAGAATGTCTCCTAATTTTTGCAAATCGCCTTTCCTAATAATGTGCTAGTTAGCAAGTTCCGCGGCTAAATGTGGCTAAAGTAAACAGAACGGCTCGTCATACCACAAAAGAGATGGGCGGAGTGAGCAGAGCTCATAGCATTTAAAGAGACATGCAACAAAACGGGCTGTTGTGTACAGAGATTTTGACAAGGTAAAAAGGGTGTTTTTTACACTACCATTGAGAAATTTTAACCAAAGTATGTTATAGACTTTTCATTAAGACCCTAAAGAATTATATCAACTTGTGAAAAATGGGCATTGCATTTTTCCATTAATAATAAGCGTCATACTTTTGGTTCTTGTTTATCTAATGACTGGTCCCTGCTCTCTTCATGGCTGTTGAGTTGAAGATCTCCTGGCTCCTTCATACTTGAAATATATTCTGTGATCTGTTGAAAGGCACTGTGTTTACATTTACTGCATTACGATCTCAGAGACTGGTCAGTGGTTAAGACACAGCTAAATAGACAAAAGTATCAATGAGCTGATTGAATAATTAGATTCTATGCAAAGGCGGCATTATTAAGTCTAAACTAAAGTCTACTTTACCTTAATAGTTCTGGAAGGGGACGACTTTGGTGAAAAAGCTGCATTTGGATGGTTTGTAAAGCTTTTGGCAGGGCTGTCACCACTACTTTCTGGTCTGAAGAATTTGTAGGAGTTTTGCTCTTCCTCAATTTCTTTTACTTCCATCTGTGGAGGAAGAAAACATTCAAGTTTTGGAATTCAATAGTCTGCATGACTGAAATGTGACATCATGTATATTGCTTGTCATCTTCACCTGTTCAATGGGAAGATCCACCGTCATATTTTCATCTTCCAGTACTTCAGATGCTACTACTGCCTCCTTTCTTTTGTTGGTGGCTCTGAAGACACTTTTTTCTAAAGAGGGCGATAAATCCTACTTACACGCTGATCACATGTTGGATGCCTCCATTAGTACACACAATTTTCTTCATTTTTAAAAGCAACCAAAGCTTCATATTTAGAAAACTTGAGGACTGCATCAACTATCATCCTAAATATTTAATCAAAAGCAGCCATTCAGGATTTTACCGTAACTTATAAGATCAACAGATGTGCATGTTTCTCTAGCATTCACTGGCCTACATGATAGAAAACATATAAAATCACAGCATTAACCAACAGCAGGATGATGTGGGATCAGGCTAGTCCATTAGTAAAAACCTTGAGATTCCACAGCTGAGCTTCATTTCTCGCAGTGAACATAACAAAATGATACTGTAAATAGACAAGCTATGTTGCTACTAACTACAAATCAATTAATGTTTGTTACAAAACGTTCAATATCTTCTCTCAAAACACAGGCTATTAACACAGACAAAGAAAAAAACCTGTCTGGAGATGAAACGTCTTGTTTCAGCAGACAAGACATGAGGGTTAAAGTGATAAACACTCTTCAGCATTACCCAGAACACTTCACCTCACATCAAATCAAGTCCGTCCGAGCTCAGCACTTCACAAAGCATTTAATGGGCTTTCTTGATCCCGAGATGCAAACTGCATTCGTCGGTGCCTTTGACATTCAAAGGTAAGACAATCTTGGCTAATGATAGGCTGACAGCAGACGCACTCCTCCTCCAGTAGGTGATGGGAATGGCTCTCGCAGTCATGGCATGTTTGATTACCCCTCTGCAGCGATTGATGTAGTTAAAAGGAGGTTTCTTGTTTTATTTTTTCTCGCTTTCTGCCATTAGGAATGGCATTATGTGGATCTTCTGCCCCACGGGACATGATCAAGTGTCCAGAGTAGGTATGAGCCTTCATCGAGGGGCTTTTATAAGCATGGCTGCAGACATACCGTCCGAGGCTAATGCGAGATCTGCATGAGTGAGGGAAACTCAACTCCATCACAAGGACTGCTGGCTCGGCTCTTATGAGCAAAGTGATGGCAGCTCCGGAGCGCCTGCAATTACTCACTGAATGACTTCATGGCATGTAAAAGACACAATGCACTTGCTCAGTCAAAGTCTGGTTCGGTTAATCTAGTGTACAAAAAGTGTCAATCTCATTCACATGCGCCCCTTCAGATTTGTAAGCCAGATGGATTTCGCATAACAACCGAACAAAAGTATTAATTTCTTTAAAGGGATAGTTCACCCAAAAATGAAAATTCTGTAATTAATTACTCATGTCGTTCCAAACCCTAAGACCTTTGTTCATCTTCAAAACACAAACTTAGATATTTTTAATTAAGTCCAATCCTTTCTCTGCATAACTCTGCATAAACAGCAACACAACTGACATGTTCAAGGCCCAGAAAGGTAGTAAAGACCAGTGTTGGGCGTGTTACTTTGAAAAAGTATTTAGTTATAGTTCTCACAAATAGTAACTGAGTTAGTAACAAAGTTGCATCATCATAAAAGTAACTAATTACCAGGGAAAGTAACTATTGTGTTCCGTTTTTTTTTTTCTTTTTTACTTCAAATGTTTTAAACAACTTGGATGCCCCCAATATTAAATATGTTATTAAATATGTTAAATGAATAAAACATTGTATTCTACACTATTTTAATGTTGCTGTGGGACAATGTGAAAAACACATTCCAGGGGCTAAATATCACATTATTGGGGTCGCTTCCACCCACAGACATGTGAAACATCCCACAGGTAAGCATAAGTTATTGTTTGAAACTGCAAAGGGTCTACTTTTTATTTGTGTATAGTTGTAACGAGGTGAACGAGACGAGAGGCGAGCGGATCCATATGCAAGCTTTTATTTGAGACGCGAGACAAAGACATGGTCGTACAGGCTGGGTCGAGACGGGAGCAGACAGGAATATCAAAGACAGTGGGAGAGAGTAATCCTATAAACGTGGGCAATAGTCCAAAAGGCAGGCGGCTAGACAGTCCAAACGAGAAACCAGGCGAGAGAACAGAACCAGGAACCAGGAACGAGGAAACTAGGAAACGCTAACAATAACAACAACAGGAAAATACAACCAACCGTGAAGTGCACTGAAAAGGAGCGTGGTTTTTATAGGGCGCCTGATTGGTCACGGGGACTGACGCAATCAGAGCGGTGGAGGATGGGAGATACAGTCCGAGATGGAAAGCGACAGTCAGAGTGAGTGGGTGGAGCGAGAGTGACATCTGGTGGTGAGTAGACAACGGGACACCGACCAGGTTCGTGACATAGCCCCCCCCCAAGGAGCGGCTTCCAGACGCTCGAAAGAAACAACAGTCCAGGGGAGCGGTGGGATGGGGGGGAAACAGGGCGAGGGCTGGAGGACCAGGTCCATGAGGGAAGCCCAGAGATTGAGGCAGGACCGACAGAGCAGGTACCCTCCAGGGTGGGGCCGGAGGCGGAGCAGGAGGCGCAGGAGCCCTCCAGGGCGGAGCCGGAGGCAGAGCAGGAGGCGCAGAAGCCCTCCAGGGCGGAGGTGGAGCAGGAGCCTTCCAGGGAGGGGCCAGAGGCGGAGCAGGAGGCGCAGGAGCCCTCCAGGGCGGAGCCGGAGGCAGAGCAGGAGGCGCAGGAGCCCTCCAGGGCGGAGCCGGAGGCAGAGCAGCAGGCGCAGGAGCCCTCCAGGGCGGAGCCGGAGGCAGAGCAGGAGGCGCAGGAGCCCTCCAGGGCGGAGCCGGAGGCAGAGCAGGAGGCGCAGGAGCCCTCCAGGGCGGAGCCGGAGGCAGAGCAGGAGGCGCAGGAGCCCTCCAGGGCGGAGCCGGAGGCAGAGCAGGGGGCGGAGCAGCCCTCCAGGGAGAAACAGGAATCTGCGTCACGGTCTGGGACCTGGGGAAAGCAGAGACAGAGGAGGCAGACAGAGTAGGGGGAAAAGGCGGAGCGGCCCTCCGGGGCGGAACAGGAGGCGGAGCGGCCCTCCGGGGCAGAACAGGAGGCACAGCGGCCCTCCGGGGCGGAACAGGAGGCGCAGCGGCCCTCCGGGGCGGAACAGGAGGCGCAGCGGCCCTCCGGGGCGGAACAGGAGGCGCAGCGGCCCTCCGGGGCGGAACAGGACCCCGCTTTACGATCTGGGACCTTGGGAGAGCAGGGATAGAGGAGGTAGACAGAATAGGGGGAGAAGGAGCAGCAGCCCTCCGGGGTGGAGCAGGAGGCGGAGCGGCCCTCCGGGGTGGAGCAGGAGGCGGAGCGGCCCTCCGGGGCGGAGCAGGAGGCGGAACGGCCCTCCGGGGCGGAGCAGGAAACTGTGTTATGGCCTGGGATCTGGAAACGGCAGAGACAGAAGAGGTAGAAAGAATTTGGGGAGAAGCAGAGAGTCTGTAGAGGGACGCCACCTCCATGGGAGGATCCACAGCCGAAGCTGACACCTCAGGAGGCATAGGCGCGGCTTCTCCCACCGGTGAGGCCTCTGGGTCTGTCTCGTGGTCAGACGGGACCTCTGGAGCAGACTTGAGACCAGACGGGACCTCTGGAGCAAACCTGAGACCAGACGGGACCTCTGGAGCACAGTGTGCAGCCCACACACACCAGATGGCAACCGCCATTAAAGGAAGAGCAGCAGCGGGAGGTTGTGGTGGATCCAGTGCGCTGGCTATCCCGATAGGCCATGGTCTTGGGATGTCAGACGAGATATGACTTGACTTGGGGTCGTTGGACTGGGCATGACCTGGCTCTGGGCCATCAGACGGGGCATGGTAAAGTTCTGGGTGGTCAGACGAGACGTGGCTTGAGTCTGGGCGGTCAGACGAGACGTGGCTTGAGTCTGGGCGGTCAGACGAGACGTGGCTTGAGTCTGGGCGGTCAGACGAGACGTGGCTTGAGTCTGGGCGGTCAGACGAGACGTGGCTTGAGTCTGGGCCGTCAGACGAGACGTGGCTTGAGTCTGGGCGGTCAGACGAGACGTGGCTTGAGTCTGGGCGGTCAGACGAGACGTGGCTTGAGTCTGGGCGGTCAGACGAGACGTGGCTTGAGTCTGGGCCGTCAGACGAGACGTGGCTTGAGTCTGGGCCGTCAGACGAGACGTGGCTTGAGTCTGGGCCGTCAGACGAGACGTGGCCTGAGTCTGGGCCGTCAGGCGGGACGTGGCCTGAGTCTGGGCCGTCAGGCGGGACGTGGCTTGAGTCTGGGCCGTCAGGCGGGACGTGGCTTGAGTCTGGGCCGTCAGGCGGGACGTGACTGGACTCTGGGCCGTCGGGCGGGACGTGACTGGGCTCTGGGCCGTCAGGCGGGACGTGACTGGACTCTGACTCTTGGAGATCAGCCCTAACATTGCTTGACGCAGGTACGACCGCCCTGACGTTGCTGGACTTGGAAGCTTGACTGGACGCTGAAGCTTGACTGGACGCTGAAACTGCATAATGACAGGACCTGACAACTATGCTTGACTCACGAGGATCTGCTGAGGCCTGGCTTGCTTCTGGAACAACAGCTGTAACGTGACTTGGCTCAAGAACGACAGCTGTAACGTGACTTGGCTCAGGAACGACAGCTGTAACGTGACTTGGCTCAGGAACGACAGCTGTGACTTGGCGCGACTCGTGAGGAACAGCGACTGTGTCTTGACCTGACCCTGTTGCTGGACCAGACTTGGAAGCTTGATCGGATGTAAATGCTTGACCGGACTTGGAGGCCTGACCTGACCTTGGAGCGGCAGCTGGAGCTTGACTTGACTCAGAAGATGCACCTGCAGCTTGACTTGGCTCTGCAGCTTGGCTTGGCTCTGGAAATGAAGCGGTGTCCTGACTTGTTCTTACAGGAACAGCAGCTGTAACATGACTTGACTTAGCAAGGACAGCAGCTGTAATGTGACCTGACTCGTGAAGAACAGGTGTGACTTGGCTTGACTCGTGGGGAACAGCTGTGACCTGGCTTGACTCGTGGAGAACGGCAGCTGTGTCTTGACTTGACTCAGGGATAGTCGCCGCGACATGGAGCGCCACTTTAGCTGCCCATACCGTCATTAGGGGTGAGTCCAGCACGTGGGCCATCATGAGGCGTGGCTTGGAGACAGCGACCCTCTTGTGGAGTGACTCTGGGATGGCGGCCATCTTGTGGGCTGGTTGTGGGAAGGCAGCCATGACAGGTGCAGGCCCTGGACGGGCAGGCATGGCGTGAGCAGGCCCTGGAGCGGCAGGCATGGCGTGAGCGGGCTGTGGCTTGGCTGGCGTGGCGTTAGCGGGCGCTGGCTTGACACATGCAGGAAACATAGCTGCAATCTGACTTGACTTGGGAAACACAGTTGCATCTTGACTTGACTTGGAAACTTGACTTGCCTCGGGAAAAGCAGCTGCAACTTGGGTAGACTTGGAAACTTGACTTGACTCAGGAAATGTAGCTGTAGCTTGACCTGACTTAGGAAATGCAGCTGCAACTTGACTTGACTTGGAACCTTTACTTGACTCAGGAAATGCAGCTGTAACTCCACATAGCTCTGGTATGGCGGCTGTGACGTGACGGAGCTCTGTTTCCGCCGCCATCTTGTGAACGGACTCCGCCGTCGCCGCCATTGCACGAGCGCGCTCCGACACGGACGCCATTTCACGAGCGATCCAGGCGGCAAACGTGTTCGTGGGATCGTGCTCCGGCATGACCGCCAATTTGCGAGGGGGACGCGCGGGCGCCATTACCGCGTTGTCGCGTTCCCTCTGCGCGACCCCCACGGTGCACAGCGAACCCACACACAACAGCGCAAAGTTCAGAAACGCCTTGAGCGACGAGCGCGGGCCCTCGCGTCTCAGTCTCGCACGGAGGGGCTGGTTCACGCCGTCACAGAAAATCTCAATTTTAGTACAGTCCGGGAGGGTGGAGTAGTTGCAAATCGAAACAAACTCACGGGTATATTGTTCGAGGGTGTGGGATCCTTGTTTGATTCTGCATAGAGTTGTGTCTGTGTCCATATCGGAAGAATGTCCGGGGTGAAAGCTGCTGGATCCTGTTGTGACGGTTGGTTCTGTAACGAGGTGAACGAGACGAGAGGCGAGCGGATCCATATGCAAGCTTTTATTTGAGACGCGAGACAAAGACATGGTCGTACAGGCTGGGTCGAGATGGGAGCAGACAGGAATATCAAAGACAGTGGGAGAGAGTAATCCTATAAACGTGGGCAATAGTCCAAAAGGCAGGCGGCTAGACAGTCCAAACGAGAAACCAGGCGAGAGAACAGAACCAGGAACCAGGAACGAGGAAACTAGGAAACGCTAACAATAACAACAACAGGAAAATACAACCAACCGTGAAGTGCACTGAAAAGGAGCGTGGTTTTTATAGGGCGCCTGATTGGTCACGGGGACTGACGCAATCAGAGCGGTGGAGGATGGGAGATACAGTCCGAGATGGAAAGCGACAGTCAGAGTGAGTGGGTGGAGCGAGAGTGACATCTGGTGGTGAGTAGACAACGGGACACCGACCAGGTTCGTGACAATAGTCATAATAACAACAAAACAATGTACTTTTGTAAAATAAAAAAAAACAGGGTGCGCTCTCTGCCGTCTCGGTCTCCATCACCTCTCTTCACAGACATGTAAATAAAACAACCTGAATCTCAGCAAATACCTACTTTACAGACATGAGCAATATTGAAAGCATGACACGTCTACTTTTGAATGAAATAGGTCACGTCAGAAACTTCTCTGATTAAGTAATCTGTATGATACCAATGCAAGTTTTTTCCCATCTAAACTCATTATCTCTAACGTAATCCACTTTTCAAATGTTAAACATCCACGTGAGCCACGTGGACATGTGGGTAATCTCCGTAAACAAACGTGAACATTCATCAAGTTTATCTCTGCTACTTTTTATTTTTGAAAGAAGATGCGCTGAGCGGAATAAGCCAGAATTTACCTCAGAAGAAGAATGCAACACGCTGTGATGCGCAGCTTTGCAGGTCCTATGGCTGAGAGAGAGTCTTCTTAGATGAAAAACGCTTCAGTGAGCTCAATTTTACTAAGCCACATTTTATTGTCAGTAACAGTAACGGTGTTTTAACGAGGGAAACGGTAATTTGTTTGATTACTCGTTACTGAAAAAAATAATGCTGTTAGTAACGCCGTTTATAACGCCACTATTCCCATCACTGGTAAGGACATTGTTAAAACAGTCCATGTGACATCTGTGGTTCATATCTTAATTTGTGTTCTGAAGATGAACGAAGGTCTCACGGGTTTGGAACGACATGAGGGTGAGTAATTAATTACAGAATTTTCATATATTTGCATGAACTATCCCTTTAAAAAAAAAAATTATATGTTATAGTCACAATCTTGACACCCCCCCTCAAAAACACTGGTGCATAACAACCATGTATAACATATTATGCAATATAGGTAACGAAAAATGATAGTTATAAGTCTCTATATGCAACAGAGTGAGAGAGACTCGGTGAATGAAAGCGAATGAACAGAAACCAATATAGAGAACCAATAGAGAAAAATCAGAGCGAATGAGAGAGGGAGATTTCTCATGAATAACTTATGAACATTTTGATTACCTATCAGAAAAAATGGAAACATTTTGTTTTCCTTGGCATAGCTAACAAGGCACTTGCATACATTTTAAACAAAACGGCCTGATTGAATTTATCTATGATTTAAAGCCCTCCGCAGCATTTGAATCCATGCTGAGCTTTAATATTCCTCTCACAGGACGGCATTCTATCCAAGAACGAGAACGTATTTCCCTAATGTAGGTGGGCTTTAGAGAACAGCCTGTCAATTCAAAGCAATTTGTGGCGCGCGCACGCCCGCGCTTGCTCGCTGTATTGCGCCTCACACATGCAAGAGTACAAGATCCCGCTTTTTTGGCACTCTCTCTCACTCCCTTAATCATAAATGCATCACAATCACACAGCAGAGATGGTATAAGAGAAAGACGGAGGAGAAAATAAGACTTCTACAAAAACAACAGCCACAGCGCCTATCAGCAATTATGTAAAACGCCTGTATCTACCGAAGGAAGAGGCGGGAAACGCAACTCCTAGGAGACAGAAGGAAAATCGTATCACAACTTGCCATACTCACCCGCCGTAGCGAAGAGATCTGGGATTTTCAAACCCTGGCCGGGCTGTTTGGCATAAAAAACAGAGCCGGCGCTGTCCACTCCTGGTTTTGCGAACTACGAGAGTAAAAAAAAGCAATGTTCAAATAAAGACCATACATGGCTTTGATTCGATCTGATGCTTAAAGTGTGCCTAAAATCCTTTGATAACAAGAAACAACTGTGTTTCAAGCACAGCCCGTTCTTCCTCTTTTGCTCTCTTTTTCACATTTTCCATTGACCTCAATTTTTCATGAGCTGATATGCTTTGTGGCTCCCCAGCGACCGGCACGGTATTGAATTCATCTGGTTCCAATACATCCCATGCACAACCTATCAATCACCAGAGAGCACAGCAAACTAATCATTTATTGATGAAACAGGGCAGCCATGAATTTCTAACTGCAATAGTCTTATTTATCAAGCCAGATCAAACAATGAGGATCCAAACAAGCTTTAAAAAAGAGACTTGGAGGGAATAACTTATTCTCCAGCAGACAGCAGACAGTTATTGATGATGAAAAAAGAAGACTGGGGCACTGGAGACACAAAGAGAGACGGAGCAGTGGGAAGAGGAGTTTAGAGTGATGCTTTGACAGCAGGATGCATGTCTGAATTAATACTCCCACAAAAGGTAATTTTCTTCCAGCAGTCAGTGCATAGCCGATCTACCGTTGGGAGCAAGGTGAGCCATTTCTGGTGCAGTGAGGGAAAGAGAAGGCTTAATACATTTTTCTCCAGCTCTTGCCACTGTTAGTTGGCTCCATAGAGAGGCAGCTTGGGGGTACTTCACTGATCTCCGTCTTCCACTGGTACACACTTCGGGCAATGGTGTTTGCAAGCCCACTAACATGGGGCCTGGGGAATAGCTGAATATTTGTTCTACTCGCTTGCTTTTTTAAAGCAAACTCTGCCTGACGTGTCTCTGAATTTGAACAGACGTTGGTGGGCCAAGGAGAAATAAAACAACAGAACTGCCAAAGGTTCGGCTGGAATATCCAATTCACTTAGTCCGAATTCATTCAGAATTCAAGTTCATACAATTGATGTCAAAAGTTTACATCTCCCTTTCAGAATCTGCAAAATGTTAATTATTTTACCAAAAACAGGGATCACACAAAATGCATGTTACTGTTTATTTAGTACTGACCTGAATAAGATATTTCACATAAAAGACATTTACATATAGTCCACAAGAGAAAAAAATAGTTGAATTTATTTAACTTCAGGTCCCACAGATTCTTTGGTTTTCCAGCATCTTTGTGAATTTGAACCCTTTCCAACAATGACTGTATGATTTTGAGATCCATCTTATCACACTGAGGACAACTGAGGGTCTGGTATGCAACTATTACAGAAGGTTGAAACACTCACTGATACTCCAGAAGGAAAAATGATGCATTAAGAGCTGGGGGGTGAAAACTTTTGAACATAATGGAGATGTGTACATTTTTCTTATTTTGCCTAAATATCATATTTTTTAATTTAGTACTGCCCTTCAGAGTCTACAGAATATACTTACATGTTACCCAGAAGACAAAATCAGTTAAATTTACGGGTCATTTTTATAAAAATTCATTTTTATAAATATTTTCTCTTGTGGCCTTTAAGTAAACTTCTTTTATGTGAAATATCTTATTTAGGTCAGTACTAAATAAACAATAACATGCATTTTGTATGATCCTTCTTATTTTGGAAAAATAATATATTGCAGAGTTTGAAAGGGGAATGTAAACTTTTGACCTCAACAGTAAATGAAACTCTTAGGATGAACGTGCTGAATTCACATGAGAGCAAGTGAGTTTTTGAATAGTTTAAGATCACTTTTAATTTAGTCCCAGCTTCAGAAAGCCTCCCGGTGGACCACAGTCCATTCACTGACCATTTGATTCATGTTGCACAAAACTGGCAACACCGCTTGAAAACTGGCAGCTTCAATCTGACTGGGCTGGCTATTCAATTTCACTGTTCCGTTGAGGTTCACAAGTCTGCCTGTAAACAAATGCACGTTTAAAAGATGCTGGATTAATACAATGAGTGTTTCCGTGGAAGAACTAATCACTGGATGTGATGCCAGGTTAATGCCATCCAATCACTGAAAAACATTCAGTTTTTCTACACCTATCAGTTAGTATGTTATCTAGGTATCCACTTCAGATAAAACCACCCTTAAATGGCACATAAAAACAAAATAAACTCTGGTCGGTCACTTTTTATGTCAGTCTGATGATTCTGTTCCCATCTAAGTGGGTGATTCTTGACTGGAATAATGCTGCCTTCACGTGCTAAAATTTTCCTGCTTTCCACTTCTCAAGCTGTAATTACAAGTTTGACTGGTTCAAGTGTTTCGTTGTCAGAAAGAATAGGAATTATGGAGGACACCAAGTTCATTCTTGCCTATTTCTTGGGGAAATCTTATTAAAGCCAAAATGGAAAGTCAGTATCACATGGATATTAAATAAAATGTAGGGTCCCGTTCATTGACAACCATATAAACATTAACCACACTAGTGTATACATTCAATGCACCGTCTAGGAATTTCAGTCAAATAAATGCATTTGCAATGCGGAAAATACAAACAATATGCATCAAATGGTTATATACATAATATGTATAATATGTTCTCTCCTCCACCCATCGAAATCAGAAATTCAGTTATGAAATACAATGTTTACATTTTTTCTTTTAAAGAATTAGCTCCCTTCCAGAATAAAAATTTCCTGATAATTTACTCACCCCCATGTCATCCAAGATGTTCATGTCTTTCTTTCTTCAGCTGAAAGGAAATTAAGGTTTTTGAAGAAAACATTCCAGGATTTTTCTCCATATAGTGAACTTCAATGGGGATCAACGGGTTAAAGGTCCTAACTGCAGTTTCAATGCAGGTTCAAGGGCTCTACACGATCCCAGCTGAGGAATAAGGGTCTATTGTATCTAGTGAAACAATCAACCATTTTCTAAAAAAAAAAGTACATTTATATACTTAAAAACCACAAATGCTCGTCTTGCACTAGATCCACTTCACGCATTATGTAGTCACGTCAGAAAGGTGGAAGTACCAACCCA
This sequence comes from Cirrhinus mrigala, assembly GCA_036247105.1. Lineage (NCBI taxonomy): Eukaryota > Metazoa > Chordata > Actinopteri > Cypriniformes > Cyprinidae > Cirrhinus > Cirrhinus mrigala. Next base: position 25,376,218 of record CM070023.1, read on the forward strand.
GTGTTCACAAAGCGAATGTGCAAATAAAGTCAAATGCCCTTTACAAAAATGGGTAAAACAATGTTTTCAGATGATTTTGAAGTTGAAGGAGAAAATGAGATGGAGCTATTCACCCTACCCTACCTTTTTGAACCAAAGTACACAGACGAAG